>ML664163.1:7273553-7688007 GCA_007570785.1 Antilocapra americana | reverse complement strand
AATACAGTATATTAACGCATATATATGTAATTTAGAAAGATGGTAACGAGAACCCAACATGCGAGACAGCAAATGGAACGCAGATGTATAGAATAGACTCGTGGACTTTGTGGATGAGGGTAAGAGTGGGATGATATGGGAGAAGGGCATTGAAGCATGTTACTTGTCGTGTGTCTGGTCGGTCGCTGGCCCAGGGTTGATGCTCGGGGCTGGTGCAGCGAGATTTCCTGGGGGGGAGGGAGGAGGGAGGGGGGTTCCGGAGGGGAAGCATATGTTAACCCATGGTGATATCATGACAATGTATGGCAAAAACAATAAAAAAAAAAAAAAGAAATCTATTTTGCCTCATTTTTCACCTTCTTTTTCAGGGCCTCTAATTACACATATTTAGGCCATTTTCTGCTGTTCTACGAGTCTCTAAGGATCTGTTTATGTTTCTTCAAAATATTTTTACTTTATTCATTCGCTTGGATAATTGCTATAGATTTGCCTTCCTATGTTCAAGTTCATCAGTGACTTTTTCCCTCTCCTTTCTGACCTACTGTGATTTTTTTTGTGTGTGATTGTAATTTTTTAAATTTCCATTTAGCTCTTCTTGATAGTTTGGATTTCTCAGCAGAGTCCTAACCTTTTAACTCATGATGTTCCTATCTTCTTAATTTTTTGAACATATTTAAGCAGTTGCTTAAAAACCTCTTATTTTCTAAAAACATCATCTCAGTAATTTTGGGACTGGTGTTTTCCCCTTAACTGTGGGTCACTTTGCTGTTTTTTACATGTCTAGTAATTTTTAAAATTATGTACTGCATGTCATTGGTGGTACATTGTACAGGTTCTGGACTTTTGTTATCTTCCTTTGAGAAGTGTTACTGTTTCTTCCATTATGCAGCTCATTTACTGATGGATTACCTGGCAACCTGTAGGCTTGTTTTATTCTTTGCTAGAGAATACCTGTTGGAAAACTCAGTATGTTTAACCAAGCCCCTCAATTATTGTGGGTCTCAACCTCTAAATTCAGTTCACTGCAGATCTTTTAAAAGCTTGGTTTTAGCCTTTGTTAGGGTGGCTATTGGGTGGACCTTGTCAGAACTTCCATGTCTTCTAGCATTAAGACTAGCACTAAGTTTCGTATCTAGTATCTCTATTCTGTTCTTGTCTCTATGGTGACTGTTCTCTATAGTTACTACAAGCCTCAGGTCCTCTTGCCATGGGCATGTGCATCTTAGCTTTAAGCCAAGGACTTGTAGAGAAACTTCTGCACAAGTTCTGGCTCTCTCCCTTCTCTCTATCCCCAACATACCTTTTACTTTCTGGTGCCCTGTCCTACAGATTCTGATTGCCTCAGCTTTCCTGAGCTCTGACATCTGCCTCTTCAGCTCAGCAGGACCATTGTGCTCTGTTGGATTCTAGTTTGCTATGTCATGGTTGGGCAATTGTGCCCAGGTAAAGATCCAGGGAAATCACAGTGCTCACTTATAAAGTTCTCCTCTCTCAAGGCTCATAGTGTTGTGTTTCCTATTGTCTAAAAACAGTGTTTAAAAAAATGTCCATTGTCTAAAAACAATGGCTTTATGTGTTAGCTCCAACTTTATTGTTTATAGCAGAAGGGCTATTCCAACATCAATTGCTCCGCATCTGGAAGTGAAAGTTTATAAGATGTGCTCTTAAGGATTAAATAAGGTAAAGATGAATGGATTTAACGCCAAAGGGACCCCAAAGTTTCTTTTTGAACTGAAAAAGCATTTTTAATAGTAGTGAATCCCATCCTATGGCTCAAGGCACAGGCCCTATACATAGAAAGTTAGTGTGGTGGGGCTCCAAAAATGGAGTCCAAGAGCCATCTCTTCTCTCTAAGAAATAAAAAGAGGGTCTCTAAAAATAATTGTATAGCAGTAGTGATAGCAATAACAAATTACTATAAAATCAAATACTTAATGCTCTAGGTGTTCTTATTAAGGTTTTACTTTGACTAACCAATTTATTCTTTATAATAACCTAATCTTCAAGTACTAATTACTAACCTGAATATTATAATGAATAATTAATAATCCTGTATAGAGATGAGAAAATTGTGGTATTAATAGGTTAAAAAAACTTTCTTGAGGTGACACATCTGATAAGTGGTAGATAGAAACCCTTTTCCAGTTTCTATCCTAGAAATGTTACACAGCATGAAGGATCTTAGAAGCACAAATGTGTAAATGAGTAGGTGAGTTTGTGATGGTATTGGTGAGCACACGTGAGAGTGTATGTGGGTATGTGAGGGCTCCTACCTCAGCGTCTTCCCAAATGGTGTTCTTTCTCTTGATTGTCCACCCCTCTTCATCTTAAATCAACTCAATCTTATCTTTCAGGGTTTAATGTCAATATCACTATTTCAAGGATACCTCTTAGGTGTTTTCATAATGTGTTCTTATTTATTTCTTGCCATCACAATCATAATTAAATTTACAGAAATATTTATTTAGTGGATGTCTTTTCCACTGGACTGTAGGCTCCATGGGGCCTGTTTTCACCATGTCTCCAACATGTAGCACAGTTCTGGCATGGAGTATGTCTCAATGTGTATTTGTTCAATGAATGAATGAATGTCCAAGAGCAAGTGACTCTTCTCATGCTACTATAAACTGATTGACTTTTGAGAATTGCAGAAGTCTTTTTTGCCTTTTCCTCCAATTAAAAAAATTACATATAGTAAAATTTATTCTTTTTGGTATACTCTTTGCAAAAGTAAAGAGTTACATGCAACTGACAAAGGCAATTTCCAAAATATACAAGCAGCTCATACATCTCAAAAACAACAACAAAAAACCTGACCAAAAAATGGGCAGAAGACCTAAATAGACAGTTATCCAAAAAAAGACATACAGATGGCCTGTAGGCACATGACAAGATGTTCAACACTGCTGATTATCAGAGAAATGCAAGTCAAAACTACAATGTTCAAAATGGTGTCACTAAGAAAAGTCTACAAATAACAAAAGCTGAATAGAGTGTAGAGGAAAGGGAACCCTCTTACACTTTTGGTGGGGATGTAAATTGGCACAGCCTCTATGGAAAACAGTATGGAGGTTCCTTAAAAAGCTGAAAATAGCACTACCAGATGATTCAGCAATTCTGTTCCTCTTGATAACCCTTTATAGTCAAACTCTACCCACAACCCTTACTCTCTGGTAACCACTGAGCATTGCTTATTTTATATTAATTTGGCTCTTTTGCATCCTTCCTTGTCTAATTTCAGTTATCTTACTGCTCCTTAACACTCCTGAATACTTTACCAGAGAAATAAAACTACTTCTAGTCTGTTGCCATACCCATTATGTCCCACATGGAGTTATTTAAACCAATAACTGACTACTTGGAAGAATAAAAAGAGAGACACTAGGCCAGTTGGCATTTTTTCAGTGGCATGTTATTTCTACTCTCAGCAGCTCTGGCATCTGTATGCATCTCTACTTCACTGAAAGTGAAAGTGTTAGTTGTTCAGTTGTCTCTGACTCTGTCAGACCCCATGGACTATTATTGCCTACCAAGGTCCTCTGTCCATGGAATTCTCCAGGAAAGAATACTGGAGTGGGTAGCCATTCCCTTCTCCAGGATTCTTTCTGATGCAGTGATCAAGCCTGGATCTCCCTCATTGCAGGCAGATTCTTTACTGTCTGAGCCACCAGGGAAGCCCATTAGTCAATGAAAAGCTACCCCTGCCTTCCTGATTTGTCCAGATTAGTGCAACAGCCTCCATACTAGTTTCCATGCCTCCAGTACTCCTTTCCGTGTCACATCTTTTTGCTTTTTCTAATTATTCATGGGATTCTCAAGGCAAGGATGCTGAAGTGGCTTGACATTCCCTTCTCCAGTGGACCATGTTTTGTTGGAGAAGACTCTTGAGACTCCCATGGACTGCAAGGAGATCAAACCAGTCAGTCCTAAAGGAAATCAACCCTGAATATTCATTGGAAGGACTGATGCTGAAGCTCTAATACTTCGGCCACCTGATGCAAGGTGCCAACTCATTAGAAAACACCCTGATGCTGGGAAAGTTTGAAGGCAGGGAAAAGAAGGGGATGACAGAAGATGAGATGGTTGGATGGCATCACTGACTCAGTGGACATGAGTTTGAGCAAGCTCTGGGAGCTGGTGATGGACAGGGAAGCCTGGTGTGCTGCAGACCATGGGGTCGCAGAGTTGGACACAACTGAGAGACTGAACAGTAACAAAATACTCCTTTGCTTATGTTTAATCTCTACCTTTTCTCCAGAGCAAACTTTCTGAACCTCTAAGACCTAAAACTCTTCATTGGCACCTTATTGAGCCTCAGCAAAACATTCACAGCTCTTCATGGGGTTCCCTGCTTACTTCTGCAGAATTATTCCTATTGGATCTTGTACCTTGTATTCTGTGATGTTCCAGTGGTCCCAAACTATTTGGCATTTTCCAAATGTGAAATAGGTTTTATGTCCTTATGCTTTTGTTCACACTTCCCAGAAAGACTTTCCTCACTGTATCTACTCATTATTAAAGACTCAATACAGGCTGGCTCTTATATTCTTCTCAAAGACCACTTAACTGTTCTTTATTCCCTCTTTTTATCCCCACAGTCACCTATCCACCCGCTTGCCATAACATCCATAATTCCTTATTGCAAACCCATGTTCACATGTTTTTCTCATTTCCTAGAGACAAAGCTCTTTGAAGTCAAGTCTGTCTCTTAATTCCCTTTGATTCCTCATTGTTTGGCATAGAACCTCCAATATAGCAGGTGCTCAATGCACATTTGTTGAATACAACAATGAATAAAGTTTTTTCTGTATTATTATATTTGCACTTCAATTATTTACTTTAAACCTGTTTTAAATTTATCTAGTTTTTGATGCTTTTGGAAAATTTTTGACCAAGTACTCTCCTATTTCACTAGATACTGCTGATCCTATTTGTGTGGCCACATGAAGTTCTCTCTGGCTTTCGTTCAGTCACTATGCATCTTTCTCTGTGTGACCTGGTCAGTTGGCATTATTTCAGCTGGGCTTACCCATGGCTGTCTGCTTGCATGTAGAAATGCAACTTGCAATTGTAGCAGTAAAAAAAGGGAAAAACAGGGGATGTTGAAAGTGAACATGAATTTCCCATGAGTGACTGTCTTTGAACTTCCTCTCCACTGAGGCTTAGAGTAAAGTCAGAGCCATCACTGAGCTCAGGTCTGGACTGGCTACAGGTCACACTGTTACTCAGCTCTTTATCTTTTGTATTCAGTGTCATATTAACTTTATGAACTTCTACTCGAGGAATCTTAGTCCTCAGGTGTTTAGGTTCAACATATTTGCCATTGAAGTAGAGTAAGGACACTAAATCCTCTAAAAAATTCTGTACAACCAATGCTATCATTTATTAAACAACAACAACAACAACAACACTGACACAGGATATGATTCTTATCAATAAAGTACCCACATCTGTAAGCAGCCAGCTCTTGGTCAGGAGTAAGGGCAGGTGGGAGAAGGGAGGAATATTCTGTGTTTCTATTTCATCAAATCAGGTTTATGGTCTAAGTAGGTATTTGCCTCATCCCCGTAGCATGCCCACAAGTATAAACTTGGAAAGGTAGCTGTCACCTGTTAGGACAATTGCATTGTGTAGGACAAATTCAAGTTGTAAAGAAATGATTAGCACCATGGTTTCAAATTTTCATATGACCAATTTAGGCCCCACCAATGTTTTTCAAATCTGCATTGTTCAGTAGGATCAGCTAGGCAACTTTCTAGAAAGATATCCCTGGTTTCTACCCCTGGAGTCTGCAGTTCAGTAAACTTGGAGTGGACCCTTGGAAGCTATATTTTAAATAATCTCCCTGGATGATTCTAATTCCAAAACACTGGCACTTTTTGCCCCAAACCTCATCTGTTTTCAATGTCTGGAAGTACATTTTATTTTGTGGAAAACACCCAGGAGCAGAAAGCAAAGATGGAAATCAAGAAGGACTCAGGCTGAAGAGAAGCATCAGGAGTGACCCAGAAGTCCTGAGCTTAAATTCTGCTGGGATAAGCATCCTCTGAACAGAGTTTGTGGAGCACCTCTGGAGTACCGTGCATCACCACTGCACAGCTGATTCACTGTGCAGTGAACTGAGTTTGCATTATCGCACCCTCCTGTTTTGACTTACCTCATCGTTATCAGCCTAGTGCCAACCTAAAGTTTGGACGTTTGACATGGTGGTTGCACAAATGGAACTGGAGCAGAGTAGTGATAAACAATACACAACTGCCTGCAGAGATGAACAGATATGTGGGTGTGTTATCATTTACTCTTTTCTTTTTTTTTAATGAGTTGAATTTCAAAAGGTTAGTTGAGTTCTCCAAGCTTGGTACAGGTCTCCAAAAGTTAGGCTTGGTCTCCCTGTGTGTGGCACTTTTCTATATAAGCTCTGGACTTAGGAGTGTGTGATGGGGAGGTAGAAGAGTGGTGGTAGCTGAGGATTTTCACTTAAGTTTCGCTGAATAATAAATAACAAGTACTATGCTTGAGAAGCATGAAATTTTAACAGAGACTTTAAAGAAAGAATTTTAAAATTTATTTAGTTGGCTGTACTGGGTCTTAGTTTTGGCATGTAGGGTCTTTAGTTGTGGCATGTGGGATCTAGTTCCCTGGCTAGGGATTGAACCTGGCTCCCTGCACTGGGAGCACAGAGTCTTAGCCAAAGGACCACCAGGGAAGTTCCTCACAGAGACTTTTTCAGCAACCACTTTCCAGTGCTATTTTGATCTTGGAAGATCAGGAAATGGGGACAGCATACCTGAATCTTGTAGCAGAAGGTGGAAACCCTTCAGCACATCTCAGGAAACTGACTGTTAACTATCACAAAGACAGAGGATTGCTGTGCTTTCTTTTTGAAATGATTTCATGAAACAAATGAGCAATTTTTAGTCTTCTACATTCTCATTTTTGCAAGAAGGAATTAGTAGAAACTTTACTGTTCTTAAAATAATGAGACATAATTATCTTTAAGTTTGGAAAACTAGAAAAGGATGCTAAAATCAGGGACTTCTTACAAGAAGGAAGGAATCTTAGAGATACCAGGTTTAGCCCCTGAAATCACCTTTATCTTTCTCTCTCAAGTGGTTGTCTGGCTTCATATTGATTGACAAGGATAATCTAGTGATATTTTCCTTAATAAGACACTGAAGTTCAAACATAAAGATGGGTGAGCACCTCTGACTTGCTTCTGCCTCTCTTGAGTGTAATACATCAATACCAGCTATCACCAAGTCCAGATAGTTTACTCAAGTTTTTGGCCAAGGAATTACTTGGTAGAACAGAAAGTCCTACACAGCCTCTCTTGTCTGCCAAACAGTGTTGACATTGGAGCTATTCACGGTACAGTGAGAATTTTCTGGCTGTTTGACTTTGAACATGTCATTCAATCTTTCAAATCTTTATATTCTCCCTATAAAATATAACTTGCATGGCCTGAGTGATAATACATGTGGAACATAGATGATATACAATAGAGACAATTAATTATATACCTTTGCTTGGGCAAGTAGCAATTTTTATGATGACATTAAAATTACTTTGTGTTACTGATTGTGCTTTTCCAAAGTAGGACAGACATGGGACTGGATTTAACACTCAGAAGCAGAAACAAATCTAATTTGGAGGAGTAGACAAAGGTTAGTCTGTTAAAAGCAAACAACCGGAGGTATCTCTCTTCGTAGATAGCATCCTATCTGTCTCTGCTTTGGCAAAAGCCATGTGTGGGCAAACAACTACATTATTTGATATTGTCTTGAAAAGGCCAAGCTCCAGAGACAATGTTTGCATCTCTGGCAAACATTTTTAAAAGGGTAAGTTCATTTAAAACATGCAGACAGAAATTTTTCTGTTTTGTGCAAATTCATTTTTAGTAACTACATTTTACTTGCTTTTACTCTTTCACATCAACTTTTGGTGGTCAACATTATTGTCTCCCTAGCATTTCTTCCTGAAATCTAACTTTCACCTTCCCTTTCTGGTCCCAGTCATTTCCACAGCTTGACCACTGCTTTCCCTGCTCTCTCCAGCTCTCAGTCTCCTGCCCTATGAATATTTCATGGGAAGGATACCTAGACTTGGTAACTTCTTATTATAATCATAACAATAGTACAGATAAACTTCTTTACTAGATAATTTTGTAGGCATGGTTTGGTTTACCTAATAACCCTGTCTAGCAGGTTATCTCAGTTCTAAGAATGAAGGAATGAGGTTAGGAGAAATGGTAGAGTAAATAATATCAGGTGTTGACATGGTTCATCTTCTCTTTTATTAATGCTCTGCTTTATCTATTATACAATATTGCCTGCTTTTGTATTGACTGGTAATCTGCATTCTAAAAGTCCTGATTCTAGGCATTGTTTTAATGAGGGCAGTACTTTATGGGGTCTCTTATATGGTTATATGTATGCCTATGTTAGGTTGATCAGAAAAGGGAAATTGTCTTAGTAGTAAAGAAACTGCTGAGTATCCGAAGTGGGGGGGTGGGGGGGGTGGGAAAGAAGGAAATATACTATACAGTACAAAAAAAGAGAACATTGGAGCTACTAAAAGGAAAGATGATTTGAATAACTACAAGTTTGCAATCCACATGAGTCTATAATCTTGTTAGTGAGATTCCCTGAAGGCTATTTTATAACCTTGCTGTGCAACTTGTGGGAAAAAAATTGTTGACAAAACAAAGCCTATTCTGTCAGTTCCTTGTTGTGGTTTTGAGATGAATTTATGTAATAAAGAGCTATTTAAAGTATGGGCTATGATTTTATGCAGCTGACTTTATTTAATTTTAAAAAAAAAGCTCTTTGAACACTGTGGCTCAAACTGATGGAGCTGTAGCTCTAGCTATATAAATTACTGAAATTCCGCAACATTCCTGAAAGATTGTTAAATATTTTTCTCTGTCACAGAAGAGGCTAAGATAATAATAATAACAATAATACTAATAAAAAATATGGTACTCTATAAAATTTTTACTTCTCCTCTCAGTATTTGTTACTATTGAAAATCATTCTTTATATTAATAGGATCAGGAAGTATTGAGGGAAAAGGCAGGTCCTGTTGGGCTTTATGATTATTTTGCAAATTAAAGCATTACTGTGGTTTTGGTTGGTGGCTGAATGACAGATACTCTTTTATTTGAAGAGTAAGAGGCTATGGGTGTCAACTGAGAGCTATATAAAACTCTAGTACTCCATGTATTGTTTTTTGATTCCGTTATTCTTTTTTGTCACAGATTCAAACACACTTTATATATATACCCATCATTGACACTAAGGTGTATGACTTTTTAAATTTTTAGATATTTTGGGGGTAAATTTTAACATATGTATACAATATCATTTCAACAAAATTATTGAGATACTTTAATTCTTTTTACTAAGGCTTCAAAATTCAATGTGCATTTTACTAACAAGTCAACTTGAACTAGCCATATTTTAGATCTATGATAGCCACATGTGGCTGGTAACCATACTTTTGGCCTCCTGGGTCTGATGAAGAACAGTAAATAACACAGGCATGACCATTATCTGTAATATTACTTCCTTTTTTGGGCACACATACCTGAATTTATAGATCCAAATGCACCCGATTTCCTTCAAAATGAAAGCATGTTTCTACACTACTGACAGCTTTCAGATTTTGGAATTTCACTTTTTCAGAACTTTATAAATACTGTCAAGGGTGTGAAGTTTTGCTCCTTAGTGTGGAGCTGATTTATGGTAAGGCTGAAAGTCTTTTGAAGCCAAGTGAAGTAGATGACTGGGCTAACATTGTTGTGCTAAAACATGAATCAAGAATATGAGCAACTCTCCCATTTCGTGTTTCTTGTCTTATAAAGAGCAGTTAATAACAAAAAGTGATTTTCTGATCCCAATGCTGCCTTTGGAAGAGTCAAAAGTTCAAGGCCCTGCCTGATTGAGCTCCATCTAACTTTACAGATGTACTTGCCTTGATATTGCAAGAACTCTGGTGACAAGAACTACATGACCTTCCCTCTATCCTTATTAGCTCTATACTTTTGCTTATATTGTTCCTTATTCCCATCGACTTGTACTTATTACCCTTCATTCCAGAAAAGTTTTAGTGAGGCTCTCTTTATTCTTGTTGAATTCTATTCATCTTTAAGGATTTATATAATTACAGTTCCAATAGCTTCCCGACAGGAAACAAATCTTTGAGTATCCTGGTTTTCCCATGTTGCCTTCTATTTTGTGGTATAGCTAATAGATGCTAAGCTTTCTGCTTAAGTGCCTTCAGTTTTGTAGGACTAGCATCTAGCCCAGTTTCTTCTCCTATTAAATGGGAATAATAAATCAGACCTATATTCTTTGTTTTTCCCCACCCTTGCATTTCACTTGCTTATTCACTTGTTTAAGAATGATTTAGAGATCACCCAGGTTCAATTTCTGGGTTGCAAAGATCCCCTGGAGAAGGGAATGGCTACCCACTCCAGTTTTCTTGCCTGAAGAACTCTGTGGACAGAGGAGCCTGGTGGGCTACAGTCCATGGAGTTACAAAGAGTTGGACACGACTGAGTGACTAACACAACACTTAGAAATCAACAGCACTGCCCTGTGCAAGCAATGAGTATGTAAAGATCAATATGATTACTTTCTTCTTATGGAATTCATAGCTTACTAGGGAAGCCAGTGACATAATGAAGTTATTGCAAAACAATGAAATAAATGGTATTACAGAAATAAATGTAGGGTTAAGATGTGACCTAGAAGATAGAGTAATCAATTCTGTCTTTGAGTGGTGGGGGATGACTCCATAGAACAGGAAATACTAGGTCTGTTTCTCAAAGGAAAAATAGGTGTTATCAAGTAGACAAAGGACAAAAGGGCATCCCAGAAAGGGGAAAATATATGAAGGCACAATAGATAAGGAAATATTATATCTTCAGTCAATTGCAAAACGTTGAGATTTGGTAGTTAAGAAATGAGATTAGAGACAGAAGAGGGGCAGATTTTGGAGAGTCTTGTGCACTTTGCAAAGAAGTTTGGACTCCATATAGTTGAAAAGGAACTTCCAAAGTAATTAAATCAAAGAGATAACAGGATTGGGCTGTTATTTAGAAAGGTCTGGAGGAGCATCAGAGAGTGAACTTTGAGTTTAAAAGGGAGTGGTGAGAGGGAGGAAAAAGAAAAATAGGATGCAGGCTGTTTGGTTAGGATGCTAATATAAGGTGATGAGGTAATAAGTTCATAATGTAATAAATTAAGGTGAGGATTAATGAAGGCCAGAACTAAGGCAGAGGCAGAGGAGAAAGGGAGGAATTGGTCAAGTTTGAGAGATATTTAGGGGACAGAATAGAGAGGATTTGTGGCTATACTACATTTGCACTGATGCAAGAATCAGAGGTAATAATATATGCTCAAGAATCAAATATGATAGACTCTAGAAAGATGAAGAATTATCAAGTAACTGGTAATGGTATTGGTAATATAAAACACCTTGTTTTGTTTAGTCACTAAGTTGTGCCCAACTCTTTGTGACGCCATGGACTATAGCCTGCTAGGATCCTCTGTCCATGAGATTCTCCAGGCAAGAATACTGGAGTGAGTTGCCATTTACTTCTCCAGGGGATCTTCCCAACCTAGCGGTCAAACCCATGTCTCCTGCATTGGCAGGCGGGTTCTTTACCACTGAGCCACCAGGGAAGCCCTCACCCAAACACCTTACATATTACCAAAGAACAATGTATTAGGAATGTCTGCCGGATAAATTCATGTATTTTCTTCAGTGTCTTAAAAATATTTGTGATCTAAAAGGAAATACTTGCAGAAGTGAAAGTTCAAGCTAACTCGATTATTTTCTGCTAAATCTTTAATTCAGATTCAGTGACCATGAAATGCTAAACTTGGTAGAAATGGTGGAGGTGAGATTAAGTGAAGAGGGGAGGAGAAAGACTGAGAGAAAGGGGGTGATCTTGGTGTAGGACTCTCACAGCTCCATGCCATGTGTTCTGCAAGTGTCTTCACTAGAACGTGGGCCTTTGCTTCCTAGAACTTTCTGGAAAGACTGTGGTCTTTTCTCTCCCCTCAGGAGCACTAAGGAAAAACACTGCCTTAAGTCTCCCTCCATCACCTTTGTTGTGAGCAAAAGAGGGCCTAGAGAGAGGCGTTGCTTTGCTAATTCCCCACAAAAAAGTGAGATCTGAAGGAGTGAGGTGCGCTGTTTGCATATGACAGCATCAGAATGGGCAAGAACCTACCAGTTCCTGCTGGCTTCACTCACATACTGCCCCAGGGAATTGGCATTCCTCTAACTCAGGAAAAACTCAGGATTGACCACGCTTTAGAGTATGGGTTTATTAGGTGGTCAAACATAGGAAAGAGAGAAAGATACACAAAAGGTAGAGATATGACACAGAATTTCATGTTGACATATTTGCAAGAGTCTGAGATGTGGGATGGGGAGAAATGAGACTGGATAATGAGGCAAGGGCTGGATCTTGGAGGGCCTTGAATTCTGCTAAAGTAGTTGGTGTAGGAGGGAGGGATCCCCAGAAAAAACTTAGGGAAGAACCAGGATCAGGTTGTAATACAGAAAGACCTGAAGGCTGTGTCCAGGATGACTGCGGCACATAGCAACTCTGGGGAGGGTGAGATTTAAAGTTCCTGTTTGCCTGGCAAGAACACATGGGATCTGAAAAGGTTGTTTGCATTTTGCTGCTTTTCAAGTCCAGGGGACCTGAACTTAGGGATCCCACTGTAAGCCAGGTGTCAAGTCGTTATTACCCTCTCGTCTTTCATCACATATAAACCTTCTTCATACTAGCCTCTCAGGTCTAGCCTGAGAATCATTGGTTCTTGCCCTAGGTGGGAGGCGGAGCACAGAACAGAGGTTTCAGTGGAGTTCTTGTAGTCACCAAGGAGAGGCAGATGGCTACAAAACCCAAACAGAATGTGAGCTGTCTAAAAGTGTGGCTGAAACCTAACAAAGACCTCACTCTAATTTTTCCCTCCCTACCCTTGGGTGAAAATGAGTCAAGCAAGGGAGTATCCAGGGAGAATGCTGGGACAGTCTGTTTCTTGACAAAGAACGAGGTCCCATGATCATTATTAGAGAGAAAGGAAGATTACAGAGGTTCTAGAATTTTTCTGATTTTTCCTTTTTTTTTTGTATTTATTTTTTTTCCAATTTTTACCCCTGCTTAGATGATACCATTTTTTTTGCTATCTTTCTAATCTAGTTCTTCAGCATAATAAATTGTCTCTCTTCAGAAAACCTATCTTCATTCTGAGTACTTATTAGATTCTTAAAATTTGCCAATGAACTTACTTTGTTTTAAAAGGTTTAATTGAAATGAGGGCAACATTTAGATGTAATAGATTTGTTGATTACTGGGGGTGGAAAGACAATTTCAATAATCTGTGTTGCTGCCATCATTGAGTTTCTGTTCCAAAAGGCATCTTCAAGACTTAATGGCTCTAACTTGATCCACTTGCAACTCTGAGTGGCAGTTACCCTGCTTGTGAAGATGAAGGTCTAGCCCAGGTGGCACTAGTGGTAAAGAACCCGCCTGCCAATGCACGAGACTGAGATCTGGGTTCGATCCCTGGGTTGGAAAGATGCCCTGGAGAAGGGCTTGGCAACCCACTCCAGTATTCTTGCCTGGAGAATCCCAAGACAGAGGAGCCTGGTGGGCTATGGTCCATGGGCTCACAAAGAGTCAGACACAACTGAAGTGAATTGGCACTCATGCAAACATGAAGAGTGTGGGGATATCATATCATCACCTTCTCAGGCAGTCCTTCTGACGGAACTAAAATCTTCTTCCCATAATGGTTGCCCACTCCTTGTAGTTCCACTTTCCCATGCAGTATAACTTTTACCCTTTTCTCATAGTAGAGAGGGGGGACAAAAATCATAAGCACAGCAACTTTTGCCTCCGGCAAACACTAAGACTAGCACTGTGTGTTTTGCAATAATCACTCCTTGATTCAGTTTGCTTCCCTTTGCAAATAGTTATGTCCTCCCCTGTGCCCCTTTTTTCTTTTTCTTTAGTTCACTCTTTCAATATATAGAATAGGAATCTTACCAACAGTAGTATAAATTCTTTTACAATTTTTTAATATTTTAATTTATTTTCTTGTAAAAGTTTATATATTTTCAAATTTTATTTGCCTGGTTTTAAAATCTTTCACTTATTTCTTAATCTTTGTCTTAACCATTGCATTTTTTAAAAAATTTCTAATTGAAGGATAATTGTTTTACAGTGTTGTGTTGGTTTCTGCTGTACAACAACTGTGAGTCAGCTCTAATACATATGTTCCTTCCTTCCTAAACCTCCCTCTCAGCATAAATTCTTGGTCCTTAAGCCATTCACAGTATGGAGCATCCAAACAATCCTATCTTGAGTTTTGGATCAAGGCCTGAGTGTCCATGAATTGAACTTTGGTGGATTTTTTTCCCTGTGTTTTTTTTTTTTTTTTTTTTTACTGGTGAGATCCTGTAGCTTTGCTGAGAGGTATCTGGTGCAGAGGGAATATCCAGCCTCCTGAGCTAAGTGGCAAATGAAACTCCCAGAATCTCCCACAATCACGGGGACAGACTTTTTGAACTTAGTTCTTCTGCTACTAAGGTAACTGCTGAAATTATCTTAAAATAACAGGTTAGTCACAATTCAAGATGCAGTGTTGAAATCTTACCTCTCTTTGTGACCTCTCTTCCTCCCTCTCTAGAACAAGTGGGTGGGTGGGTAGACGTGTGTGCAGCAAAATATGAGAGGAAGAAGTGGGCGGGGTGGATGGAATGGTTTCTTAGTGTGGTTAGGTCTCACAGCTTTTTATGGTTGTTTTGTTCCTACCCTTCTAGCCCCCTTTTGACCACCTCCTTCCCCGTCTCTTCACCCTAAACCCCCAAAACCCACAACTGCAGTCAAGTAATTAAACACACAAAACAAAGAAAACTGCCTCTGTGTGAATATGCCTCTCTGGTCACGCCATCCCTGAGAGACGCCTCCATTGTCAACAGTCACAGGCAGAATTTCTCAAGTGAGCCAGGCACACAGCAGACTCTGCACCCTCAAGGCAGAAGGGAGAGGGAAGGCCAGATCTTTTGGAAGAGTTTGGACCTGTTGGTTCCTGGAAACCAGGGGGAGGGTGGGGCAAAGGCACGCCCAAGAATCCTGGCAGACTCAGAAGGGAGAGGAAGAAAAAAAATCTCTTGTATTCATAGTCACTTGTTCATTTGACAAAATCTAGAATTTGGTTGGTTCCCTGGGCTCCTGGCTGAGCATGGGTGAGAAATGTCTCCTGGGTTTGTAGATCTGGCATGATTGTGGACGAGCTGATTTCAAAAATCTTTCTCATATAAACTTAAAGTTCACTCCCTCAGAATTCTAAAATAAAATGGAAAGTGTTAGTTGCTCAGTTGTGTCCGACTCTTTGCGACCCCTTGGAATGTAGCCCGCCAGTCTCCTTTGTCCATGGGATTTCCTAGGCAGGAATACTGAAGTATTCTCCAGGGGAACTTCCTGACCCAGGTATCCTGTATTTCGGGCAGATTCTTTACCATTTTCTAAAGCTCCACCTCAAATCTAAATAAACGGTTAAGTTCTAAAATAATACTTATGCATTTTGCAAATTTTCTGTCCTTAGAGCCCTAGCATGGGATGATAAATTTGCTACTGATCACTAAACTCCACCTGGGATGCTTTTAGAAAATGCTGTCTCCTGGAGCTCACCCAGGATTGATTAAATCAGAAAAATGATCATTTGCATTATTAATATCCCTGTAAAAGTTTCCAATAGATTGAATGAGGAGCCAGGGTTGAGAGCCACTACAATATTGGAACCAATCTTTCAACCAGTATTTCTAGAGGTTTACTCAGTATTCGCATTGTTCTACATTTTGAGACTAGAGATAAAGAGGTGATGAGGGCCTTAAGTGAGAGGAATTGACAATAGCTGTTGGAGTGTGAAGAGGGCTCAGTCTGAGAAAGGAGAAAAACCAAGAGGAAGAGAGTCCAGGAAGGTAAAGAAAGACAATATTTCAAGGAGTTCAGGCTGATCAACAGAGTTTGTGTTGCTGAGTAGTCCCTAATGTGATAATTTGAAATGTCTCTTAATATTGGGTAATAGGAAGATTGTTAGTGATTTTGATGTGATCAGTTATACTGCAAATTCAGTTGGCTAAGGAGATAGGAGATGAAGATAAATATGGAGAGAAGTGCTAAGAATTCTGATTACGAAGTGAGAGTCTTATGGGCATATAGAGTCTAGGAATTTTTTTCTTCCAGTTTTATTGCTATATAATGACATATAACAATTAGTATTTGTTTAAGGTATACAATGTAATGATTTGTTATTTGTATTAACTGGGAAATGATCACCACAATAAGTTTAACATCCAGCACCTCACATAGTTAGAATTTTTTCTTGTAAAGGATCGTTTTAAGATCTACTCTGTTAGCAACTTTCAAATATACAATGCAATATTAACTATAGCCACCTTGCTGTATGTTCATCACTAGAACTGATTTATCTTGAGGCTAGAAGTCTGTACATTTTAGCTACCTTTACTCATTTTCTCCTAGTTCCCACCCTTCACCTCTGGCAGCCACCAATCTGTTCTCTGCTTCTATGAGTTTGGTTTTTTATTTATTTTCAAAAAATTTTCTTTACATTATTGTGTTGGTTTTGCTGTACATTGACATGAATCTGCCATGGGTATACATATGTTCCCCTTCCAGAAAACCCCTCCCTCCTTCCTCCTGATTCCCTCTCTCTGGGTCATCCTGGTGCACCAGCCCTGAGCATCAAACCTGAGCTGGCGATTGATTTCACATATGATAATTAACATGTTTCAATGCCATTCTCCCATATCATCCCACCCTTGCCCTCTCCCATAGAGTCCAAAAGACTGTTCCATACATCTGCGTTTCTTTGGCTGTCTCGCATACAGGCTGTCTCGTTACCATCTTTCTAAATTCCATATATATGCGTTAGTATACTGTATTTTTGTTTTTCTTTCTGGCTGACTTCACTCTGTGTAATAGGCTTCAGTTCCGTCCACCTGAGTAGAACTGATTCAAATGAATTCTTTTTAATGGCTGAGTAATATTCCATTGTGAATATGTACCACAGCTTTCTTATCCATTTGTCAGTTGATGGACATCTAGGTTGCTTCCATGTCCTGGCTATTGTAAACAATGCAGCGATGAACATTGGGGTGCATGTGGCTCTTTCAATTCTGGTTTCCTCAGTGTGTATGCCCAGCAGTGGGATTGCTGGGTCATATGGCAGTTCTATTTCCAATTTTTTAAGGAATCTCCACACTGTTCTCCATAGTGGCTGTACTAGTTTGCATTCCCACCAACAGTGTAAGAGGGTTCCCTTTTCTCCACATCCTCTCCAGCATTTATTGCTTGTAGACTTTTAGATGGCAGCCATTCTGACTGGTGTAAAGTGGTACCTCATTGTGGTTTTGATTTGCATTTCTCTGATAATGTGATGTTCAGCATCTTTTCATGTGTTTGTTAGCCATTTGTATGTCTTCTTTGGAGAAATGTCTGTTTAGTTCTTTGGCCCACTTTTTGATTGGGTGGTTTATTTTTCTGGAATGGAGCTGCAGGAGTTGTTTGTATATTTTTGAGATTGTTTGTCTGTTGCTTCATTTGCTATTATTTTCTCCCATTCTGAAGGCTGCCTTTCACCTTGCTTTTAGTTTCCTTTGTTGTGCAGAAGCTTTTAATTTTAATTAGGTCCCATTTGTTTATTTGTGCTTTTATTTCCAATATTCTGGGAGGTGGGTCATAGAGGATCCTGCTTTGGTTTATGTCAGAGAGTGTTTTGCCTATGTTTTCCTCTAGGAGTTTTATAGTTTCTGGTCTTATGTTTAGGTCTTTGATCCATTTTGAGTTTATTTTTGTGTACGGTGTTAGAAAGTGTTCTAGTTTCATTCTTTTACAAGTGGCTGTCCAGTTTTCCCAGCACCACTTGTTAAAGAGACTGTCTTTTCTCCATTGTATATTCATGCCTCCTTTGTCAAAGATAAGGTGTCCATAGATGCGTGGATTTATCTCTGGGCTATCTATTTTGTTCCATTGATCTATATTTCTGTCTTTGTGCCGGTACCATACTGTCTTGATGACTGTGGCTTTGTAGTATAGCCTAAAGTCAGGCAGGTTGATTCCTCCAGTTCCATTCTTCTTTCTCAAGATTGCTTTGGCTATACGAGGTTTTTTGTATTTCCATACAAATTGTGAAATTATTGGTTCTAATTCTCTGAGAAAGACCTCTGGTAGCTTGATAGGAATTGCACTGAATCTATAGATTGCTCTGGGTAGTATACTCATTTTTACTATATTGATTCTTCCAATCCATGAACACGGTATATTTCTCCATCTATTTGTGTCCTCTTTGATTTCTTTCATCAGTGTTTTATAGTTTTCTATATATAAGTCTTTTGTTTGTTTAGGTAGAAATACTCCTAAGTATTTTAAAAAATTTTTAAAAATATTCCACATATAAGTGAGATCGTCTTTGTCTGACTTATTTCACTTGGTGTAATGTCCTTAAGGTCCATCCATGTGGCAGCAAATGGAGAGATTTACTTCTTTTCTATGGCTAATATTTTATCATTTATCTATATATAAACTTATGATCATTTCACAGTTAATGCATATATCAAATCATTGTATTATATACCTTAAACTAATATAGTGTTATATTTAAATTATATCTCAGTAAAACTGAAAGAAAAAAAATTTTTAGACCTTACATGTCCATTTAAGACTATCACTTCATAATCAGAATTCTTAGCACTTCTGGCAGTATTTATCTTCATTTCCATATATATATATATATTCACATCATTTTTGAATTTTAAAAAGTTTAGTAAAGAATAGGTTAGATCATTTATACATGCTAAAGGGAGAGGAGTGGATGATGATATAGAAGAGGGAATAACAGATGAAACATGATTTCTGAGGGTGCAGAAGTGATGGGATCCAAAGCCTGGGTCAAAGGTCCAGACTTAGACTGAAAGTGAATAGAGACTCTGTTTCCATTGTAACGGTGGCGAGGATGGAATTGCTGGCATGCATGCAGACGAAGTTTCAGGCATGGCCTTGGGTGTCAATGTGAGATGTTCCTATGCCAGTCTGTTAATTCACTGTGATGTGGAGGTGAGGTTGGGGGCAAGGTTTCTTAGTAAGCCATTCCCCTTGGAGACTTCTCGAACTATTGAGGTTGAGTGACAGCCACAGTTGGGCACATTTCATTTCTCACTCCCCTCATCTCCTGACACATGGATGTGTGTGTGTGTGTGTGTGTGTGTGTGTGCATGCACGCGCGTGTGTACTGTGTCTGAATGGTGCTGAGTTAAGGCAGTATGCAGGATACTTTGTCTTCTCTGTGTGGCCCTCTCTGTGTCTCAACACCCTTGCCTCCACCTCACTCGTTCCCCTTGTCTCCTGCAAAACCATTATTTTCTCTGTTCTTTATTCCACTGTCCTTCCATAAGGCTGGCTGGTTGATACAGTGTGTTGGAGGCACTATATTCTCTTGGTCTTCCCTCACAGCTCAGCTGGAAAAGAATCCACCTGCAATGCAGGAGACCCCGGTTCGATTCCTGCATTGGGAAGATCCACTAGAAAAGGGATAGGCTACCCACTCCATTACTCTTGGCCTTCTGTTGTGGCTCAACTGGTAAAGAATCCGCCTGCAATGTGGGAGACCTGGATTCAATCCCTGGGATGGGAAGATCCCCTGGAGAAGGGAAAGGCTACCCACTCCAGTATTCTGGCCTGGAGAATTCCATGGACTGTATAGTCCATGGGGTCTCAAAAAGTCAGACATGACTGAGTGACTTTCACTGTGCACTTGCTATATACTCTTAGGAATGTTTCTAGCCTTCTGAAAAACAGAGGCTCATATTCCATGGCAAGAAGAAACAAAGCCATTATGAGAAGCCAGGTTCCTGGGTCAGTGATCTTTCATCTTCATCTTACTGTTTCTGTCTTTACTCTCAAATTTAAGCCTTGGAAAGAGGTGGCAAAAGCCCTGACAGGAGGGCTCAAAAGATAACATGCAACAGCTCCCAAGGGGGGTTCCCCAGTGGCTCAGCAGTAAAGAATCCGCCTGCCAATGCAGGAGACATGGGTTTGGCCCCTGGATCAGTAAGATCTCCTAGAGAAGGAAATGGCAAGCCACTCCAGTATTCTTGCCTGGGAAATCCCATGGATAGAGGAGCCTGATTTGATACAGTCCACGGAATTGGAAAGAGTCGGACTTATTTTAGCAACTAAGCAACAACAACAGCTTCCAAAAGATAACTTGATAATAGTTTTCTTAATGAAACCACAGGTCTGGTTCAGTTGATTTCCTGCTTGAATCATACAGCCTTTGGATTCAGCTCTATGATTGGTTGTTGTCATGATGATTAGTTAATGGAGAAATTAAGAACATTAAATGAATTTTAAAATTGTGATAAAATACACGTGACACAAAATTTTAGCCATTTAAGTGGTTATTTTAACCATTTTAAGTGCAATTGTTCAGTAGTGTTGTTCTCAGTTGCTCACTTATATCCAACTCTTTTTTGTGATCCCATCTATTGTAACCTGTTAGGCTTCTCTGTCCATGGGATTCTCCAGGCAAGAATACTGGAATATTTCCTCCTCTGGGGGATCTTCCTGACCCAGGGCTCAAACTCCTGAGTCTCCTGCTCTGCAGGTGATTCTTCACCTGCTGAACCTTCAGGGAAGCCCTCAGTAATGTTAAATGTATTCAAATTACTGTGCAACCAATCTACAGAACTTTTTCATCTTGCAAAAGTTAAACTATATAACCATTAAAAACAACTCCTTGTTCTCCTCTGTCCCCAGATCCAGGCAACCACCATTCTACTTTCCGTTTCTACGAAGATGACTGCTCTAAGTACCTCATACTAGTGGAATCATATAAAATTTGTCTTTTGTGAGTGGCTTATTTCCCTTAGCATAATGTCCTCAAGGTTCATCCATGTTGTAGCATTTGTCAGAATTCCCTTCCTTTTTAAGGCCGAATAATACTATATGTATATATTACATTTTGTCTATGCAATTGTCTATTCATGGGCAGTTGCCTGCTTCCACCTTTTGGCTAGTTGTGAATAATGCTGCTGTATACATGTGTGTACAATTATCTGTTTAAGTCCCTAGTTTCAATTCTTTTGGGTACATACACATAAGTGAAATTGCTGGATCATAGGGTAATCTTATTTTTAATTTTTTGAGGGCCTTTCATACTACCTTCCAAAGAGAGCTGTACCATTTTACTGATACATTCCCACCAATAGTGCACAAAGATTTCAGTTTTTCCACATCCATATAAACACTTGCTATTTTGATTTTTTGGATAGTAATCTACCTAATGGATGTGAGGTAGCAGCTCATGATGGTTTTGACTTGCATTTCTCTAATGATTGGTCACTTGTATATCTTCTTTGGAGAAATGTCTAGTCAAATCCTCTGGCTGTTATTTAACCTGGTTGTTTTTTGTTGTTGAGATCAAGAACATTTAAAGCTTTTTTTTTGCAGTGTGTATCTAGAGTGATATTGTGGGTTTATTTAAGTCCAAGTTCTTTGACTTTTTTCCAGTAACTCTGTCACAGTCCCTGTTGTGAAACACAATGAGCTCCTCAAGGTAAATTCCAAGTTTAGGTAACATTTGTTGTGGCTGTATCCAGTTTTTACTTTTAATTTATGATAATAGGATCAGGATTTTAGATAAACCAGGTACTATGTCTCTTGATACAGCAACGAAGAAGGTATCCGTTATTTTCTGTGCTGATGGTATTGTCCTGTGCTGTTCACTAGGAGGAACAACTCAGTGTCAAGTATGCCATGTTTAAAATGTGTTCCTGTGAGGTCAAATGAAGGGCTAAGTCTAGTAATGTTCCAGGGGACCTGGGGTGGTGGTATGTATTTTGGGACCAACACAACTCACTGGAACCTAGGAGATTTAATTCTGCTCCACAGTAATGATGCCACAGGAGCCACACTGAAGTTCGTAAGTGGCAAGTATGGTTGGTTGCTCTCTTGAAAGTCTTTCAGGCCAATTGTAAGCGCTATAGGGATAGAAATTTAGGACTTTGCTGTAATTTTTAGTATCTTACAGGCAGGTACAGAGGTGTTTTTTTTTTTTTGAGAAAAGTCTTATTTACCTGTAGACATTCTCAGCCCACTCTGTGTTAAGGCCTTATTAACAGACAAGAGCATGAAGCAAATCGTCTGCTTTCCTCACTCTCTACACATCCAGGGTCTAAGCACAAGAGTCTCCTCTCAGTCAGCTCATCAGTGGACTCTGTTTTGGATTGTCTTCTATAGAGACCTGCGAAAGCCCTGATGAGAAAAATGGTTATGTGAGCTGTATAGCCAAAGAGACACTAAACATCCATCCCTGTAGCTTCTCTGAGCGACTTTTTGGTATTAAGCTCCAGCATCCCAAACCTGGCTCTGTGGTATATTGTTCTGGCTTCACACAGAAAATTCAGAGTCCAAACTAAGACGTAACAACATTCCTTTAACTTTTATTGAGCCCCTCTATAACATATAGCATATATAGAACATCTCAGATTCTTTTTTCTTTTCCTTTTTTTTTTTGGTGTATATTCTAACGTCTTGTATTTTTTACATTCTAACATCTTGTTTTTATTTTTAATTATTTAATTTATTTTTTCCTTTACATTATCATGTTGGTTTTGCCATACATTGACATGAATCCACCATGGGTATACATGTGTTCCCCTTCCAGAACCCCCCTCCCACCTCCCTCCCAATTCCATCCCTCTGGGTCATCCCGGTGCACCAGCCCTGAGCACCCTGTAATCAAGCATCAAACCTGGGCTGGCGATTGATTTCACATATGATAATTTGCATGTTTCAATGCCGTTCTCCCTCTTTTCCTTTTTAAAATTAAAACCACAGTAAGCACTATCCTCGGAGAAGGCAATGGTACCCCACTCCAGTACTCTTGCCTGGAAAATCCCATGGATGGAGGAGCCTGGTAGGCTGCAGTCCATGGAGTTGCGAAGAGTCCCACTTGGCTGAGCGACCTCACTTTCACTCTTCACTTTCCTGCACTGGAGAAGGAAATGGTAATCCACTCCAGTGTTCTTGCCTGGAGACTCCTAGGGATGGCGGAGCCTGGTGGGCTGCCTTCTATGGGGTCGCACAGAGTCGGACACGACTGAAGCGACTTAGCAGCAGCAGCAGCAAGCACTCTCCTGTTATTATATATATATAAGGCTATTCATAGTAAATTATTTTCAGAGCCAGAAAAAGAAAAAAAGACTTTTCCAACTTTTTATTTTTCTATTGGAGTTTAACTGATGTTGTGATAGTTTCAGGTGGGCAGCAAAGAGACTCCACCATACATATATGTGTGTCCATTCTCCCCCAAACTCTCCTTCCTCCAGGCTTCCACATAACATTGAACAGAGTTCCTTGTGCTACACAACAAAAATAAAATTATTCAATTCTGTGAATTTCTTTGCTTTTGGCTTGACTGTCAGGAAGATTCATTTTAAATTCAATTATTTTTTTAATCTAATATTTTTTGATCTCAGTATTTGCTGACCTTGCTTTGTTTTGTTTATTCTCTCTCTCTCTCTCTTTTAAAGGTGCTTGCAGGGTTGATTTCTTTTGAGGCCTCTCTCCTTGGCTTGTAATGGTCAGCTTCTCCCTGTGTGTTCACATGGCCTTTCTTATGTGTTGTTTATTCTTTTTAAACAGATTCACTTAGGTATACTTTACCATAAAAACAAGCCATTTAAACCGTACAATTCCATGATTTTTAGTAAGTTTATAGAGTTGTGCAACTATCATCACAACCTAATTTTAGAATATTTTCATCATCTCCCAAAGATCCCTTCCCTCAGCTCTAGACAACCACTAACTTACTTTCTGCCTCTATAGATTTGTCTACTCTGGATATTTCATGTCAATGGAGTCATACAATATGTGGTTTTTGTGACTAGCTTCTTTCATTGAGCATAATGTTTTCCAAGTTCATTCACATTGTAGCATAAATCGGTACTTCATTCCTTTTTATTGCTGAGTAATATTACATTGTATGTATATACCACATTTTATTTATAGTTGATGGACACTTGTTTCCAGGTTTTGGTTATTATGAATAAAGTTACTAAGAACATTCACTTACTAGTCTTTGTATAAATGTATATTTTTCTTTTTCTTTGGTAAATACATAGGAGTAGAATAGATGAGTCTTATGGCTAATTTATGTTTAGAAATTTATGTTTAGAAACTACCCAGCTGTTCTCCAAAGTAATGGCACCATTTAGCCATTCCACCAACAACAAATGAGGGTTTTAGTTTCTCCATGTTCTCACCAACACTTGACATTGTATGCTTTTTGGATTACAGTCATTTCAGTGGATGTGACAGTCAAGTGGTGCCTCACTGAAACTTTACTTTGGATTTAGTGGATTTCTCTAGTGACACATGATATTAAGTATTTTTTAATATACTTATTGACTATTCATGTACCTTTTGTGGTGAAATGTTTATTCTAATCTTTTGTTTATATTTTAATTCAGTTATTTAATTCAATTCTTATCATTGAAATGTAGCAGTTCTTTATACATTCTGGATGTGAGTCTTTTATCAGATATGTGACTTGTAAATATTTTCTCCTAGTTTGTGGTTCACCTTTCTATTTTCTTAACAATGTCTTTTTGAAGTGCAAAACTTTAAATTTTGCAGAAGTCCAATTTATCAATTTTTTTCTTTATAATGTTTTTGATATCATATCGAAAAATATTTGCCTGACCTAAGGTCATGGAGATTTTCTCCTATATTTTCTTCTTAAAAGTTGTATAGTTTTAGTTCTTACATATAATAAGAGATATTAGGTTTGTGATTCATTTTGAGTTAATTTTTGTTGTTTGGTGTGAACTAAGGGTCCAGATTCATCCTTTTCCTTGTGGATATCTAATTTTCCCAGCACCATTTGTGGAAAAGATGGTTTTTGTTCATTGTTGACTCTGTTTTTACTATATTCATGCCTTTCAAGAAAAGGTGAAGTAGGTAGGGCATAAAGAAATAATGTCTGTACAAAGATGAAAAGAGTCTTCTGTACTGTAACTTAGAGTTTTAAGTACTTACATGAGAGAATGAGCATCTGGCTGATGTTTTAAAGAATAAATTGAACCAAGATTTTATTCTGTTCCTTCATCTCCCCTGTTCTCCCCCGACTGGACATCTGCTTCCCTCCTGTGAGAGGAAGTGAAAGAAGCATAAACACAAACTGTCTTTACTGTGTTGTTCCCTTTTAAGAAAAAACCCTACTCTGCAGGGTCAGTTTAGCACTGAATTACCCTACACCAAGAGCTCTGTTGCAGTTTTTGGATGCTGACTTTCCCCAGGAAGCAGAACTGCTATTCCTGGTTTTCAGTGTTATGTAATAAATATAACTGGTCACTTTTAAGGATGCTGACGGGAGTCAAGAGAGACTATTGAACTGTTTATATATTTGACTTACTGATGAATTTCTCACAAGAAATATCCTAGGAGATATTACCAGGGTTGGGAACCCTCCACATCCAGATCCTACATGCATCTTCAGTAATGGGTAGTTCAGTTCAGTTTAGTTCAGTCACTCAGTTGTATCCGACTCTTTGCAACCCCATGAATCACAGCACGCCAGGCCTACCCGTCCATCACCAACTCCCAGAGTCTACCCAAACCCATGTCCATCGAGTTGGTGATGCCATCCAGCCATCTCATCTTCTGTCGTTCCCTTCTCCTCCTGTCCCCAATCTCTCCCAGAATTAGGGTCTTTTCCAATGAGTCAACTCTTTGCATGAGGTGGCCAAAGTATTGGAGTTTCAGCTTCAAAATCAGTCCTTCTAAAGAATACCCAGGACTGATCTCCTTTAGGATGGACTGGTTGGATCTTCTTGGAGTCCAACAAGAGTCTTCTCCAACACCACACTTCAAATGCATCAATTCTTTGGCACTCAGCTTTCTTCACTGTCCAACTCTCACATCCATACATGACTACTGGAAAAACCATAGCTTTGACTAGATGAAACTTTGTTGACAAAGTAATGTCTCTGCTTTTCGATATGCTATCCAGGTTGGCCATAACTTTCCTTCCAAGGAGTAGGCATCTTTTGATTTCATGGCTGCAATCACCATCTGCAGTGATTTTGGAGCCCAGAAAAATAAAGTCTGACACTGTTTCCACTGTTTCCCCATCTATTTGCCATGAAAGTGATGGGATCAGATACCATGATCTTAGTTTCCTGAATGTTGAGCATTAAGCCAACTTTTTCACTCTCCTCTTTCACTTTCATCAAGAGGCTTTTTAGTTCCTCTTGACTTTCTGCCATAAGGGTGGTGTCATCTGCATATGTAATAGGCAGAGGTAACTGCAAATAGGAATATGTTCAGTTGCTTTCTGGGGTTGACCAATACAAGTAGCAAAACCAGCATCTTTGGGGAAGTCTGTCCCTGGAAAAATATCATCCATCTGCTCTCTTAAGTCCTAAAAAGAATAGGATGAGTATGTCTTCCTTTATGGAAATTTACTGAGTTCCTCTGTTTCATGATGCTGACCTAGCAGCTATAACTTGGGCACTTTTCTACTCTAGCTTTGCCTAAGATTCCTCACAATCAGGCCTGTGGCATCATCCTCAACATAATGATATAATATGAATATTATCTACAAGATAAGTCTTTGCCTTCCTTTTAAAACTGGCATTGTTGAAGGCAGTATATAGATACAATTGAGGTGACATTTGGAGTATGGCAAACTACCTCTCATTAAATAGCTCTGACCAGAGAAAAGTCTTGAAATGATGCCTGAGGAATAAAGTTGAACAGCAGGATCCTGTTTTCAGTCCTATATTTTTCTTTTTACAGATTGAGAACTCATCTGAGAGGTTCATCACCTACTTTGGTTAGACTTATTCTTCAGACATCCTTCTAAAAGGGGCTCCAGAATCTCCATCCTCTTCCATCTCTAGGCACCTTTTTTAGTAGCCTGGCACTCAAGAGCTATGTGAGTCTATTCGTTGGCAGGCTGAGTCCCTCTTGCTGCCTTCTTGCTCTGTGTTCCAGTGTGGCAGCCACTTGCTGGAAAGGCGGCAACTTCAGCGTCCAGGGGAGGTTCCCCTAAAATTCTGACCCATGATTGGTCAGAAAGAGGAGCTCCACTTAGCTTAAAATTTATTTAGCATGCACACCTTCTGGCTTCCTTGAAACTTTTTGCTAGGTTTTGTTAGTTGTTTTGCATTTTAGAATGATATTCAGGAGCAAGTGCTTTGCTGGGGGAAGAAAAGGAGAGGAGAGATTCTGAGGGCACAGGGTATCTGAAAGAGCAAGGCGGGCCAGGGAAGGGAGGAAAGGCTGGAGAACCTTTGTCGACTTCAAAATTTTGCTGAACGCCTTGCCCTGACAGCAGGGGCAATAGATATGCAGGTAGGTCCTGCATTGCTGCTCACAAATCATACCAGCATTGCGATAGTGGCCTTCTACAATCTGTGCACCCACCTATGTTGTCTGACACAGGGGAATGACACAAATGGTAGGAGTATCCAGCCAAATAAGAGAGCAGTTTATTACACATGGGAGTTAAGAACGAATTTTGGACAGATGGTACCTGGTGGCACCAGGGAAAAGATGCCTTAAGTGGCTTCCCTTTCACTCATGCATTCAGAAAAAACTTATTAAACTGGGAACATGATCAAAATGTCCTTAACATTGCCCTCAGCTTGACTAAACTTCAGACAGGTTTCTTCCTTCCTGACTATAAGGTCACCATCACCTTATAGAGCGTTTACTTTAGGAAATTTGCAATCATAAATTCTTTGCCCGTAAATTCCATGTAAATGTCTTCCTAACCTCTTGACTGTTTTACAGTCCAGAACCACCTCTGTCAAGGACCTGGGAGGCATCCTTTGAAATACTGATGTAATCAGCAAGAAAGAAGTCACCCAGATCTCCTAATTTCCTTGGGAGCTTAGGAATCGCCTAAGCTTTATAAACAGAAGTGTCAATTATCTTAATCACAATGACCAACTTCCCTCCTAACATCCTTTAGTACTTTTCCAGTAGCACACCCCAGTACTTAAAAGCCCTCTTGCTTTTTGTTTCTAAGGAAGTTGAGTTGTTTCTCTCCTTCAGTGCAAGAGACTTGACCTCTATTGCAATAGTGAATAAAATATTCTTCCTTGCCAGTAAACTCTATTCTCTGCAATTTTTCTCTGATATGTAGAAACTTGAACAGTATTTTATCTGAACTCAATGAGTTTGGAAAGCCATTGAGCAAGAGGACAGGATAACTTTATCACAGTACACTGTCATTTGGGCTCATTACTAGAGGTTTGACACATAAAACATTTCATGTGCTATTAATCACCTATAATAAATTCCAAATCAAAGCCAAAATGCTTCTCATTTTTCTTTGCCATACACATATGTTTGGGCTATCTTATATATGTGTGTATATATACATATGTGTATATGTGTATATATATATATATATATACACACACAAACATATATATATATATGTATGCATGCATGAATGCATGCTCAGTTGCTTCAGTCACATCTGACTCTTTGTGACCTTATGGACTGTAGCCCTCCAGTCTCCTCAATCCATGGGATTCTCCAGGCAAAAATACTGTAGTGGGTTGCCATGCCCACCTCCAGGGGATCTTTCTGACCCAGAGATTGAGCCTGCATCTTCTGCATTGCAGGTGGAGTATTTGCTCAGTGAGCCACCTGGAAAGCCCATATATATGTATATACACACGTAATTGTATATGTACACAGACACACACAATTAGTAATAGCTGTCATTTTTTGTAGGCCTACGTTGTGCCAGGCACTCTGTACTTTGTATATGCAGTACTTTACAAGCATCTCCTTATTTACTTCGTACAGCATTTCTATGAGTTAGGTACCATTATTTCACAGTAGAGAAGCTGAGGCTGAGAGAGTTGAGTAACAACCTCAAAATGCTCTCGGAATGGGATTTGAACAGTCCATCAATCTACAAATCATGGCATCAAGGTTTTAATGGTTGCCCTTCAAGGGGTCACTGAGTTATCTCATTAGGATTCTGGCCCAGAGGAAAACTTGTATTTCCAGGAGGGATTAAGGAAGAGCTTCTTTTAAATCGTACCTCCATCTCACCTCCCAGAGGCATGAGAGAAGATTTTGTTATTCTTTCAGTTCAATTCAGTTCAGTTGTGTCTGACTCTTTGCGACCCCATGTACTGCAGCATGTCAGGCTTCCCTGTCCATCACCAATTCCCAGAGCTTACTCAAACTCATGTCCATTGCATTAGTGATGCCATCCAACCATCTCATCTTCTGTTGTCCCCTTCTCCTCCTGCCCTCAATCTTTCCCAGCATCAGGGTCTTTTCAAATGAGTCAGTTCTTCGCATCAGGTGGCCAAAGTATGGAGTTTCAGCTTCAACATCAGTCCTTCCAATGAATATTCGGGACTGATTTCTTTTAGGATGGACTGGTTTGATCTCCTTGCAGTCCAAGGGACTCTCAAGAATCTTATTCAACACCACAGTTTAAAAGCATCAATTCTTCTCTGCTCAGCTTTCTTTATAGTCCAACTCTCACATCTATATATGACTACTGGAAAAACAATAGCTTTGACTAGACAGACCTTTGTTGGCAAAATAATGTCTCTGCTTTTTAATATGCTGTTTAGGTTGGTCATAACTTTTCTTCCAAGGAGCTAGTGTCTTTTAGTTTCATGGCTGTAGTCACCATCTGCAGTGATTTTGGAGCCCCCCAAAATAAAGTCTCACTGTTTTTCCAATGTTTCCGCATCTGTTTGCCATGAAGGAATGGGACCAGATGCGATGTCTTTGTTTTCTGAATGTTGAGTTTTAAGCCAGTTTTTTCACTCTCCTCTTTTGCTTTCAGCAAGAGGCTCTTTAGTTCTTCACTTCCTGCCACAAGGGTGGTGTCATCTGCATATCTGAGGTTATTGATATTTCTCCCAGCAATCTTGATTCCAGCTTGTGCTTCCTCCAGCCCAGCATTTCTCATGATGTACTCTGCATATAAGTTTAATAAGCAGGGTGACAATATACAGTCTTAATGTACACCTTTCCCAACTTGGAATCAGTCTGTTGCTCCATGTCCAGTTCTAACTATTGCTTCCTGACCTGCATACAGATTTCTCAGGAGGCAGGCCAGGTGGTCTGGTATTCCCATCTCTTTAAGACTTTTCCAGTTTGTTGTGATCCACATAGTCAAAGGCCTTGGTATAGTCAACAAAGCAGAATTAGATGTTTTTCTGGAACTCTTTTGCTTTTTCGATGATTCAGTAGATGTTGGCAATTTGATCTCCAGCTCCTCTGACTTTTCTAAATCCAGCTTGAACATCTGAAAGTTCACGGTTTGTGTAAGGAAGCCTCATCTCAAAGTATGTCCCAGCTCCCTGTTTCCCTCTACCAGTCAAATTTCTGCTTTGTGGTGGCCCAGTCTCTTGGAACAGCCATTCTGATCTTCATTTCAGGGTTGCTCTGACAAGGACAGCTTCATTCTCCCCTGGTATTTCTAGCACACACTGTGTACTCCCTCAGTGGACCTTGAGGATGGTAGCAATTTCCTCTCCGACTCGTGCCTAGGAGCAGGCTCCAGTATTTTCTCTGTCATTCTTTCAATGGTCTGTCTTCTTAGCAGCACTTGGGTCATGAATACAACTCAAACAATGCACTGTGATGTCACCAGCCCACAAGTGATGATGTCAGAAGGCACAACAATAACCAGAACATCAAGAAGCTCACAACAATGGTTTCTACTTATTTCAAAATATCAGCAATGCCAGAGAAATAAGTCCCTGTTAAGAAACCCTAAGTCTTTCTAGTTTCTGATTTTTTAATGAAATGGAAGGTAAAAGGTTTAGCTAGAACTAACTTCAGCACTGCTTGTATCAGTGTCTGTGCTTAAAAGAATCACAAAATTTCCATACATCTCACCCTATCCTCCCCTCTAAAAAATATTTTTAAAAAAATCACAAAATTTCAAAAGCATCACACTGCCTAGAAAAAGTATCTCAAATTATAAATGGTTTTTACCAAAAATTCAAGTCCATGTGCCTGATGCACAGTGAGACCAAACAATACTGAAACATCAGACTTTGGAACAGAGAGGGTTTATTGATGGCCATGCAAGGAGATGGGTGCCTCATGCCTTAAAACCCCCAAACTCCCTGAGAGCTTTCAGCAAAACCCTTTTCTAGGAAAGGTGAGGGAGGGGTGTGGTTAGTTGTTGCAGACTTCTTGGTGTCAGATTCTTTGTTCTTGAGGTCAGGTCACGGTCAGGTAAAAATATTCTTGTAATTCTCTACCAAATGAACGTTTTTCTCTGTTCTGACAAGAAAGGGCAAGGTCCCAAGGCACAGCTTTTACCCTCTGAGGTCTTGGTCCTGGCTAAGAGGAGGCAGATTTCAGCTGGCAGCTTCCTCAGGACCAAGTCTTCAGAGGTTCACTGCTGCTTGAAGGCCTAGGCCAAGGCCAGTGGGTGGCCGTGGTGCGGGTTCTGGAGTCCTGCAAGACAGAGCCACAAGCCTATTCCCTGACCCCCCAGTTTACCCATTGGCCAAAGGCCAGAGAGAAGGCTGGGGTCTGCCTCTTACCTCACTCTCTATCTGACGACCACTCCACCACACACTGTTGGCTGAATCCGTCACTAACTGCCCCTGACTGACAGTTGGTTGCTGGTGGGCGGGGCCCTGCTGGGCCGACAAGCGGCTGAGCAGGACCATGAACAGTTGCTCACTAACAGCTGGTTGCTCCTGGGTGGGACCCACTGTGGTGCTGACCAATGGCTGAACAGGGCCACTAATGGTGGTTCATTGACAGCTGGTTGCTTACGGACAGGGCCCATTGTGGTGCCACCAGCAGGCTGAGCTGGGGGCATTGTCTGGTAATGGTGTGGTAACAAGGCTCAGCAATGTCTGTGTGCTAAGGGCTGCACTCCCCTGTGCTCTGTCACAGGACTATCAATGTCTCCACACACTGAGGTAGGCGTACTTCACAAACCACCCCACTCATGGGGAACACAGGTTTTATTCTGTTAACCCATGGAAAGCACCTTGAAGGTTTGTGAATCAGGGCCATTTGGATTGAGGGGGCCAATGGTGAGGTCATGAAAAGGTTTTTCTTCCAGGCTTTCTCTTTGTTCCCTGTTGCAGTGGCTCTCCTCTCAGTTCAGTTCAATCGCTCAGTCATATCTGACTCTTTGTGACCCCATGGACCACAGCAAGCCAGGCGTCCCTGTCCATCACCAACTCTTGGAGTTTACTCAAACTCATGTCCATCATGTCATGAACCTCTGTCCATAGCTCTTCAGGTACTCTGCCAGATCTGATCCCTTGAATCTATTTCTCACGTCCATTGTATAATCGTAAATGATTTGATTTAGGTTGTACCTGAATGGTCTAGTGGTTTTCTCTCTTTTCTTCAATTTAAGTCTGAATTTGGCAATAACAAGTTCACGATCTGAGCTACAGTCAGATCCTGGTCTTGTTTTTGCTGGCTGTATAGAGCTTCTCCATCTTTGGTTGCAATGAATATGATCAATCAGATTTTGGTATTGACCATCTGGTGATCTCCATGTGTAGAGTCTTCTCTTGTGTTGTTGGTAGAGGGTGTTTGTTATGGCCGGAAAAGGGAATGTCAGAGAAGGGAATGGCAAACCACTTCAGTATTCTTGCCTTGAGAACCCCATGAACAGTATGAAAAGGCAAAAAGATAGGACACTGAAAGATGAATTCCCCAGGTTGGTAGGTGCCCAGTATGCTACTGGAGATTGAGAAATAACTCCAGAAGGAAAGAAAAGGTGGAGGCAAAGCAAAAACAACACCTAGTGTGGATGTGACTGCTGATGGAAGTAAAGTCCGATGCTGTAGAGAACAATATTGCATAGGAACCTGGAATATTAGGTCCACAAATCAAGGCAAATTGGAAATCATCAAATAGGAGACGGCAAGAGAGAACATCGACATTTTAGGAATCGCAAACTAAAATGGACTGGAATGGGTGAATTTAACTCAGATGACCATTGTATCTACTACTGTGGGCAAGAATCCCTTAGAGGAAATGGAGTAGTCATCATAGTCAACAAAAGAGTCTGAAATGCAGTACTTGGATGAAATCTCAAAAATGACAGAATGATCTCTGTTTGTTTCCAAGGCAAACCATTCACTATGACTAATCCAAGTCTATGCCCCGACCAGTAATGTTGAAGACGCTGAAGTTGAATGGTTCTATGAAGCCCTATAAGACCTTCTAGAACTAACACCCCCAAAAGATGTCCTTTTCATTATAGGGGACTGGAATGCAGAAGTAGGAAGTCAAGAGATACCTGGAGCAACAAGCAAATTTGGCCTTGGAGTACAGAATGAAGCAGGGCAAAGGCTCTCCTCTCACTAGGCCTGTAACACATTGAGCACTTGCCTCAGATTATGGTAAGAATTTTACTTCTATTTATTATTGTTCCAGATATTTTTCAGTGTTGAAGAAATGTTTTGCAAAAATCAACATGTATTATCCTAGATATTCAATATCCTAAAGTGCCTAAAGTAATAATTTTTCCTAACTGTAAGCACTTTGTGGAAAATTTGAAGTGTAGGAAATTACTGATAATCCCATTAACCCAGAAACAACCATAGCTAGTAGTTTTGGTTTTTTTCTTTAAGTCTTTCATTGTGAAGCTCTGTGGTTTGCAAATGAAAAGACATGGCCCCTGCCTTATACGAACTTACAACTTTAAAGGTAATACAAATGAGAAAAATTTAGCCAAAATAAGGTAAAAAACCAGATTACATATAAAATAAGGATGATGCTGCTGCTAGGAGACAGAAACACCAGTTTTTCTACAATATCTGTTCAATTTTTATACTAATATGAGAAACTTGTAAGAATCTATATTCAGAGCCAGTTTAGGAAAACAGGTGAGTTTTTCTCTGAAACTCATTAATTAGTGACTCTAAAACAGTAAGTGAATGAGCATCATGAAAACAGCCAATGAGTAAACTGGGGGTTAAGTAGGAGCCTAGCAGGGCTTTCCAGGTAGCTCAATGGTAAATGATCCACCTGCCAATGTAGGAGACGAAGAGACGTGGGTTCGATCCCTGGCTCAGGAAGATTTCCTGAGTAGGAAATGGCAACCTACTCTAGTATTCTTGCCTGGGACATCCCATGGATAGAGGAGCCTGGTGGGCTACAGTCTGTGAGGTCACAGAGAATTGGTCACAACTGAGTGACTGAGCACACACACACACACACACACACACACACACACACACACACCCAGGAGCCTAGGAAATCAGAAAACAAATCTAAGATATTTAGTACATACTGTATCTTTGATAGGCTCACCGCAAACGGTGTCATTGAGACCTACACTGCCTGGAATCAGCCACTTTCTGCCTTATCTGCTATTTACATTTGCAGGCAAGCTGCTTCTCCTCTCTAGTGTTTCCTCATTTAAAAAAATAGGAAAGATAGCTTGTTGTGAGTATTAAGTGAAATAATTCATATTAATGTATTTAATACAGTCCCTGGTACCTAATAAGTGCTCAAGAAATATTAAGCCCTGTTGAAGTCACTGTAAGGAAGTGGATGAAAGATCAAATTCTGGTCAGATTGCCTTGTCACTCTTGTGGCTTTTTTCTACTTGCTTGTAGGATCAAATCATCAACAACAATCTCTATTTAACACCTTTTTGTCCCAAGAGTTTGAGAATGAGCCAGTTTTTTCTTTGAATTGCTTTAAGATAATCATGAATTTATCAAAGTAAGCATTCATGACTTGCTTTCAGGAAGTCTAGAGTTTTCTAAGGAAGACTTTTACATCATAAAGACTCTGATAAAGTAGCAGTTATTTACTATTAATGAAATCACATGCCTTTTCACCATTAAGATGGAAACCCCCCCTAAAAGAATTCTTTATCTTAGAAACAGTAATCTTGGGTACATTTGAAGTCCATTACAACTTGGCATTTTGCAGCCCTCAGAGATGCCCCTATGGTGAGATGATGGAGAAAAGAGGCAGATCGAATGTGAATGTGTTACACTCTATAAATATTATATATTTATGGAAAAGTAAAAAAACTTTTACCCACTATTAGTGTTTAGGATTAGGATAATTTTTTAAAACATACATTTTATTTCATTTTTAACTTTTAGTTTTATTGGAATATAGTTGATTAAATATGTTGTGTCAGTTTCAGATGTACAGCAGAGTGATTCAGTTATATGATACATAGACATGTATCTATTCTTTTGAAAATTCTTTTCCCATTTAGGTTACTACAGAGTATTGAGCAGAGTTCCTTGTGCTATATACAGTAGGTCCTTGTTGGTTATCTATTTTAAATATAGTGGTGTGTACATGTCAATCCCAAACTTCCAATTTATCCCTCTCCATACCTTTCCCGCTAGTAATGATAGGTTTGTTCTCTAAGTCTGTGAGTCTGAAAAACATACATTTTAAAAACTAACATTTATTGTTTTCATATTATAAAATTAAACTACGTTTATTCTAGAAAATTTAGAAAGTAGGAACAAGAAAAATTTTAACATTTTTATATACTTCTGCCAGTTTCTATATAAATAGGTATTAATGTACTCATTATTATAATATGAAGCTTTTAATTTCTAAATTCATAAAGAACCAATAAGTCAACTAACTTACTTTGGTTTGCTGGGCACTGGCTTTTATCAGAAGACCCTGTTGTGTATGTTGGAGGAGACTAATTGTTTGAAATTACTGTTTGATTTCTTTTGAGTTTTTGTAGCATAGGATCTTGTTACAGTGTGGTCTGGGAGCCCATAGCATCAGCATCAACTGGGAGCATATTAGAAATGAAGAATTTTCAGCTTTACCCCAGACCTAGTGAATCCCAACTGTATAAAATGATTCCTGGGTGATTTGTATGCACATTACATTTTGACTAACATTACTATAGGAACAACTTGACAAAGTATTCAATTTTTTTTTTCTCTAACAAAACAGTCATTTACCTCATTATTCCTTATTCCCAGAACAACATCTTCTCCAACCAGATGATGAGCTGCTTCCTGGGTTCTCATTTTCTCAAAAGCAGTGTTGGAATGAGTCTAATTAGAGATCCACCAAACAGCCTGCAGGAAAAAATTTTGCTAGCTCTCCCAGTCAGGAGATGAAAGACACAGAATGAACCTGGGACATACCAACATGCCGATAAAACTCCACAAATTTGAAGTCTTTGTTGTGCAGCATTTTATTACTTTATCAAAATGCTCTTCCTGGGCTCAGTGTTGAATGACCAGTAAATGGTGTTGAACCAATTGGTAAACCGATTAATGAAATTTACCAATACCATTTTCATCAATGGAGATTTTGATGCAGTGGTCTATTGACCTGGAGAACTGAGTCTGGCTTAAAGACCAAAGAGAAAGAGAACACTCCAAAACAACACAACCTGTCATTTGAGGAGCTTTTTATTTGCTGGAATAGGAATGCATCGACAAAGCAGGACTATGGAAATTTCCTGGTAGGCATGACTACTAATAATAGCCTACATTTGACAGCATTTTATGATTCACAAAGTACTATAGCAGTGCTTCTCAGGCTTTAATGTGCATATAAATTACCTGAAGATTTTGCAAAAATGAGGATACTGATTCCTAGCAGGCCCGGGTGGGGCCTGAATTTGCCATTCTAACAAATTTGCAGGTGGTGCTAATATTGCTGGTCCATAAAGTGTATTTTGAGTAGCAAGTTCTTACCACGCTCTCTTTTGAGAGTCAAAGAAATTCTGGGAGGTGGGTAGAGCAAGCATTTTTTCCCCCGTTATTCATCAGAATATTGGCTCTGTGAAGGTGAGGATTTGGATATATTGCTCATTGCTAGATCCCAAGTGCCTATAATAGTAGGCACACAGTACATTTTTATTGGACAGACGAATGGCTGAATCTTAATTTTATAGAGGAATTTAAATAATGCTTTAACCAAAGTCACATTCTATTAAATGTTGAAGCTGGCATTTGAGGCTAAGAATCTACCTAAATCTGAGTTCAGTACAAAATGAACCTATTTGGTGAATTGACTTTGTTTTTGGCAACAGAAAACATTTTTTGAAAGAACTTTTTAAAAATTGAAGTATAAAGGAATGGCCAAATCATAAGTGTATAATTAATTAATTTATGCAGGGGAGCATACAGAACTCTCTCTCAGATCAAGGAATTACTAGCTCACTAGAAATGTGCCTCCCACTTCCTTCCAGTCATGATCCTCTCCTTCAGAGGTGGGTGCTGTTATGACTTCTATTACCACAGAATAGTTTGAACTTGATAGAAGTAAAATTTTATAATAGATACTATTTAGTGTTTGCTTCTGTCACTCAATTTTATATTTGTGCTCTTAGAGATAGCAATAATTTACTCATTTTCATTTTATAGTATTCCATTGTTTGTATTGTGGTTGTTCCACAAATATACAAAAATTTATCATATATTTCACTGTTGATGGCATTAGAGTTGATTCTTGTTTTAGGCTAACATGAATAGTGCTGCTATGGATATTTTTGTACATAATTTTTGGTGAACATATGTACATATTTTTGTTGGATGTATTAGTATATTAGAAATGTAGCATTTCTGATTTGGAGTATATTGTTTTGTCTTTCTTTTAATTTATTTATTCGGTTGCATTGGGTCTTAGTTGTAGCACACAAGATCTTCATTGCATCACGTGGGGTCTTTTGTTGCATGGCGTGGGCTTAGTTGCTCCACAGCATGTGGGATCTTAGTTTTGCAACCAGGGATTGAACCTATGTCCCCTGCATTGCAAAGTGGATTCTTAACCATTGGACCAACAGGGAAGTGTCTATTTCAGTTCTGGTAGACATCACTGATTTTTCAAAGAGATTGTATTAGTTAATTGTTTTGTTTTTTCTGTGATGTTTTAAAAATGCTGATTAAATTCAGAGGAAAGACTACTTAAAAAGTCATCATTTGTTTCCTCTTAGCTGTAAAAGGTTAGCATTCGTGAAACAAGAACAGGTTATTTTTAAAAAAGGACAGTTAGAAATTGAAAATATGACAACAGAAATGGAAAGCTCAACAGAACAGTGGAAATCTCTAAGAAATTTGAAGAAACAGGAAGAGATATGGAAAATATAAAATATAAAAAAATTAAAGGACCAGATCATGAGGTTCAATACCTTTAAAATTCAAAGGGAGAAAAAGGAAAGAGGGAAAAGAGAAAGGAGGAAATCATTACTCAAATAGAGAAAAATTTCTTCAACATAGCTTTTTTCCCTCTGTGTTTGTTTTGACCTCTATGTTTCATGGCAAAGTCTTACCACATTTGTCTCTGACCTTGCTTGCCTATCACATTTAAGAGTGTGGCCCTGAAAGAACTGATTGGAAGTTCTGAGCCTGTGGTTGAGGATTACTACAAGCTTCACTGTACTTGTCGATCCAGTTGAAGTTATTTCTAGAAATAAAGGTTATAGTTTCCAGGTTGCAAGGACCCATAGATTTCCCAGCAGAGTTAAAAATATTAAAAAAGACTCACTCCATGACACATAATTTTGTACCTTCTCAAGTTCTACAAATTTCCAGAAAAAAGTTGCATACAAAAGATAAAAATCAGATTACCAAGGAATTGTCAGCAGCAACAAAAGAAGCTAGAATATAATGAAACATTGCCTCCAAACTTTTGAGGAAAAGTGATTCCTAGAATTATACACTCAGTGAAATTAATAAACAAATGTGAGGATACATTCAGATTTTTCAGACTTATACTCTGAAAAATTTAATCTCCTATAAGCTTTTTCTCGGAGATATGATGTATTAAAATGAGAGGGTAAACTAAGAAAGGGAAAGACATAGGAAATAAGAAACAGGAGATTTAATATTAGAGACTGCAAAAGACTCTTCAGAATGAATGAAGGGAGAGCTAGGCATTGGGCATAGAGACAACAGGCATTAATGTCTAGGATTTAGTTAGAACAAATTTTATCCTAATTTTACCACTGATAGCTATTTAACTTTCTTGAGGTTTATTTTGCATACATCTATTGGGCTTCCCTGATGGCTCAGATGGTAAAGAATTTGCCTGCACTGTGGGAGACTTGGATTTGATCCCTAGGTTGGGAAGATCTCTTGGAGGAGGGCATGGTAACCTATTCTAGTATTCTTGCCTGGAGAACCCCATGGACAGAGTAGACTGATGGGCTACAGTCCATAGGGTCACTAAGAATCAAACACAGCTAAGCGACTAACACACACATGTGCAAATATATAAAGCAAACATATAATATATATATGCAAACATATATATATGCAAACATATATGCAAACATATAATGCATATATATGTAATGTACATTTTAATCTATAATTAGGGCTTCCCAGGTGGTGTAGCAGTAAAGAATCCACCTGCCAATGCAGGAAATGCCAGAGATGCAGGTTTGATCCCTGGGTCAGGAAGATCCCCTGGAGAAGGAAATGGCAACCTGCTCCAGCATTCTTGCCTGGAGAATCCCATGGACAGAGGAGCCTGGCGGGCTAAAGTCCATGGAGTTGCAAAGAATCTGGCACCACTGGGTGAGCATGCACAATCCATAATTAAAATGTGTATTATTTTGGCCAGTTGTTCTTGTGTCTATTCCTAGTGAATCTTTTGCTGATGTCCCGAGAATCTTATTTGAAAGCACCTTCAATCATGTCTTCTGTGTATGCAAAGATACTGGGGAACAGTGGAGAGGACAAAAGAGAGGAAGCAGGAAGAAGGAAAACTTGAATATTTCCACAAATGCAAGATTAGTCTATGAATTAAGGAGTCTTTGTCTCTGGATAATTCAGGATGAACACGCTTCTCCTTCACCCAGAGCGAGAGCAGCAAGTTTACTCTGGGAGGCTTACATGGTGACCAGTGCAGAAAAGAAATCCTGTAATATAATTAAAGAACCATGTCTCTATAATTGATACGGATGTTCAGGTATGAGTCATTGGAAAATGATCGTCATTCTTACCATGAAATGAGACTGGTCCAGGTGAGGCTAGTCCCTCAAAGGCAAACCCAACGTGATGCAATGTGCTTCGGTAAGGCAGTGGGTGTGTTTTGAACACCAAATTGCCTCTGGCTCAAATTCCTTTAAGGTTTAAGTCCCATATATTGCTTGTAAACCCTCAGTCACTTGCTGCTGTTACTAAAAACTGTTCTCACACTTGAGTGAACCTCTGAATAACCTGGAGGGCTTATTAAAACACAAATTCATGAGTCCTACCTCCAGAGATTCTAGTTCAGTGAGAGACTCAGAATTTTCATATTTAACAAGTTCCCATGTGAGTCACACTTTTTGTGGCACCCAGAACAGAATTTTGAGAGGTTCAGATAAGCAACAGATGAGTTCAATGGGAAAGAGTAAGTGTGTCTGGTGCTCCTGTGAGACCTAAGTGACCTAAGTGACCTAAGTGCCTGACTAATCACGGAGCACCACAATGCCTCACCCCACCTGTAGCCATTTTTCACCTGATCCCACCTGTAGCCATTTTCCCTTTAAAAGCCTTGTACCATGAGGCTCGGGGCCGCTGCCCTCATTCCGCTGTGTTGGTCTGTGTGTGTGGTCCAGGCCCGGGTCTGTAATAAATTCCCTCTTGCGTTTGCATCGGTGTATGGCCTCCTGGTGATTTGTTTTTATAATGAAATAGTCAATAAACAGAAGAGTGTAAAAAATGTATTTAACCAAATATGTATTTGTTCAGTTTAAAGGATAATGTTTTAAAAAACCCAGGTACTCACCAGTCAGGTCAAGAAATATAATTTTCTAGCACATTGGAACATCCTTGGGGTGACTTGGTTAGCTTTTATTTTGCTTGCTTTTTGCCATATATGTTCATGACTGAGACTGGCCTGTAATTTTCTTTTGTGTGTGTTGCTTTTGTTGGCTTTTGAACTCAAGGTTATGCTCATAAACCGAGCTTAGTATTTTTTCTCTTTTATACTCTGGAATAGTTTGTGTTAAATTAGAATTCAATTATATTTAAGTACAAATTTTTATGCATTCAACAGCCAAATATTCCTTCCCTGTATGAAGAAAAATATGTCCTAGAAGTCAACATAAGTAACTAAACTGCTGATTCAGTATCTTTTTTAAAAAGTAATTTTTTATTGGTGTACACCTGATTTACATTTGTGTCAGTTTCTGCTGTACAGCAAAGTGAATTGCCACACATATACATATACATATACCCACTGTCTTCCAAACTCCATTCCTGTATAGATCATTCAGTTCAGTTACTCAGTCATGTCAGATTCTGCAGCTCTATGGACTGCAGCATGCCAGGCTTCCCTGCCCATCACTGACTCCCGGAGCTTGCTCAAACTCATGTCCATTGAGTCAGTGATGCCATCCAACAATTTCATCCTCTGTCATCCCCTTCTCCTCCCGCCTTCAATCTTTCCCAGCATCAGGGTCTTTTCAAATGAGTCAGTTCTTTCATCAGGTGGCCAAAGTACTGGAGTTTCAGCTTCAACATCAGTCGTTCCAATGAACACTCAGGACCTCGCTTTCCTCCATAAATATCTGAGGTTACTGATATTTTTCCTGGCAATCTTGACTCCAGCTTGGGCTCCATCCAGCCTGGCATTTTGCATGATGTACTCTGCATATAAGTTAAATAGGCAGGGTGACAATATACAGCCTTAACGTACTCCTTTCCCTGTTTGGAACCAGTCTGTTGTTCCATATCCAGTTCTAACTGTTGCTTCCTGACCTGCATAAAGATTTCTCAGGAGGCAGGTCAGGTATTCTGGTATTCCCATTTTTTAAGAATTTTCCACAGTTTATTGTGATCCACACAGTCAAAGCCTTTGGCGTAGTCAATAAAGCAGAAGTAGATGTTTTTCTGGAATTCTCTTGCTTTTTCAATGATCCAGCAGATGTTGGCAATCTGATCTCTGGTTCCTCTGCCTTTTCTAAATCCAGCTTGAACATCTGGAAGTTCACAGTTCATGTACTGTTGAAGCCTTTCTTGGAGAATTTTGAGCATTTCTTTGCCAGCGTGGGAGATGAGAGCAATTGTGTGGTAGTTTGAATGTTCTTTGGCATTGCCTTTCTTTGGGATTGAAATAAAAACTGAACTTTTCCAGTCCTGTGGCCACTGCTGAGTTACAGAGCACAAAATAGAATTCCTGGTGCTATATAGCAGATTCTTATTAGTTATCTTTTATATATAGTAGCATGATTCAATATCTTTAATGATAATAAAACTATTAAAATTTCCCTGTTCTTTAATCAGATTTTGTAAATTGATATATTTCTGAAATTTTTCTATTTCACCAGTTTTCAAAGGTATTTGCCTTTTAAAATGTCCTCTTGGGGATATAATTAATATATAACATTGAAGTATATAATGTATTTATTTGATACATTTATATATTACAATATGATTCCCATTGTAGCTTTATAACACCTCTATTATGTCACATAATTACCATTTCTTTTTTGTGATGAGAACTTTTAAAAATTGATCTTTTAGCAATTTTGTATGCTATATGTGCATGCTAAGTTGCTTCAGTCTTTTCTGACTCTGTGTGATGCTATGGACTGTAGCATGCCAGCCTCCTCTGCCCATGGAATTCTCCATGCAAGAATATTGGAGTGGGTTGTTATGCCCTCCTCTGAGGGATCTTCCTGATCCAGGGATTGAACCTGCATCTCTTATGTCTCCTACATTGGCAGGTGGGCTCTTTACCACTAGCGCCACCTGTGAAGCCCCATAAAACAGTATTGTTGACAATAATCACCATGCTGTACATCAGATCTGCAGAATTTATTCATCATCTAGTTGCGAATTTGTATCTTAAACATCAGTTCTTCCAACTCCCAGTCCCTTCTAACCATCATTTTGCCATCCATTTCTATAACTTTGATTTTTCAAGATTCTACATATAAGTGATATACAGTATTGGTCTTTCTCTGACTAGCTTATGTCATTTAGCATAATGTCATCAAGCTTCATCCATATTGTTGCAAGTGGCAGGATTTCTTTGTTTTCATGGATGAATAATGTTCTATTGTATACATATGTCCACCACAGTGTCTTCATCCATTTATCCACTGACAGACAAATTGTTCTCATATCTTGGCTGTTATGAATAATACTGCAATAAACATGAGGGTGCAGGTATCTTTCCATAGTCTATTTTCATTTTCTCGGGATATATACTGAGGAGTGGGATTCCTGGATTATATTATTTAAAAATTTTTTTAGCAATCTCCATACTGTTTTCTGTAGTGGGCAAATCGATTTACATCCCACCCACAGTGCACAGGAGTTATCTTTTTTTTACATTCTCGCCAGCACGTCTCTTGTCATCTTGGTGACAGCTACTCTGACCAATTTTTGGAGGAGGTCATGGAGAGGATGTGACCATCAGTTGACCCAAGAGCTAACCCAGGCAGTCAGGGACTCCTTCCCACCTCCAGGTCCTTGGAATGGATCCTCCGCCCACTGTTCCCACAGCCTTGAGGAATGCAGACTTGAGAAAGCAAGGTGTGGTTGAGATCATTTGAATATTATACATGACTGAAGCCAGCTAAGTCCTGTGTATAAACTGTAAGATTCTGTATGGTGGGTGCAGAGATCTATTTGTCCTGTGGCCTCTCACAACTAGCCTCATGTGTAAGTTCCTTTGTTTACTACACCTGCCACTTTCCAATCTTGAGTGAGTTGCTTCTTTCTTAAGGCTCTCTTTGCTCTCTGTGTATGCTGCTGCTGCTAAGTCCCTTCAGTCGTGTCCGACTCTGTGCGATGCTATAGACGGCAGCCCACCAGGTTCCCCTGTCCCTGGGATTCTCCAGGCAAGAATACTGGAGTGGGTTGCCATTTCCTCCTCCAACGCATGAAAGTGAAAAGTGAAAGTGAAGTCGCTCAGTCGTGCCCAACTTGTAGCGACTCCATGGACTGCAGCCTACAGGTTCTCCGTCCAGGGGATTTTCCAGGCAAGAGTACTGGAGTGGGGTGCCATTGCCTTCTCCGGCTCTCTGTGTATAGGGGCCAGTTTAGGAGCCAACACAGGTGTGAGATGAAATCTTGTGGTTGTTTTTAATTTCCCTGATGATTAATAATGTTGAACATCTTTTCATGTGCCTGTTGGCCTTTTATATGTCTTCTTTGGAAAAATATTTGTTCTGTTCCTTTACCCAGGTCGATGCTTAGAACTTTAATTTTCATAACTTTCTTCTTTTCTAATATAGGCTTTTAAGATACCAATTTCTATCTAGTTTCTGCTTTAGCTGTATTTCCCCAAGTTTTGTTTGTGGTGCTTTTATTGTTATTCAGTTATACTTTTTTCTATTTTCCAACTTAATTTGCTTTTTGATTCAAGAGCTGTTTAGAAGTTTATTAAATTCAAACATGGAATTTTTATGGATATCTATTAGTGACGTCAAGTTTAACACCATTGTGGTGTAGTCAGAGACTGTGCTTTGAATGAAACTAATATTTTGGTTTGTTTTTGAAATTCGATTTAAGGATCAATGTGGGTCTATCTTTGTGTTTCAAGTGTTCTTGAAAGGGAAGTATATTCTGCAGTTGGGGCTAATTGTTCTACTATGTATATATCTTAAATCTTAATTTTGCTTTTCAATTTTATAATTATGTAATTAAATACCTCTATGTTCTTGCTGATTTTTTAATATTCTTTTTTCCTTTTTACAATTTTTATTGAATTGTAGTTGATTTACAATGTTGTGTTAATTTCTGCTATATAGCAAAGGAACTCAGTTATACATATATATTGTTGTTGGTGTTCAGTCACTCAGTCGTGTCTGACTCTTTGGGACCCCATGGACTGCAGCATGTCAGGCTTCCCTGTCCTTCACTTTCTCCTGGATCTTACTCAAAATCACATCCTATGGAATTGGTGATGTCATCTGACCATCTCATTCTCTGTTGTCCCCTTCTCTGCCTATCTTCAATCTTTCCCAGAACCAGGGTTTTTTCTAATGTTACAAATATATATTTATTCTTTTTCATATTCTTTTCCATTACAACTTGTTATAGGATATTGAATATAGTTCCCTGTGCTACACAGTAGGTCCTTGTTGTTTATCCATCCTATATATAATAGTTTACTTCTCCTAATCTCAAACTCCCAATCCTTCCTTCCCTCCCTCTCTTCCTTGGCAACCACAAGTATATATTCTCTATGTCTCTGAGTCTGTTTCTGCTTGTAGATATGCTCATTTGTGTTATAAGTGATATCATATAGTATATGTCTTTCTCTTTCTGACTTACTTTGCTAAGTATAACTATCTCTAGGCTCATCCATGTTGTTACAAATGGCATCATTTCATTCTTTTTAATAGCTGAGTAATATTTCATTTTATATACGTATACACACACACACATATTAGATCTTCTTTATCCATTTATCTGTTGATGGACATTTAGGTTGTTTCCATGTCTTGGCTATTGTAGATAATGCTCTATGAACATAGGGGTGCATGTGTCTTTTAGAATCATAGTTTTGTCTGATATTTTATATTCTTGGTCTATCAGATATAGAAATATAGAAACAGAAATATAAAAATATAGAAATATGTGCAATGTATGATATTGCATTTATCTATTTTTTTATGCTAACTTTTCCTTAAGTATTCTGAGGCTATGTCAAAAGTTGCATAAAAATTTAAAACTGTTTTTGTTACGTGAAATGTACCTTTTGTCATTATGAAGTGACACTCTATCTCTAGTAAAGTTTTATGCCTTAGAGTTTATTTCATTTGATCTTAATATAGTTGCATAATTATATAATTAATCTTGAGAGTTTGCTGATCCATGCCTGGCCCTGTACACTCCTCACCTCCTTCTCCCTTCCCTGCTGTTCCCTGGTCCCACTGGGTGTGACTCTGAACAACTGGAAGATGACTTTGGGGTGAATGGTAACAGGAATCCTTATTTGTCTTCCCCTCCCATAGCCATTCTTTCCCACCTGATGGAGTCAGGATAGGTATCCAGGACAGGGGTAAAATTGCCCCATGCATTCAACACAGGGATGGCTATTCCGCTCTGGCAATTTTCTGGTTCCTTGTTTCTGTGGTGATGTGTAAGGACTGAGTTGGAAGGAATCATGGTAGCCCCATGGTGTTGACAATGAAGTCACATATGCAGCATTGTTACTCCAGGGGGGCCATGGAGCCCTAAGGAAGGTCTTGAAGAATGCACTTTAAGAAGCTTAGTTCCAAGTAACAAAGCTACTACATGGAAATTAGATCTGGAGTTCTCCCGGAAGTGCTCCTTGAGAAGATTACACGTGTAAGGACTGTCCTCTCATTTAACTCATATGTGTCCTAGAGTTCCTTTCCCTATTGCCCACTCCCCACTGTGCTCCTAAATACAATCCACCTCTCTGTGGATAGTGACATCTTTTTTTTTTTTTTGATAGTGACATCTTATGCGAGGTAACTGGGACAGTTTAACAAGGCTGCAATTTTTTGACATTCCTCCCAGCAGGAGGTGGGGTCCATGTCTCCTATGCTCAAATCTGACTGGCTTTGACCAATAGAGAACACTGAGTGACGCTGACCTCTGTGGCTGGGTCAAAAAGGCCATGCAGCTTCCTCCTTGCTCGTTGGAATGCTTGTCCTTTGAGCCCTGAGCCCTCATGTCATAATTCAGATTACCCTGAGACCACCAAGCTTGAGAGGACACATGTAGGCACTCTGGTTGACAGTCCCAGCTGAGCTTGCCTTTCACCAATCCCAGGACAAGTGCCAGACATTTGATCAAAGAAACCATATTGAAAGTGGATTCTCCTGTCCCTCTATTCCAGCCATACCTTTTGAGTCACCTCACAGCCTTTGGAGTCCTCATAGCTGAGGCCCCAACCATCACTGAGCAGAAATGAGTCATCCCTCTGTGTTCTGTTTAAGTTCCTGACTGCCAGCATGGGACAACATAATCGTGTTTGTTGTTTTATGCAGCTCACTATATTTCAGAGTCACAGGACTTCCCTGGTGGCGCAGATGGTAAAGAATCCACCTGCAATGCAAGAGACCTGGGTTTGACCCCTGGGTTGGGAAGACCCCCTGGAGTAGGGCATGGCAACCCACTCCATTCTTGCCTGGAGAATCCCCATCGACAGAGGAGCCCAGTGGGCTATAGTCCATGGAGTCTCAAAGACTTGGGCACAAATGAGCAACTAAGCACACATTTCAGAGTGGTTTGTTATGCTGATGGATAACTGAAACAATAATGCCAACAAAAAGGTAGTTGAGAGCTCAATTTTCTCAGTCTATCATGATTTCTCTATTTATTCACAGTTACTTGTTTGCAAAGATCAGAAAATCAGGATTATATGGTTGGATATAGAAATGTGTACATAGTAACAACTGCCTTCACTTTGGTGCTTGGCTTAAGATCTTTGTAAATTAGTTGCCAGACTGAGCAGAATCAACACTTTAAGGAATAAAATGTGTCAAGGCTTTTCACTTGAAACACTTGGAAGGAGATTATTTCTCTCCATCAATGGGCAGGGAAGCCTTGTGTGCTGCAGTTCATGGGGTCGCAGAGTCAGACATGACTGAATGACTGAACAATAGCAAAAGGGCTCATTCATCACAAGGAGATTTCCTCTACTTGTGGTTAAATGTCTCAACAGATGATAATCTGAGGGAATTTGGTGTCTCTAGCCTAATCCTGATTTTATTCTGGAAAGCAAACAAAATAACATTTCAAGGCTTCTTCCCTCTGACATGGACTATTTGTTTTAAAATGTGGCTCTGAGGCAATCTGCACTGTCTTTTGAGGACATCCTAGGAGAAAGGCAGCTTTATAGATTAGCTAAACATTATACTTGCCAGATTTCAGATGGTGCCAAAACTTTAGCCTTTTCTTTTTCCACTGAAGTACTGGAAAGCATTGTAATACTTCATTGAGAGTGATGGATGAAAAAAGTCCTATTTAATAAGGACTTCAGCACTTTTATTTCATCCTCATTGCTTTATAAAGCAGACCTTTATTTTTCTTACTTTTCTTCCTTTTTCTGGATGAGTTTCCTCTTCTTTATTACCATAAAACCCAGGTACCCAAATCCTTGTCTAAACTCATTGGCAATATTTATTCTACTTATGTATAAGCAAATAAAGGAAGGTACTCTGGTACAGCTCTTGGATCACATACAGAGTTTGGAAGTATTATAAACACAGGGAAAATCTTGGAGTTTATTAACTAAGAGTTGGTAAGAAAACTGGACAGTGAAATAGCTGAGAGAATCCAATTGACTCTATCTCTGACATGTCCCTTGAGTTTCTTTCAGCGTCACCATTTTCTTCTTAGACTGTTACAGAAGGCTGCTGCTGACTTTTTGTCCTTAACCTTGGCTCCCTACCAGCTACATTCCATGCGGCAGTTACACTGGAGGGGCGCAGTCAGTCAGTGAGTTCAGCCGCTCAGCTGTATCCAACTCTTTGCAACCCCATGGACTGTAGCACGCCAGGTTTCCCTGTCTATCACCAACTGCTGGACCTTACTCAAACTCATCTCCATCGAGTAGGTGATGCCATCCAACCGTCTCATCCTCTATCATCCCCTCTAGCATTCCGTTTTCCTCCTGTCTTCAACCTTTCCCAGTATCAAGGTCTTTTCCAGTGAGTCAGTTCTTCACATCAGGTGGCCCAAGTATTGGAGCTTCAGCTTCAGCAACAGTCCTTCCTGGAGGGACGCAGGCTACATCTTATTTGTGGTTGTCCATGCATTGCCTAGCACAGTGCCTATTTCATGGTTGATGTACAACACATTTTGGAATAAATATTGAAAAATTATATTACTTCTATGAAATATTCAGTGGACCCACATGGCTTAAAAAATCAAGTCTACTTTCTTTTGCATGACATGGGCAGCCAATAGATAGACTCAGGCATCTGAGTGCCACTCAGTGATCAGAACAGGGGTGTGATAGCAGTAAGAGGAGCTAAGTGCTGGGTTGCCAGAAGAGTTAAATACAAATATCCCAGGAAAAAGTGATAAAAATTTATATAAATGTGTACCTATATGTATATGTGTGTGTATATATACACATGTGTGTGTATATATATATATATACATATACAGACACATATATGTACATAAATGAGAGTTCAGTGATAATAATTTGCTCTCTACATTCTATTTTGCACTAAATTAGGTGCCCCTTTTCATTTTTAATTAAAAAATCCTAACTATTCACCTCTAAATAAGTCAAAGGTAAAGTTAAAAAATTAAATACTTCTTATGGGTTTAAAACTCAATCTGTTACATTCACAGATTTTTTTCATGGCACTAAAAACTATTGTACACATATTAAAGGCTTCAGAAGCAAATGTACTGCCTGTATTAAAATTTGTACATTGCTTTACTAGTAGACATACATTTTTAAAAAAAATTTCAAACTATTATGACTTTTGATAAAGCTGCCAGAATCTCTGTGTAAAAAAGACAGTGAAAAGGTAGAATCCTGTATTAGTAAGAGGGTAGTATTCAGTGACTCTGGCTTCCAGGGCCCTGAAGGGGCCTGTGCACCAGGGAGCTTTGCTCTCATGGCAGGTTTGAAGCAGACTTGGCAGGGAGTCAGACGTAAAGAACAGGAGACAAGGGTTGTGTGAAAGCTGCACAGTTTGGTAAAAAACCAGAAACCACTTAACTAGAAATCTTTTCTCACTTGCTTTTCCTGACAGGAAAGGCAAATACTGAGAAACACTAGTTTGAGCTACTAGGCAGTGCTAAGGGGTTAGAGGAGCTTCCCAGGCTCCTGTCTTTCTCCCTCTACAGGCCCCTCCCCAAAACTCTCCACGAAACTTGGAGAAATCCTGCTGAAAAACACCTCAGTAAAGTCATGCTGTGCTGTGCTTAGTCACTCAGTTGTGTCCCACTCTTCATGACCCCATGGACTGTACCCTGCCAGGTCCCTCTGTCTATGGGAATTCTCTAAGCTAGAGTATTGTGGAGTGGGTAACTGTTCTCTTTTCCAGGGAATCTTCCCAACCCAGGGATTGAACCCATGTCTCCAGTATTTCAGGAGGATCCTTTACCATCTGAGCTACCAGGGAAGCCCAAGAATACTGGAGTAGGGAGCCTATCCCTTCTCCAGGGGATCTTTCCAACCCAGGAATAGAACTGGGGTCTCCTGCATTGCAGACGGATTCTTTACCAGCCAAGCTACCAGGAAAGCCCACAGATAATGCTACCTCCCTACAAAAAGATCTCCGGATTAGGGCTTTGTATAACACCCACAGATAAAGGCCAAAGTCCTGGATTCTGGCCAAATCAAAAACTTATCTCATACCACTCTTTGAGCTTTTGGCTTCACCCATCCTGGACATTTCCTGGTTGTTTCTGGAAAACTCCAGTGCCATGCTCTTTTCAAGGCCTGTACACTTGCTGCTTTCTCTGTTGCTAACGTGGTTCCCCCAGATATCCACATGGCTTGTTTCCTTGCTTATTTAGGTCTTTGCTCAAATGCCACTTTTTCAGAAGCCTTGTCTGACTACCTGATCCCCCATATTTAGCACTCAGTCCTTCCTGATAGTGTCTTAGGGATATGCCTACTTGCTGTCTACCCCACTGGAAAGTGAGTTCCTTGAGAGCAGGGACTTTGCCTGTTGTGAACACTGATGAAACCCCTGTGCTTAGAATAATGTTTGGTATGTAGCTGGTGCATAGTAAATATTTGTGGAATGGATGAATGAATGAGTATATGAGAGCAATACAAAGTAACAGGTTTGGTGGAAGAAAGTCAGGCAAATGGGTTTGTAAATATTTCTTGAGAACCTTTCCTCATTATAGTAGATTTTCCTGATAGGAACAATTGATTTATCTGAGTTGAACTTTGTGGAGATAAAAGGAGAGAGGAAAGGAGAGAAAGGACAAGATAGAGGTGGGAGACAAAAAGGTGGGGTAAAGGTTAGGGTGAGTGGTGGTGTGGTTCTCTGCTCATTCTACTCAGGTAGCAGATTCAATCAAGCCTGAAATATTAATAGTCAATACCTTTGGTAGGAATTCATAGAAAGATTGTACTGAATAATTTTAAGGGTTTCACTAACCAATAATAAAGACATAAAACAGATTTTCAAGGAATTTGGTAAGAGGATAGTGAAGATTTATTGATGTGCTCAATGTAGGAATTGAAAAATTAATCAAAAGCCCTAGAGGGACATTAGAGAACTGATAATATCACCTCCTGAGGACATTGAATGCTATAGGGCACTTAAGGCTTTTTCAAGGGTAATTTGAATTACATGAGATTTTCATTTTATGGGCTAAGCCACCTAAACTTGGAGCAAGATGTGACTCTGTTGTGAAGAGAGAAGGAAAGACCAGGATCCAATTTGGGTATGTACTAAAATTGGTAAGACTTAAAGTGGAGGATGTGTCATAATGGAAGTGGTTCTGTGTATCTATCGTTCTAGCTGATAAGTATTTAGGAAGGGCCTTGATTTTGACCAAACTCAAACTATTAGGAGTTGTGAAATCCAAGTACTTCTTTGTAGTTTATTGTTACCTCCCCATGACACAGAATAGTAAGGTTGGATATGGGCTGACAGCTTCCTTGTTTGTAATAGTTGGTGATTCATTAGGATTTTCCAGTGAGCACTACATTAAATTAATGAAACTTCTTGTCTTGGTGCATGTCAAAGACATTGGAAACCATTACATGCTTTGCCTGTGATCAGTAGCCTTGGGACTGGCCTCTGCGAGGGTTTTACAATTCCACTCAATCATCTGTGCATTCTTCGCATAACCTTACATGGCAGGGCTGAAGTAGGAATGCATTTACACCACTGTGGGGTAATGACAATACGGGTGAAGAGGAGTTCAGAGGTCTAGATGATGCACAGTTACTTGTAAGCTTTGGTATACTCTGGGATACACAAGAATACTTTTTAAAAATCAACTAGAAGTTGAGATCTGCATTACTGACACATGCTTTCATCTCCCTCTTCTTTTGTCTTATATGGATTTGTTTTAATGTGTAAGAGTGAGGCTACTAACTAAAGAACGTTCTTGGGTGGTTGGCTCACATTGACCTGTGTTTTAACCCTGAGAAACTGCTGAGGTTTTTTTTTTTTTCCAAGAAGAGAATGGGCAATAGATAAGCAACTGTGATGTCACCAGGGTTTAGGAAGCTTCCTCAGTAATACAGAACTGTGTTATTGACCTAGGCCTGCTCTTTTTGCTTTTTACTGTAAGAAGTCCTAGCTGGTTTTGTTTGTTTGTTTGTTTTCATGGAATCACTTTCTGAAGTGACAAGATACAGCCTTTTGTTAACCTCTGAAGGGCACCCAATGAAATGAAAATAGTAGCACAAGTTTAGGCTGTGAGGGTAGTCTTTGTGGGAAAATAATGAGACTGAATCTCTAATTTCCTCCATTATCTAGGTCTGTAAGGAAAATAGTTGTCTCACTTTATTTCTTCTGTTTCAAAGTCACAGAGTACATCATGAGAAATGCTGGGCTGGAAGAAGCACAAGCCGGAATCAAGATTGCCAAGAGAAATATCAATAACCTCAGATATGTAGACGACACCACCTTTATGGCAGAAAGTGAAGAGGAACTAAAAAGCCTCTTGATGAAAGTGAAAGAGGAGAGTGAAAAAGTTGGCTTAAGGCTCAACATTAAGAAAACTAAGTTCATGGCATCTGGTCCCATCACTTCCTGGCAAATAGATGGGGAAACAGTGGAAACAGTGTCAGACTTTATTTTTCTGGGCTCCAAAATCACTGCAGATGGTGATTGCAGCCATGAAATCAAAAGACGTTCACCCCTTGGAAGGAAAGTTATGGCCAACCTAGATTGCATATTAAAAACCAGAGACATTAGTTTGCCAACAAAGGTCCATCTAGTCAAGGCTATGGTTTTTCCAGTAGTTATGTATGGATGTGAGAGTTTGACAGTGAAAAAGGCTGAGTGCCAAAGAATTGATGCATTTGAAGTGTGGTGTTGGAGAAAACTCTTGAGAGTCCCTTGGACTGCAAGGAGATCCAACCAGTCCATCCTAAAGGAGATCAGTCCTGGGTGTTCATTGGAAGGACTGATGTTGAAGCTGAACCTCCAATACTTTGGCCACCTCATGGGAAGGGTTGACTCATTGGAAAAGACCCTGATGCTGGGAAGGATTGGGGGCAGGAGCAGAAGGGGATGACAGAGGATGAGATGGCTGGATGGCATCACCGACTCGAAGGACATGAGTTTGGGTAGACTCTGGGAGTTGGTGATGGACAGGGAGGCATGATGTGCTGCAGTTCATGGGGTCACAAAGAGTCGGACATGGCTGAATGACTGAATTAAACTAAATGAACTTTATTGGTGTGGAGAATTGCAGATTTTATTGCTAGCACAAAGATGAACTATTTTGACAATCATCTTCTAAATTAAAATGGGTGATAAAGAAGTTCTGGTGGAGAAATACACAAATGCAGCTTAATGATGGAAAAGACCTAGCCAGTTTTTAAAACACTGGGATTGAAATTTTATGGTTTCTGAAGATGACTCACTGCTTAGCTGTGTCATGAGTTTCATTTTGAAATGAAAGACACTGTGTGGTTTCATTTGAGGCTTCATGTTGATGCAAAAAGGAAATGAGCCCATATTGGGAAGTTAGCTTGAAATACATATAATTAATGATAAAAAAAGTATCAAACTGTTGTTTGGCCATCCAGTCATCCTCCCCAACTCTTTTCTGGCATTACCAGGCTGTTCTACAATTATAAAATACCTGATGTCTTCTCCTTTTGTCTGAGAACTCCTAAAGGGCAGGAACCAGCTTAAGCAATGAAGCTGTTGAGTGAACAAGTGAACATCAGCTCTAAGGGAGTGAAAACCTCAGCTCAAATCTTTCCAGGTCACTGATGATGAGAAGGCTCTCTGTATCCTCTGTGCATTCGCACACTTGACTTAAGCACAGTTGTTTAGAGAAGCTGTTTTACAGGGTTATTTTCACAATAATATCCACATTCCCACACTTAGATATTCTCTTGAAACCAATATGGGAAAAGGGGTGGTGAATGTAGGAAGTGCGGGGGAAACAAAACAGATGTGATGAAAAACAAATAAGCTTAATTATTTTAAAGTTGATTTAATTTATTTCAATTTGCTTCCACATAGTCTGAAGAGGTGGAGAAGGAAATGGCACCCCACTCCAGTACTCTTGCCTGGAAAATCCCATGGAAGGAGGAGCCTGGTAGGCTGCAGTCCATGAGGTCATGAAGAGTTGGACACGACTGAAGTGATTCAGCAGCAGCAGCAGTCTGAAGAGGTCCAGTACTCTGGACTCTCTTCCAGTAATACCAAACTCTTGTGATGAGGAGGGAGGCAGAAAGGAGATGTCTTAGATAACCAAAGGAGTCAGAGAAGAAGAATATCTGTAATAAAGTGAAACTGAATTGTGAGGTGGTACAATTTAATTTTAAATGTACAAGCTCTTAAGTCAGACCAGGACTAAAGCTGGTTCTACTGTTATTATCTCTGAGAACTTAGAGAAGTTAAGAAGTTAACTGAGCCTAATGCTCAGTTACCTTTTTTTGCAAAATGGGAATAATAATAAAAATATACTATAAGGTTATTATGAGGATTAAATGATACATTCATGTATATCATACACCCAACTTGGATTATGATCAATCAGTGTGAGTGTTTAGTGATTAAACGGCAGAATGGAAAGGTCTAGGAAGATAGCTCTAGTAACTGAGTTTATTTTAAAATTTCTGTAAAATCCAGCATTTTGTTATGAGACGGCATTTATTATAGGTAGACCAATCAAAATCATCATGTACTTAGTAGCCTTTGAAAATAAACATTGATATCAGCACTTGCTTTCCCCAGATTTACTGAAGTAAATTTATCTTTAAACTTCTCCTCTAAAGAACACAGATGAGAGTAAGAACTGCTTCATTTATGACAACCAAAAAGGCTGTCTTCATTGTCCAAATTATAAATAGGCAGTCCAAGGAAGATATGGGCCCCTTTTGGAGAATGGCAGTTTAGATTCTGGAAAAAATAGAATAAATGCTATAGAGAGTAGCTGAAGAAATTGTTGAAGTCTGGTAACTTTTCAAAACTGAATTTCCATTTTCTGACCTATGAAAACATTTCTCTTTCTTTTAAAATGTGGGACTCCAAACTTGTAGGGGAGAGTCTTTTTTCCTGTTTAGTAGTTTAGTTTTATTGAGAATGAGGCCATTCCATATGAAATCTCTTATTATCTCCTGGAGGGTAGTCTCTGCTCCCTCATTCTACCTCAGAAGGAGGTATCTTGTTCTTTTTCTTGCCAAGAACACTGCTTTTGATTTTGTTACTGCTCCCCTCTACTCAGTTTGGCTCCATCCTTTAGGTACCATCTTTCTTCCATGTTTAATCTTTAGTCCTCTGCCTACAAGTAGGGTGAGGGCCCTTCCTATCCTAAAATAACCCTCCTCTGACTCTACTACTTGAGAAAGCTACTACTTATCTCTCTTCCGCTCACCACCAAACTTTAAAAGAATTTAAGTTCTGCTTTCACTTCTTACTCATGCATTCACTTCTTAACCCTTTGCAATATGGTTTCCACCTCTAGCCCTCTATAAAACTGCCTTCTGGAAGGTCACCCAATCAATCTTTCATATACAACATAATAAGCATTTTTTAGTCCTCTTTCTCCTTGTCTTCTCTGCAGAAATTTCCCTTCTTGGAACATTCCCCTCCTATGGCCTCTGTGATACTGTAGTCTGCTGGTTCTTTAAACTTTCTGAGAACTTCTCTTCTGCTTCCTTCACCAACTGCTTTTTCTTCCTACTTCTGCTCCATAATGGAGATATTCTCTTCTCCACAGGTAACTCCTCATCCTCTCACTGTGCTTTACATACTGAATCTCTTCAATCTCTTTTCCCATCATCTCAAAATCTCTCTCCTGGTGATTTCAATTTCAAACTGTTGTTAGAATTCCCTTTCTCAGACAATCAGCCAGGTTTCAAATTCAGCATATTTAAAACTAAAGATATTTACTTATATTCATTAAACCCTAAACTCAGATTGTCTTTATTTTATTAATGACACCACTATTTTATTTATTTATTTTTTAATTGATGGAAAATTGCTTTATGATGTTGTGTTGGTTTCTGATGTACAGCAACATGAATCAGTCATAATATATATATTAGATACATACATATATACTCCCTCCCTCTTAAGCCTTTCTCCCCTCCCTCCATCCCACCCCTCTAGGTCATCACAGAGTGCCAGGCTGGGCTCCCTATGTTATATGGCAATTAATGACACCACTATTAATGTCTCATCTTTCAAAACTCCTCTCTCTCTCTCTCCTCTCCTTCCCTCTCCCATCCTCCTTCCCTCCCTTTCTTCCTTTCTCTTTTTCTTTTTCATTTATCATCCTGCATGCCTAACACATTATTGTGTATTGAAGATCCCATAGGTTTTGTGGTACAGAGGGTAGGGAGAGCATCTATTTTGGAGTTGCATAAGTCTGGGTTCATGTCATGGTTTTACTACTTAAAAAATACCCTTTTGGCCTTGAGCAAATTACTTAAGCTCATGAAATCATGGTATCCTTATTTGTAAAATGGGGAAAATAACATCTCTTCCATGGCCAGGTGAGTGTTTGAAAAGAGCTGCACATTTTCTACTTCTTAATGCATAATAATTTAATTCTTTTCCCTGGTCTTGGTTCTCGCATACCCACTTTTTATTTCCATTAAATGCAATGACACTTGTAGAAGTACTTCAAGAGGTTCCTGACAAGTAGGTGTTCATCACATGTTGTTTTTTCCCTTTCCTTCTTTCTATTGTACTTCCTCCATTCAGACCTACATTGTTACTTGTCTGAACAATTGATGGGGCTCCCCCATGACCCTGGCTCCTGCTGGACATTAGGACTCACACTCCCCTCACACCACACCTTCCTCAGGTTTCCTCAGATGAGGCCACTCCCCTGTTCAGAAATCTTTGCTGCTTCATTATTTTCCAGAAAATGAAATAGGAAAACACAAGGTCCAGGTTGTTTTCACAGAGCTATGTCACAATTTTTTATACTTCGTCTGCATGCCTCTAACATGTCCTTACTTTTCTCTTCTGTTGCCTTTCCTCCTAGGTCTGGAATGACATCAAGCCAGACTCTATCAAGTGTGCTTCTACTGTGATCACCCAAACACCTTCCCTCATCCCCCAAACACTTGGAACTTCTCTCTCCTTTGACTCCACAAAGACTTTGCACTTCTCATCCTCAACTTATTCCCATTTTAGTGGTTATTTATTCATTTACACTTTCCAACTTCTCCCTCCCTGAGACCATAACTCTCAGACTTAGCTAGTTACTGTATCTATGTTTTGAAGTAGCCAGTCTAGTGGACTCTAAATATGTTTTGGCTTCATGAGAATAATAAACCCTTGATATACAGACCCACTTTTGAAAGTCTTTTAGACAACAGAACCACTGTTTATGAAAGGAGAAAGAGAAATAGAGAGAGAAGAGGGATTATAATAAGAAAGAGAAGAAGAAAAAAGAAAGGCAGTTCATTTCGGGGGAACGAAGCTGTCATTTTCTGATTGGGTCAGAAAAGTATGAAATGCAAAGAAATATAAGTCCCCTCAAAAGTCACAAAACTAGGATTATGCTGACAGAGCAAGGGAGTTTTGAAAGCAGTCTCCATTCTAATCCCATTCTAATTCTTGGCATAGTATAATGATTAACATCCCTGACAGAAGATAGGCTGGCAAATTGCCCTGTAACTAAAAATAAAGGAAATGCCCTGGAAAGAATGAGATGTGGTAAAGAGAGGAAATGACAACATCGTAAAAAGTCTAGCTCTTAGTCATCACAGGAGCACCCAAAATCTCGTCAATTGTTGAGTAGCCTGAGGGGATCCTAGTGTCCCTCTTGTCACTGTGTAAAGGCAGTCACTTTGACATAAACACAGATAAGACAACCTAGGTACATGGAGGTGGTCTAAGATTTTGGGACTCTAAGTATACAGTATATAAGATTTTGGGGCTGAGTACACAAATGATACTCAGTAAAAGCCTGTTAATTGATATACCACAGTTTGTGACAGAACTTCTCAGTCATCTTAGGGTGACAGAACTTCTCTGGGATCTATTCCAAGAGTAAGGTAAGCAGCTCAGAAAATGCTGGGGTTTGCCATATCAGTCAGTAATATCGCGACAAGTAGGACAGTCTTGGCTAAGATATGATAAAAGTCATATGTTCTCTTGTTTTACAAGCTTAAATCATACGTGAGAACTTGATGAATTTCAAGAAGGTCTTTGGGGAGCCAAATTTAGGATGATTTTAAAAGTTAAGACGAAAATTAGTTTTTCCCCAATGAGGCATTTCTTCTAGCTAAGAGAGTTTACGTCTGTGTGGTTGATAAACTTCCATTTCATTGTGAAGCTTTCAAATACAAAGAATATTTAAAACATATTTTTAAGCCTAATTTGGAATGTTAATTGTCCCCTTGGATACATTTGGAAAATAAGCACAAGTCTCTGAGGAAGTGTGTTTTTGGTGAATTTTGCAGAGATTGCTTGAGCATTCAGAGTTTGTGATGTCTCAGGTCATGATCATCACCCCTTCATTTGTGCATCTTAGATTTTAACATATGCCAGTAACTTAGTGAAAATTTATTTATTCATGATTTTACCACAAGTACACCATTATAAATATAGCAAGCAAAGACCAAGGAAAGGGCCATATTATTGATATTGGGGGTTTTAATTCTAATGCAAGGTTAAAAAAGATTGACTTCAGTTTCCCAAAACAGTCGTTTATGCTTTTTGAGCCATAGAAAAGAGTTTTTTGACATGATGATTTTTCACTTGCCTTCCTCTCTTCCTCTCCAGTTCCTATGAGTATGAAGGCTTCCCTTTCTCAGGGTGTTCTAAAACTGCCTTTGAGGGAAACTTCAAATTAGCCTTTTTGATTGTACATTTTTCATTGAATTCTGGTGCTTGTCCTTAAAATTTGCAAGATTGGTCCTTAAAGAATTCTGCTAACATGATGATCTCAGGCAGTGACTATTCCAGGATTTCTTGAATAAAGATAAGCAAAACTTCATTAAATTTCCAAAATACTAAGGAAAACCCTTTAAATTTACATGTGAAAACAGCCTGTGATTGCTTTCTGCTGATTTACTACTTGTTTGACAGAATATTGCAATCATGCTTTCCACTACCAGGTTCGTGAGGGAAACCTTAGGGATGGCTCCATAACTGTCACTTCACATCTGTGGACAATTTCAGGTTTCTCTGAATTTCCCTCATTATCTTTTGTATTTTCACTGGTTTCAAGTTTGCTCATCAAACTTCCTGTTTTTAACCACTGATCCATGCTCCCAGTTGAAAATGTAATTTGAAACTATTCACTTGAAAAAGTTAAGTATACCTTTACAACACACAAAAAAACCCCTCAGAGTTTGGGGTTATTTTGTGTTATGGGAGAATTCACTATGTTTGTAAAAAGACCCAAACATGGATATATATTTATAAAAAAGTATTTAAATGTCATAATTGTAGTGGTAATTTAATTGGTCTATGGGAAGTGTGTGTGTAAGTGTGTGTATGCAGAAGTTAGAAAAGCCCCACTGATTCTAAACAGGACAAACGCATTAAAAAATATATCGACTGTAAAGACTGGACTTGCCCAGAGATTATGTAACCTGATAGACGACCACTGTTCTTCTCATTAGGTAGTGAAACTGCCATAAGCGTGATCTCATCTAAAACATGTTTTCAGCTTTCCTTTCTGGAGGAACCCTATTTGTGTTACTTGAAGTTGGCCATTTTGATTGGAGCAGAGGTGGTAACTTGACTAGCCTGGACCAATCAAAGACTCTTTTCTATAACAAGGGAGTTGGGACGAAAACTTTCCAGTTTAATCTAGTTCCATTTTCTTGTGTTCAGAATTCTAAGATGACTCCAATCTCTCTTTAGGTAGATGTAGTGCTAACCTTCAGCCACTTTGGAAAAGAGGTACTGGCTGATAGTACCCAATGATATCCTGAGTTATGCAGAACAATTGGCTCCTTAGAAAAATGTGCAGAGACCACTATGTATTTTTTTGAGTTCTTATATTTACTTTTTATGCTTTTCTGATTCTTCTCTCAAGTGTTTAGTTGTAATTTCTTTTTGCAGTTTTGTTGCCTATAGGAGAAGAGAAAAATAGTCATGCTGTTACCCAATTCTGCCCCTTCTGGGTCCATATTTTCTATATTGGCCTTTCTGAACTTTTTGGTTGAAGATGTACCACAAAGACATCTGATCATTGAGAACATCCTGATTTCCCAGCATATCTTGGCAGAGTTGTAGCCTTTTGCCTTTTGGTTCAGCTGTGATAATGTTGGACTCTTCCAAAAGGAACTTTGGCAAAAACTAAAGGTGGAGTAGAGTGGGAGTGGAAGGGTGGGATGGTGGGAGAGCATAGACATCAATGAATTCGCATAGTTCACACTTCTGATCTGTCTCTTATGTACAGCCAAGATCTAGTATGGTTAACATAGCAAATCATCTCTCTCATAAAGAATTTGTGTTCAGTATATAAAGAGTACTTCTAACAAAAAGACAAATTATCCACTTATAAATGAGAAAAGGAATTGGATAAACATTTCTCCAAATGACATATAAATGGTCAATAAGCACATGAAAAGATGCTCAATATCATTAGTTGTTAGAGAAGTGAAAATTGAAACCACAATGAGATACCACTTGTTATCCAATAGGATGGCTAAATAAGAATAAAAAACAACCAGGCAATGACAAGTGTATGTGCATGTGTGTATATGTGTGTGAACATGCATGTGTGTACTTTTTGCTGGACTGCTCTCTCTTCATAATACTCTGCATACTACTGGGCCACATTGAACTATAATAGCTATATTTGGGTTTTGCTGTTACAGCATTTTATAGTTTAGAATGATGTTTACCATATGTTATTGACCTCATTTAATACTTGCAACTATATAAGATTGGCAGAGTAGATCATTATTTCCTCTTTTTTGAAGATAAAGAAGTTCAGGCTCAGAGATGAAGTGGATCCTGTAAATGACGTATGTGCTCAGTTGCTTCAGTCATGTCCGACTCTTTGCGGCCCCAGGGACTGTAGCCTGCCAGGCTCCTCTATCCATGGGATTCTCCAGGCAAGAATACTGAGTGAGTTGCCATGCCCTCCTCCAGGGGATCTTCCTGACCCAGGGATCTAACCCACATCTCTCCATCTCCTACTCTAGTAGGGCAGTTTTTTTTTTTTACCACTAGCGCCTCCTAGGAAGCCCATAAATGGTTAAATTGGGTCTTAAGGTTCTTCTTATAGGATACCATGCTATTTCTCGAATAATACTGCCTTACATTTCATTGCAGTGTTTAGATAACTTTAAAACAGTGCATTCATCTATATTACTTCATATTTTTTCTCAACTGTACTGCACAGCTTGTGAGGTTCCTGGACTAGGGATCAAACCTGGAATCTCAGCAGTGAAAGTGCAGAGCCCTAACCACTGGACCACCAGGGAATTCCCTATATTACTTCACTTTAAACTTTACAACCAACCAGTGACCTAAATAGGCCATGTAACATATAAATAAATTATATTTATTTAAGGTTGAAAAACATGACACTCAGAATGATCATAAGTTGTATTTCAGGCATTGCCACTCACCTTGGACAAATTGTTTAACTTTTCTTATTCTAGGCTTTGTGACATGTCAGTTGAAGGCTCATATTACATGATATCAAAGGTCCTTTTGAAGCCTACTACTTTATGATTCTGTCATTTAGAATGTCCCTCCATCAGTAGTGTTAAGCTCTAAACAATCAAACTACGCATAAAGTCCATAGTATTTTAATAATTTCATCTAATTGGGCAGCAAGATTCCAACACATCACAGTTAACCTTTTATGGTAAATACTGTATCGACCTTTTTTTTTTTAAACAAAAATGTTTCTGCTATACCAGCACTTTGCAACCTGGCTGTGGAAAAAAATACCCTTAATATTTACCTCAGCAGGAAGAGTGCATCAGAAGAAATTCTTTTATTTCCTATTTACTTGCTGTACTGTATATCATTTGTTTTCATTTTTTTGTAGTAATGCATTGATAACATATTTAAAAGATATGTTAAAAATGCTTCTCATAGTTTCACATTTTTTTGGCACCTGAAAATAAAGTAGTGAATTAACTGTTTTCAGAATACTTCTCAAGAATTCTGTGACCTTTATTTCATGATAACTTAATGGTAAATTTCAGCTCTTTCCAGGATATTGGTTTAGGAGAATTGGTGGGTGTGAATGTTACCTAACAGTTTCAAAGTTATCTGTATAATCTTTTGATAACAATCAATTAAGTTTCATATTCTGTCAAAATTTCCTCTACAGCCCAAGACATTAGTGATCTTATGGAGCAGCTATAGCACTTTTAAAAAAGTCTCCATCCCCTCTGTTTTTTAAAAAGTTATTTTCCTTTTTGTCCTGTTCAAACAGGCTATAAACACACAGATAGTGCTTTCTAGTCATTGACCATATGGGAAATTATCAACTTTTCATTTCCCCCAAATTGAAAGAAGTTCACTGAAAGAGGAAGACTCTCAGTGATAGGCTGAGTTAAACACAGAAAATCAAAATATATGGGAAAATCTTGAGAAATGGGAGAGTCAGCTTCAGGACAGCTTAATTTCAGTCACTTTCCTTTTGAGATTTTTATAAAGGCCACCAAGATCCCAGAATAGTGTTTCCCACCAAACAATAGTTCAGAGATAAAGCTCACCAGGAGATATATGAGTGCAGAGATTCATTTGAAAAGTATGATAAACTATTAACTGTGTTACACTAAATTTCCTACTCAGTCTTATAGAGCCAACACTTAACTTTAATTCTTGCATAAGAAATGGCTGTTTAGAGATGTGTTTACAAACCAGTTTCACTTCATTTAATGAGTTAAAACCTAGTTAATCAAATCACATTATGAAATGTTTATTCTAATTAGTCAGACCTCATTTATTTTATTCATGAAATGTATATATTTTTCTTTTCTAATGACTAGAAATAAAATTTTAAAACCTATAATTAAAAGTAAAATATGTGATAAGGTGAATAGTTTTAAAAGCTCTTTTAGATGAATTGGGAGCTAAAAGGTGTGATACAAGAATGTGTTACAAGAATGTGTTGCACTAGGACAATCGAGGCAGACCAAATTTTCACAGTATCAGAAGGCTTTGGGATATTTTATAACCTTTCAAGAGGTGGTTTTCCTGCATCTTTTCCATAGAACATATTTCACTGAAGGTTGAACATAGTTATTCAAGTTTATAATATCTTCAACTATACTATTTGGCATTTATTGATTCCTTAAACATATGAATATAGGATGCATTTTGCTAAACTATATTCTACTTTTAATTCAATGTAATAGCACCATGATCTTTTCACCCTCATCTTTATTGAGGTTTAATTGACAAAAATTGTGTATATTTAAGGTATATGACTTAATGTTTTGATATAGGTATACATTTTTAAATAATTGCTGCAATGAAGTAAATTAACATATCCATTGCCTCATTTAGTTACCATTCTTTTCCTTTCTTCCCTGCTTCCTCCCTCCCTATCTTCCTATCTCCATCCTTCCCTTCCTTTTTATGGAGGGAATACTTAAGATCTATCCTTCTTAGCCAACTTCAAGTATGCAGTGTGGTACTGATAAACATGTTCACCTTGCTGTACATGAGGCTTTTAGAACGTGATCCTGCATAACTGAAACCTTGTACCCTTTGATCAGCATCTCCTCTTTTCCCCCTCTGCTAAGTCCTGACAACCATCATTCTACTCTCTTCATCTATTAATGTGACAGTTTTAGATTTCACACACATATGAGATAATGCAATATTTGTCTTTCTTTGTTTGGTTTACATCACTTGGCATAATGCTCTCCAGGTTCATACATGTTGCTTAAATGTTAGGATTTCTTTCCCTTTTAAGGCTGAATAATGTTCCATTGTGTATAGTACAAATTCCACTTTGCTTTTCCACTTGCTTTATTCATTCACTCACAAATGGACGTTTAGGTTTTTTCCATATCTTGGCTATTGTGAATAATGCTACAGTGAACATGGGAGAACACATATTAATTTGAGATATTGATTTCATTTCCATTGTTTATATACACAAAAGTAGGATTGCTGGATCATAAGGTAGTTGTATTTTTAATTTTTTGGGAAATATCCATACTATTTTCCAAAATGCCTATACAAATTTACATTCTCCTCAGCAGTGTACAAGGTGTAGTCTCCTTTCTGTATATTCTTGCCAACATTTGTTATCTTTTATCTCTTGATTAATAGCCATTCTAACAAGTATGAAAAGTCTCACTTGTTTTCACTGTAAATAAATAAAAACATTATGGTTTTGATTTGTATTTCTCTGATGATTAGAGATACAGAGCACTTTTTCATGTACCTCTTGGCCATTGGTTTGTCTTCTTTTGAGAAATGTCTTTTCAGGTTCTTTACCCATTTTTTTTTTTTTTTTTGCTATTGAATTGTATGAATTCCTTATATGTTTGGATATTAACCCCTTATAAATATTTTCTCCCATTAAATAAGTTGTTTTTTCATTTTGTTGATGATTTCCTCTGGTGTTTAGAAGCCTTTCAGTTTTTTTTTTTTAATTATTGTTTTTGCCATACAATGTCATGATATCACCATGGGTTTACATATGCTTCCCCTCCAGAACTCCCCTCCCTCCTCCCTCCCCCCCGGGAAATCTTGCTGCACCAGCCCCGAGCATCAATCCTGGGCTGGCGATTGATTAGACATATGATAATTAACTTGTTTCAATGTCCTTCTCCCATATCATCCCACCCTTACCCTCATCCCCAAAGTCCACGAGTCTATTCTATACATCTGCGTTCCTTTTGCTGTCTCGCATGTTGGGTTCTCGTTACCGTCTTTCTAAATTCCATATATATGTGTTAATATACTGTATTGTTGTTTTTGCTTCTGGCTTACTTCACTCTGGATAATGGGCTCCAGCCTTTCAGTTTTGATGCATGTCTTTTTTGGTTTTGTTACCTATGATTTTTGTGTCATATCCTAAATATTATTGTCCAGGTACAATGTCAAGAAGCTTTTCTTCTAACAGTTTTATGGTTTCAGGTCTTATGCTTAAATTTTTAATTCATTTTAAGTTTGCTTTTGTATATGGAGTGAAATAGGGGTCCAGTTTCATTGTTCTGCATGTGGATATTCAGTTTTCCCAACACCGTTTTTAAAATGACTAACATTTACCCATTGTATATTCTTGACACCCTTGTTGAAGATTTATTGACTCTACAGAAGTGGCTTTATTTCCAGCTGTCTATTCTGTTCTGTTGGTCTATATATCTGTTTTTATAACCATACCATACTCTTTTGATTACTGCAGCTTTGTAATATATTTGGAAATCAGGAAGTGTATGTCTACAGCTTTGTTCTTCTTGCTGAAGTTGGCTTTGGGTGCTTGAAGTCCTTTGTGGTTCCATATGAATTTTATAATTATTTTTATATTTCTGTAAAGAATGACATTGATATTTTGATAGGGATGGCATTAAATCTGTAGTGGGTAGTATGAATATTTTAACAATGTTAATTATTCAAATTCATGTGCATGCAATGTCATCATTTATCTGTGTTTTTTAAAATTTCCTTCATCAATATCTTATGATTTTGAGTGTACAAATCTTTCACTTCTTCAATTAAGTCTAATCCTAAGTATTTTCTTATTTCTGTTGCTGTTATAAATGGGATTGTTTTATCGATTTTCTTTTTGGATTGTTCATTGTTTGTATATGGAAATGTGACTGGTTTTTGTATATTGATTTTATATCCCACAATTTTATTCAGTTTACTACTTCTATCCTTCTTATAGGGCTTCCCTCATAGCTCAGTTGCTAAAGAATCTGCCTGCAGTGCAGGAGACCCAGATTTGATTCCTGGGTTGGGAAGATCCCCTGGAGAAGGAAATGGTAATCCATTCCAGTATTCTTGCCTGGAGAATCCCATGGACAGAGGAGCCTGGTTCATGGGGTCTCAAAGAGTCGGATACAACTTAGCGACTAAACCACCACAACTATCCTTTTTATATTGAAATTTTAGTTTTCTACATGTGATTATGTCATCCGTAAGTAGAGGTATTTTTACTTCTTCCTTTCTGATTTGGATGCCTTCATTTTCTTATTTAATTGCTCTGGCTAGGACTTCCAGCTAATACATTGAGAAGCAGTGAGAGTGGGCATCGTTGCCTTGTAACAGATCTTGGAAAAACTTGCAGTATTCTCCAGCTTAATTTCATATTGATTACGGTGTTAGTGTGGGATTTTCATGTGTGGCCTCTATTATGTTGAGGTAAGTTCCTTTTATGGGCTTCCCTGGTGGCTCCGCTAGTAAAGAATCTGCCTGCAATGCAGGAGATCCTGGTTCAATTCCTGGGTTTGGAAGTTCCCTTGGATAAGGGATAGACTACTCACTCCAGTATTCTTGGGTTTCCCTGGTGACTCAGATGGTAAAGAATTTGATTTGCCTACACTATAGAAGACCTGGGTTTGATCCCTGGGTTGGGAAGATTCCCTGGAGGAGGGCATGGCAATCCTCTCCAGTATTTTTGCCTGGAGAATCCCCAGGGACAGAGGAGCCTGGTGAGCTACAGTCCATGGGTTCAAAAAGAGTCAGACATGACTGAGCAACTAAGTACAGCACAGCAAGTTTCTTTTATAACTATTTTGTTGAGAATTTTAATCATGAAAGTGTGTTTAATTTAGTTAAATGCTTTTTCTGAGAAATGATCATGAGCTTTTTTTCTTTCATTTTGTTAGTGTGGTATTATTCATTTATCAGTGGACAATTGATTTGCAAATGTCAAACCATCCTTGCTTCCTAGTTTTAAGTCCCAGTTAATCATAGTTTATGACCCTTTTAATGTGCTGTTTAATTCAGTTTGCTAGTATCTTAGGGTGTTTTGCATATATGTTTGTCAAGGGTATTGCCTCATAGTTTTCTTGTGGTATCTTTGTTTGGTTTTGGAATCAGGGTGATGCTGTTCTCATAAAATGAGCTTGGCAATCTTTCTGTATTTTTTGGAAGAGTTTATAAAACATTCAGTATTAATTCTTTGAATGTTTGGTAGGACTCACCTATAAAACCATCAGGTCTTGGGCTTTTCTTTGTTGGAAGATTTTTGATTACTGATTCAGCCTCCTTATTTGCTTTTGGCCTGTTCAAGCTTTCTATTTCTTCTTGATTCAGTTTTGGTAGGTTGTAGATTTCTAGGAACTTCTTCATTTTTTTTTTAGGTTATCCTCTTTATTAGTGTATAATTGTTCATATTAGTTCCTTATTATCCTTTTCATTTCTAAGGCATCTATTGTAATGTCTCCTCTTTCATTTAGTTGAGTCTTTTTTCTTAGTATAACTAAAAGTTTGCTGATTTTGTGTATCTTTTCATTAAATATATTTATTTATTTTCTTTACATTATCGTGTTGGTTTTGGCATACATTGACATGATTCTGCTATGGGTATACATGTGTTCCCCTTCCATAACCCCCCTCCCACCTCCCTCCCGATTCCATCCCTCTGGGTCATCTTGGTGCACCAGCCCTGATCACCCTGTATCATGCATCAAACCTGGGTTGGTGAATCATTTCACATATGATAGTTTACATGTTTCATTGCCGTTCTCCCATATCATCCCACCTCCGTCCTCTCCCATAGAGTCCAAAAGACTGTTCTATACATCTGGTTCTCTTTTGCTGTCTCGCATACAGGGTCATTGTTACCATCTTTCTAAATTCCATGTATATGTGTTAGTATACTGTATTGGTGTTTTTCCTTCTGGCTTACTTCACTCTGTATAATAAGCTCCAGTTTCATCCACCTCAGTAGAACTGATTCAAATGTATTCTTTTTAATGGCTGAGTAATATTCCATTGTGTATATGTACCACCGCTTTCTTATACATTCATCTGTTGTTGGACATCTAGGTTGCTTCCATGTCCTGGCTATTGTAAACAACGTGGTGATGAACACTGGGGTACACGTGTCTCTTTCAATTCTGGTTTCCTTGGTGTGTATGCCCAGCAGTGGGATTGCTGGGTCATATGGCAATCTGACCATTTTCAGTTTTTTAGGAATCTCCACACTGATCTCCATAGTGGCTGTACTAGTTTGCATTCCCACCAACAGTGTAAGAGAGTTCCCTTTTCTCCACATCCTCTCCAGCATTTAGTGCTTGTAGACTTTTGGATGGCAGCCATTCTGACTGGTGTAAAGTGGTACCTCCTTGTGGTTTTGATTTACATTTCTCTGATAATGACTGATGTTGAGCATCTTTTCATGTGTTTGTTAGCCATTTTTATGTCTTCTTTGGAGAAATGTGTGTTCAGTTCTTTGGCCCACTTTTTGATTGGATTGTTTATTTTTCTGGAATTGAGCTGCACGAGTTGCTTGTATATTTTTGAGATTAATTTGTCCATTGCTTTGTCCATTGTTTGTCCACTGCTTTGTTTGCTTTATTTTCTCCCATTCTGAAGGCTGCCTTTTCACCTTGCTTATAGTTTCCTTTATTGTGCAGAAGCTTTTCATTTTAATTAGGTTCTATTTATTTATTTTTGCTTTTATTTCCAATATTCTGGGAGGTGGGTCATAGAGGATCCTGCTTTGGTTTATGTCAGAGAGTGTTTTGCCTATGTTTTCCTCTAGGAGTTTTATAGTTTCTGGTCTTATATTTAGATCTTTGATCCATTTTGAGTTCATTTTTGTGTATGGTGTTAGAAAGTGCTCTAGTTTCATTGTTTTACAAGTGGTTAACCAGTTTTCCCAGCACCACTTGTTAAAGAGATTGTCTTTTCTCCATTGTATATTCTTGCCTCCTTTATCAAAGATAAGGTGTCCATAGGTGTGTGGATTTATCTCTGGGCTTTCTATTTTGTTCCATTGATCTGTATTTCTGTCTTTGTGCCAGTACCATACTGTCTTGATGACTGTGGCTTTGTAGTGTAGCCTAAAGTCAGGCAGGTTGATTCCTCCAGTTCCATTCTTCTTTCTCAAGATTGCTTTGGCTATTCGAGGTTTTTTTGTATTTCCATACAAATTGTGAAATTATTTGTTCTAGTTCTCTGAAAAAAACCTCTGGTAGCTTCATAGGAATTGCACTGAATCTACAGATTGCTTTGGGTAGTATACTTATTTTCACTATATTGATTCTTCCGATCCATGAACATGATATATTTCTCCATCTATTTGTGTCCTCTTTGATTTCTTTCATCAGTGTTTTATAGTTTTCTATATATAGGTCTTTTGTTTCTTTAGGCAGATATATTGCTAAGTATTTTATTCTTTTTTTTCAATGGTGAATGGAATTGTTTCCTCAATTTCTCTTTCTGTTTTCTCATTGTTAGTGTACAGGAATGCAAGGGATTTCTGTGTGTTGATTTTATATCCTGCAACTTTACTATATTCACTGATTAGCTCTAGTAATTTTCTGGTAGAGTCTTTAGGGTTTTCTATGTAGAGGATCATGTCATCTGCAAACAGAGAGAGTTTTACTTCTTCTTTTCCAATCTGGATTCCTTTTATTTCTTTTTCTTCCCTGATTGTTGTGGCCAAGACTTCCAAAACTATGTTGACTAGTAGTGGTGAGAGTGGGCACCCTTGTCTTGTTCCTGACTTCAGGGGAAATGCTTTCAATTTTTCACCATTAAGGATAATGTTTGCTGTAGGTTTGTCATATATAGCTTTTATTATGTTGAGGTATGTTCCTTCTATTCCTGCTTTCTGGAGGCTTTTTTGTTGTTGTTGTCATAAATGGATGTTGAATTTTGTCAAAGGCTTTCTCTGCATCTATTGAGATAATCATGTGGTTTTTATTTTTCAATTTGTTGATGTGGTGTATTACATTGATTGGTTTGCGGATATTGAAGAATCCTTGCAACCCTGCGATAAAGCCTATTTGGTCATGATGTATGATCTTTTAATGTGTTGGATTCTGTTTGCTAGAATTTTGTTAAGGATTTTTGCATCTATGTTAATCAGTGATATCGGCCTGTAGTTTTCTTTTTTTGTGGCATCTTTGTCGGGTTTTGGAATTAGGGTGATGGTGGCCTCATAGAATGAGTTTGGAAGTTTACCTTCCTCTGCAATTTTCTGGAAGAGTTTGAGTAGAATAGGTGTTAGCTCTTCTCTAAATTTTTGGTAGAACCCAGCTGTGAAGCCATCTGGTCCTGGGCTTTTGTCTTTTGGAAGATTTCTGATTACAGTTTCAATTTCCGTGCTTGTGATGGGTCTGTTAAGATTATCTATCTCTTCCTGGTTTAGTTTTGGAAAGTTGTACTTTTCTAAGAATTTGTCCATTTCTTCCAAGTTGTCCAGTTTATTTGCATATAGTTGCTGATAATAGTCTCTTATGATCCTTTGTATTTCTGTGTTGTCTGTTGTGATTTCTCCTTTTTCATTTCTAATATTGTTAATTTGGTTTTTCTCCCTTTGTTTCTTAATGAGTCTGGCTAATGGTTTGTCCATTTTATTTATCTTGTCAAAGAATCAGCTTTTGGCTTTGTTGATTTTTGCTATGGTCTCTTTTGTTTCTTTTGCATTTCTGCCCTGATCTTTAAGATTTCTTTCCTTCTACTAACCCTTGGGTTCTGCATTTCTTCCTTTTCTAGTTGCTTTAGGTGTAAAGTTAGGTTATTTATTTGACTTGTTTCTTGAGGTAAGCCTGTATTGCTATGAACCTTCCCCTTAGCACTGCTTTTACAGTGTCCCATAGGGTTTCTGGGTTGTTGTGTTTTCATTTTCATTCGTTTCTATGCATATTTTGATTTCTTTTTTCATTTATTCTGTGATTTGTTGATTATTCAGCAGCATGTTGTTCAGCCTCCATATGTTGGAATTTTTAAAGGTTTTTCTCTTGTAATTGACATCTAATTTTACTGCATTGTGGTCAGAAAAGATGCTTGGAATGATTTCAGTTTTTTTGAATTTACCAAGTCTAGATTTATGGCCCAGGATGTGATCTATTCTGTAGAAGGTTCTGTGTGTGCTTGAGAAAAAGGTGAAATTCATTGTTTCGGGGTGAAATATCCTATAGATAACAATTAGGTCTAACTGGTCTATTGTATCGTTTAAAGTTTGTGTTTTCTTGTTAATTTTCTGTTTAGTTGATCTATCTATTGGTGTGAGTGGGGTATTAAAGTCTCCCACTCTTATTGTGTTATTGTTAATTTCCCCTTTCATACTTGTTAGCATTTGCCTTACATATTGCGGTACTCCTATGTTGGGTGCATATATATTTATAATTGTTATATCTTCTTCTTGAATTGATCCTTTGATCATTATGTAATGTCCATCTTTATCTCTTTTCACAGCCTTTATTTTAAAGTCTAATTTATCTGATATAAGTATTGCTACTCCTGCTTTCTTTTGGTCTTTATTTGAATGGAATATCTTTTTCCAGCCCTTCACTTTCAGTCTGTTTATGTCCCTTGTTTCCAGGTGGGTCTCTTGTAGACAACATATATAGGGGTCTTGTTTTTGTATCCAATCAGCCAGTCTTTGTCTCTTGGTTGGGGCATTCAACCCAATTACATTTAAAGTAATTATTGATAAGTGTGATCCTGTTGCCATTTACTTTATTGTTTTGGATTTGAGATTATACACCCTATCCATGTTTCCTTTCTAGGGAAGATCCTTTAGCATTTGTTGGGGTGCTGGTTTGGTGTTGCTGAATTCTCTCAGCTTTTGCTTGTCTGTCAAGCTTTTGATATCTCCTTCAAATTTGAATGAGATCTTGGCTGGGTACAGTAATCAGGGTTGTAGACTATTTTCTTTCATTACTTTAAGTATGTCCTGCCATTCCCTTCTGGCCTGAAGCGTTTCTATTGAGAGATCAGCTGTTATCCTTATGGGATTCCCCTTGTGAGTTATTTGTTGTTTTCCCCTTGCTGCTTTTAATATTTGTTCTTTGTGTTTGATGTTTGTTAATTTGATTAATATGTGTCTTGGGGTGTTTCACTTTGGGTTTATCCTGTTTGGGACTCTCTGAGTTTCTTAGACTTGGGTGATTATTTCCTTTTCCATTTTAGGGAATTTTTCAACTATTATCTCCTCAGGTATTTTCTGATGGTCTTTCTCTTTGTCTTCTTCTGGGACTCCTATGATTCGAATGTTAGTGCATTTAACATTGTCTCAGAGGTCTCTGAGGTTGTCCTCATTTCTTTTACTTCTTTTTTCTTTTTTCCTCTCTGTTTCATTTATTTCTACCATTCTGTCTTCTACCTCTCTTATCCTATCTTCTATCTCTGTTATTCTACTGTTAGTCCCCTCCAGCATGTTTTTTTATCTCATTTGTTACATTATTCATTGTATTTTGACTCTTTTTTATTTCTTCTAAGTCCTTGTTAAACCTTTCTTGCATCTTCTCAATCTTTGTCTCCAGGTTATTTATCTGTAACTCCAATTTGTTTTCAAGATTTTGGATCATTTTCACTATCATTATTCAGAATTCTTTATCAGGTAGATTCCCTATCTCCTCCTCTTTTGTTTGATTTGGAGGGCATTTATCCTGTTCCTTTACCTGCTGGATATTTCTCTGCCTTTTCATCTTGTTTATATTGCTGTGTTACCTCTTTATTGTGGAGGTTCCTCACTGTGGGTGGGGTTGGACGGGTAGTTTGTCAAAGTTTCCTGGTTGGGGAAGCTTGTGTTGATGTTCTGGTGGGTGGATCTGGATTTCTTCTCTCTGGTGAGCAATGAAGTGTATCTTTTCAAAATGTCAGGTTTCAGTTTTGTTGATTTTTTTCTGTTGGTTTCTATTATTTATCTGGTTTAATTTTGCTATAATCTTTATCAGTTCCTTCCGTTTTATTATTATTATTATTATTATTTTGTGGTTTATTTTTTTTTATTGTTTTTGCCATACATTGTCATGATATCACCATGGGTTTACATATGCTTCCCCTCCGGAACCCCCCTCCCTCCTCCCTCCCCCCGGGAAATCTCGCTGCACCAGCCCCGAGCATCAATCCTGGGCTGGCGATTGATTAGACACATGACAATTAACATGCTTCAATGCCCTTCTCCCATATCATCCCACCCTTACCCTCATCCCCAAAGTCCACGAGTCTATTCTATACATCTGCGTTCCTTTTGCTGTCTCGCATGTTGAGTTCTCGTTACCGTCTTTCTAAATTCCTTATATATGCATTAATATACTGTATTGTTGTTTTTGCTTCTGGCTTACTTCACTCTGGATAATGGGCTCCAGTTTCGTCCATCTGAGTAGAGTTGCTTCAAAGACAGTCTTCAGAATGGGAGAAAATAATAGCCAATGAAGCAACAGACAAACAATTAATCTCAAAAATATACAAACAACTCCTGCAGCTCCATTCTAGAAAAATAAACAACCCAATTAAAAAGTGGGCCAAAGAACTTAACAGACATTTCTCCAAAGAAGATATAAAAATGGCTAACAAACACATGAAAAGATGCTCAACATCACTCATTATCAGAGAAATGCAAATCAAAACCACAATGAGGTACCACTTTACACCAGTCAGAATGGCTGCCATCCAGAAGTCTACAAGCAATAAATGCTGGAGAGGATGTGGAGAAAAGGGAACCCTCTTACACTGTTGGTGGGAATGCAGACTAGTACAGCCACTATGGAAAACAGTGTGGAGGTTCCTTAAAAAACTGCAAATAGACCTGCCATATGACCCAGGAATCCCACTGCTGGGCATACACACCGAGGAAACCAGAATTGAAAGAGCCACGTGTACCCCAATGTTCATCGCTGCATTGTTTACAATAGCCAGGACATGGAAGCAACCTAGATGCCCATCAACTGACGAATGGATAAGAAAGCTGTGGTACATATACACAATGGAATATTACTCAGCAATAAAAAAAAATTCATTTGAACCTTCCCTTTTATTATTGCTTTTGCAATATCACAAAAGCTTTGATATGTTTTCATTTTCATTGTCTCAAGATACTTCTAAAATTCTCTTTTGCTTTATTCTTTGACCCACTTGTAGTTTTATAGTGTATTGTATAGTTTTCACACATTTGTAAATTTTTTTTTGTCTAGATGGTATTGATTTATAGTTTCATCCTCTTATGGTCAGTACTTATGGTCAGATACTATTTTGATCTTAAATTTGTTAAAACTTGCTTTTTGATCTAATGTTATCTATTCTGAATAATGTTCAGTGTTTATTTGAGAAGAATAGCTGTTAATTTCTCCTTTTAGATTTGTCAGTATTTGCTTTGTGTATTTAACTGTTCCAATGTTGCATGCTTATGTGTTTATAATAGCCATATCTTCCTATTGAATTGAGACTTTATCATTGTATAATGACCTTTGTCTCTAGAGACAGTTTTTGACTTAAATTTTATTTTCTCTGATATAATAGCCACTCTTGCTTTCCTTTCATTACTCTTTGCATAAATATCTTTCTTCATCCCCTCACTTTAAAATATGTGTCTGAAATAGACTGTATTAAGCCTAAAGTGAGTCTCTTATAGACAGTATATCACTAGACTTTGTGTTTAGCCCACTCAGGCACTTTATGCCTATTGATTGGAGAACTACATCCATTTACATTTAAAGTAATTATTGATGGGTAAAGACTTATTATTTCCATTTTATTAATTGTTATGTCAGTTTTGCAGTTGTTTTTTGCTTTTTCTTTTCCACTTGTCTTCTTTTACTATTTGATGATTTTTGTAGTGATTCTTTTGACTCTTTTCCTTGTTTATTATAGGGCATTTTCTTTATGGTTACCTTGAGGCTAACATAAAATTTATTGCAATTATAAGCATCTCTTACATGTTGATAACTTCAATCACAAATAAAAACTTCATATTTTTACTCCTTTTCCCCACACATTTTGTGTTCTTATAGTCAGAGTTTGTTTCTTTTTATATTGTGTATCCATTAAAAAATTTTATCTTTTACTGTTATATTAGGGTTAAAATTAATTTAGACACCACCATTACAGTAAGCATTACAATGTTAAATTATTCTGTGAAACGGCAATCCACTCCAGTATCCTTTCCTGGGAAATCCCATGGACAGAAGAGACTGGCTGGCTACAGTTCATGGGTTCACAGAAGAGTTGGATACAACTTACTAACTAAACAGTCCATTAATAAATTTTATTATTACAAATAATATTACAATGTCCAATTATTGTGTATTTGTCATATCTTTACTTTTGTCAGTGAGATTTATGTTTTCATGTTGCTATTTGGTGTGTTTTGATTTGAAGAACTCAAACATTTCTTGTGTAATAAGAGAGGCTGGGTGGTCATGAACACTCTCAATTTTTGTTTGTCTGAGAAAGACTTTATATCCCCTTCGATTTTTCAGCTTTATTGAGGTATAATTAACAAATAAAATTATAACACACTTAAAGTGTACATTATGATTTGATATATGTGTACATTGTGGAACGATTTGTCTTTCCCAATTAGTGATCACTTATGTTGATGTCTATAGTCTGCTATAGACTATATGGGCTAATTTGGTGGGGGAAGCTAAGTGAAATAAGAGACAAAAACTGTTTGATGTCACTCATATGTTGAACCTAAAAACACAACAAACTCATAGTTATTTTCAAAATAGTGAATACAACAGAAAAGAAGCAGACTCACAAATATAGAGAACAAACTAGTGATTACCAGTGGGGAGAGAGAAGTGGGGAGGGGCAATACAAGGGTAGGGGAATAAGGAGTACAGGCTATTATGCATAAAATAAGCTACAAATATATACTGTATAATATGGGGGAACATAGCAACATTTTATAATAACTATAAGTGAAGTATAACTTTAAAAGTTTTGAACTTGTCAACAGTGCTACTTTTTTTTTTTTTTTTACCCAGAAGTGGAATTGCTGGGTCATATGGTAGTTCCATTTTTAGTTTTTTAAAAAAGCCTCCATACTAAGGGTGTGGAGAAAAGGGAACCCTTTTACACTGTTGGTGGGAATGCAAACTAGTACAACCACTATGGAGAACAGTGTGAAGATTCCTTAAAAACTGGAAATAGAACTGCCATATGACCCAGCAATCCCACTGCTGGGCATACACACTGAGGAAACCAGAATTGAAAGAGACACGTGTACCCCAGTGTTCACTGCAGCACTGTTTGCAATAGCCAGGACATGGAAGCAACCTAGATGTCCATCGGCAGATGAATGGATAAGAAAGCTGTGGTACATATACACAATAGAATTACTCAGCCATTAAAAAGAATGAATTTGAATCAGTTCTAATGAGGTGGATGAAACTGGAGCCTATTATACAGAGTGAAGTAAGCCAGAAGGAAATACAACAATACAGTATATTAATGCACATATATGGAATTTACAAAGATGGTAACAATGATCCTATATGCAAAACAGCAAAAGAGACACAGAAATAAAGAACAGACTTCTGGACTCTGGGAGAAGATGAGGGTTGGATGATTTGAAAGAATAGCACGGAAACTTGTATATTACCGTATGTGAAATAGATCGCCAGTCCAGGTACGATGCATGAGACAGGGCGCTCAGGGCCAGTGCACTGGGATGAGAGGTGTGTGGTGATATATCATTGTGGTTTTGATTTGCATTTCCCTGATTATTAGCAATGTTGAGTATTTTTTCATGTGCCTGTTGGCCTCTGCATTTCCTCTCTGGAAAAATATCTATTCAATTCTTCTGCCTATTTTTTAATCTGGTTGTTTGTTTTATGATGTTAAATTGTATGAGCTGTTTATATATTTTGTATATTAATCCCCTGTCAGTATCATTTGTAGATATTTTCTATCATTCTGTAGGTTATCTTTTAACTTTGTCAGTGGTTTTCTTTGTTGTGCCAAAGCTTTTAAGTTTAATGAGGTCTCATTTGCTTATTTTTTTTGCTATTCTTACCTTCACTTTAGAAGACAGATTCAAAAATATTACCATGCTTTTTATCAAAGAATGTTCTGTCTGTGTTTTCGTCTAGGAGTTTTATGGTTTCAGGTCATACCTTTAGGTCTTTAATCCATTTTCATTATTTTTGTATATGGTGTCAGAGAATGTATTAATTTCATTCTTTTTCAGCTGTCCAGTTTTCCCAGCACCACTTATTAAAGAGACTGTCTTTTCTCAGTGGAATATTCTTGCCTCCTTTGTCATAGATTAATTGGTCATAAGTGCATGGATTTATTTCTGGGCTGTCTGTTGTGTCCCATTGCTCCATGTGTTTGTTTGATGTCTGTCCCATACTGATTACCTTAGTTCTGTAGTATAGCTTGATGTCAGGGAGCATGTTTCCTTCAGCTCTATTCTTCTTTTTCAAGATGGCTTTGGCTATGCCGGATCTTTTGTGTTTTTCCATACAGATTTTAAAATTATTTGTTCTGAAATATTGTGAAAAATACCATTGGTGTTTTGATAGGAATTGCACTGAGTCCATAGACTGCCTTGGGTAATACAGTTATTTTCACGATATTGAGTCTTCCAATCCAAGAACATAGTACATCTTTTCATCTGTTTTGTGTCATCTTCGATTGCTTGCATCAGTGTCTTATAGTTTTTGGAATATTGGTCTTTTGACTCCTTAGGTAGATTTATTGCTAGGTAATTTTATTCTTTTTGATGCAGTGATAAATGGTATTATTTCCTTTATCTTTCTGATAGTTCATAGTTTATAAAGTTGCAACAGATTTCTGTATATTATTTTTGTATCCTGCAATTTTACCAAATTCAATAATGGGTCCTAGTAGTTTTCTGGTAGCAACTTTAGGATTTTCTGTATACAGTATCATGTCATCTATAAACAGTGACAGGTTTAGTTCTTCCTTTTCAATTTGGGTTCCTTTTATTTCTTCTGATTGCTATGGCTAAGATGTCCGAAACTATGTTGAATAAAAGTACTGAGAGTAGCATCTCTCTCTTGTTTCTGATCTTACAGGAAATGCTTTCAGCTTTTTGCCATTAATTGTGATGTTTTCTATGGTAATGGCCTTTATTATGTTAGATATGTTCCCTCTCTGCCTGCTTTCTGAAGAGTTTTTTTTTTTATCATAAATGGATGTTGAATTTTGTAAAAACCTTTTCCTGAATTTATTGAGGTAATCATATGGCTTTTATTCTTCAATTTTTTAATATAATATATCACATTGATCAGATTTGTGGATATTGAAAAATCCTTGCATCTCTGGAATAAATCTCACTTGCTCATGGTGTATGGTTCTTTTAATATACTATTTGATTCGATTTGCTAGTATTTTATTGAGAGTTTTTGCCTCTATATTCATCAGTGATATTGGCCTGTAATTTTCTTTTTTGTGTGAGATCTTTGTTTAGTTTTGGTATCACAGCATCACAGAGATGCTGGCCTCAGAATGAGTATGAAAGTGTTCCTTCTTATGAGGTATTTTTGGGATAGTTTGAGAAGAGTAGGCATTTGGTAAAATTCACTTGTGAAGACATCTGGTCCTGGACTTCTGTTTGTTGGATGTTTTAAAATTACTGATTCAATTTCATTACTGGTAATTGATCTGTTCATATTTTATATTTCTTCCTAGTTCAGTCCTGGGATATTTTACCTTTATAAGAATTTGTCCATTACTTCTAGGTTGGCTAGGACCTATATTCCTAACTAAAGCCCTATTTTACCTCATTCTAGTATTGCAATATGTCATAAATCTGAATAAAGACTATATCTGGTTTTATCAGTCTCTTTGGGAAAACAATGGATCCAAGCTTTTTTCCCCTTAATTTCATTTAACTAAATCACCATGAAAAGTTGATATTTCCATTATAACTAGATTTTGGGATAAGAAATGATAGAAATTATATTTTTGATGCCACATTTTCTCAATAATCTTCCAAAATAATATTTAAAAATGTCCACAATTTTGTGACTTGAATTTCTTGGCTAAATAGTAGTGTTCATTTATTTATATATACATTCACTTCATTACACATCTATATGGATTGCTTTGTAGATTAGCTTGTGTAGGGGATACTGTGATGCAACATCTAGATTTCCCACTTCAAGACTGAGGCACTCCTTTTCTCATTTCCCTGAGTATTGGCTGTAGTCAGCTTTCACATAAGTCCCTATGTGGGGATTGTTTTCAGTCTAAGGGAGCGTCTTTGCCCAAGTCTATATTTACTTTTTGGAAGTAGCCTGCATCCAATGACTAAGTGGTATGCAAGATGTTTTAGGTTCCCTTGCTTTCATTTGTAACAACTCTGGTGGTTTATTATTGCACCTAGGTCCCCATGCTATTTGGCAAGAACTCTGATGTTTCTTTAAAAAACAATATATATATACATATATATATATATATATATATGTATTTTTATTGAAGTATAGTTGACTTACAATGTTTCAGGTGCACAGCAATGTGATTCAGTTATATAAACACATATATATTTTTCAAATTTTTTTCCATCATCGGTTATTACAAGATAGTGACTACAGTTCTCTATGCTATGCAGTAAACCTTTGTTGCATGTCTACATTCATACTAAGTAAAACAAGTGGAATAAAAAAGTCATAATTTTTTTAGACAAAAATTCATGTTTTCTAAAATAAATATTATATATATGTATACAAAAGCTTTTCTACTACATTTGATAAAGACTTGAGAAGGAATATAAAATAAAAGTAGAGATGGAGAAACTGGAGAACATAAACTAAATGAAATGGAAGCACTGAATATGAAATAGAAAAAGTGAAACAAACTAGATAAAAGTAAAATATCATCATATAGTTCAGTTGTTTTTAAACATGACTTCTCATTAGAAACATATCTGGAGCTCTGGAGAAAAAAAGCAATGCATGGGCATTTGTATTTTTCAAAAAATTTCAATATAATTCTGATATGCAGCTGGATTTTAAAAAGTGGTTACAGGTTTTTCTATTTGATCCTAGTTTGGTGATCTATAGTTATATTATTTTTCTGTTGACCAATCATGATACAATGGTATTAAGTGAATAATAGTTACATAATCACAATAGTGAAAGATTTTTATCAGTTTTCATAATCCATAGCCAGACAAAAAATAAAAGATAATTACAATTGCAACCCTTAATGGGAGCATGATTAACTTAGCAATATAAAATAATTACATACAATTTGGGAGGATCAAGCTCCAAAATCACTGCAGATGGTGATTGTAGCCACGAAATTAAAAGATGCTTACTCCTTGGAAGGAAAGTTATGATCAACCTACACAGCATATTAAAAATTGTTACTTTGCTAACAAAGGTCCTTCTAGTCAAGGCTATGGTTTTTCCAGTAGTCATATATGGATGTGAGAGTTGGACTATAAAGAAAGCTGAGTGCCAAAGAATTGATGCTTTTGAACTGTGGTATTCAAGAAGACTCTTGAGAGTCCCTCAGACTGCAAAGAGATCCAGTCAGTCCATCCTAAAGGAGATCAGTCCTGGGTGTTCATTGGAAGGACTGATGTTGAAGCTGAGACTCCAATACTTTGGCCACCTGATGCAAAGTGTTGACTCATTGGAGAAGACCCTGATGCTGGGAAGGATTGGGAGCGGGAGGAGAAGGGGACAACAGAGGATGAGATGGTTGGATGGCATCACGGACTCAATGGACATGGGTTTGGGTAAACTCCGGGAGTTGGTGATGGACAGGGAAGCCTGATGTTCTGCAATCCATAGGGTTGCATAGAGTCAGACACAATTGAGAAACTGAACTGACCTGAACTGAACTGAAGCAGAGTGATGTGGTAAGTGGAAGAGTATACATGGACATGTTTTCGTAAGTCTATGTCTTTTGATTGGTGCATTTAATCCATTTACATTTAAGGTAATTATCAATGTGTATAATCCTATTAACATTTTCTGAATTGTCTTTATTGGGTTTATTTTCTGTAGGTTTTTTCCTTCTCTTGTGTTTCCTTCCTGGAGAAGTTCCTTTAGCATTTGTTGTAAAGCTGGTTTAGTGGTGCTGAATTCTCTTAACTTGCTTGTCTGGAAAGCTTTTAATTTCTCCATAAAATCTGAAGGAGAGTCTTGATGGGTAGAGTATCCTTGGTTTTAGGTTCTCTTCTTTTGTCGCTTTAAATATATCATGCCATTCCGTTCTGACTCGTAGAGTTTCTGTTGAGATATCAGCTAATAGCCTGATGGAAGTTCCTTTGTATGTTATTTATGGTTTTTCCCTTGTTGCTTTTACTATTTTATCTCTGTCTTTAATTTTTGTCAGTTTGATTACTCTGTGTCTTGATGTGTTCCTCTTTGGGTTCATTCTTCCTGGGACTCTCTGTACTTCCTGGACTTGGTGGACTATTTTCTTTCCCATGTTTGGAAAGTTTTCAGCTATTATCTCTTCAAATATTTTCTCAGGTCCTTTCTCTCTCTCCTCTCCTTCTGGGACCCCTATAATGTGAATGTTGGTGCATTTAATGTTGCCCCAGAGGTCTCTTATGCTGTCTTCATTTCTTTCCATTCTATACTCTATTCTGCGGCAGTGATTTACACCACTCTGTCCTCCAGGTCATTTATCCATTCTCTGCCTCAGTTATTCTGCTATTGATTCCTTCTAGTGTATTATTCATCTGTTTGTTCTTTAGTTCTTCTAGGTCTTTGGCAAACATTTCTTGCATGTTTACAATCTTTGCCTCCATTCTTTTCCTGAGATCTTGGATCATCTTCACAATCATTATTCTGAATTCTTTTTCTGGAAGGTTGCCTATCTTCACTTCATTTAGTCTTTTTCTGGGATTTTATCTTGTCCCTTCATCTAGGACATAACTTTCTGCTTCTTCATCATGGTTAACTTTCTGTAATATGGCTTTTGCTTTGGCCAATGTGAGACTGTGCTTCTTCTTGCTTCTTCTTCTGTCTGCCCTCTGATGGATAAGGCTAAGGTGCTTGTGAAAGCTTCTTAATGGGAGGGACTGTAGTGTATTGTTAGTTCCTCAGTCATGTCCCAACTCTTTGGGATCCCATGGATTATAGCCCACCAGACTCCTCTGTCCTTGGGATTGTCCAGGCAAGAATATTGGAGTGGATTGCCATTCCCTTCTCCAGAGAATCTTTCCAACCCAGGGATTGAACCTGGGTCTTTTGCGTTGCAGGCAGATTCTTTATTGTCCACGCTTCCTGATGTGAGGGACTGGTGATGGGAAAAACTCTGTATTGCTCTGATGGTCAGGGCCTTGCTCAGTGAAGTTAATCTGTTGATGGGTGGAGTTGCACTCCCTCCATGCAAGTTTCTTGACCTGAGGCCAGGCAGCCCTGGGGTCTGTGGGCTCTACAGTAGGGTTAATGGTGAACTTCCAGATGTTCAATCTGGTGTTAGAAAAGGCAGAGGGACCAGAGATAAAATTGCCAACATCTGATGGCTCATCGAAAAAGCAAGAGAGTTCAAGAAAAACATCTATTTCTGCTTTATTGACTATGCCAAAGCCTTTGACTGTGTGGATCACAATAAACAGTGGAAAATACTGAAGGAGATGGGAATACCTGACCACCTGACCTGCCTCTTGAGAAACCTGTATGCAGGTCAGGAAGCAACAGTTAGAACTGGACATGGAACAACAGACTGGTTCTAAATTGGTAAAGAAGTACATCAAGGTTGTATATTGTCACCCTGCTTATTTAACTTATATGCAGAGTCCATCATGAGAAACGCTGGGCTAGAGGAAGCATAAGCTGGAATCAAGGTTGCCAGGAGAAATATCAATAACCTCAGATATGCAGATGAACCCACCCTTATGGCAGAAAGTGAAAAAGAACTAAAGAGCCTCTTAGTGAAAGAGGAGAGTGAAAAAGTTGGCTTAATGCTCAACATTCAGAAAACTAAGCTCATGGCATCCGGTTCCATTACTTCATGGGAAATAGATGGGGAAACAGTGGAAACAGTGGCTGACTTTATTTTTCTGGACTCCAGAATCACTGCAGGTGGTGATTGCAGCCATGAAATTAAAATATGCTTACTTGGAAGGAAAGTTATGGCCAACCTCGACAGCATATTAAAAAGCAGAGACATCGCTTTGTCATCAAAGGTCCGTCTAGTCACGGCTATGGTTTTTCTAGTAGTCACGTATGGATGTGAGAGTTGGACTATAAAGAAAGCTGAGCACTGAAGAATTGATGCTTTTGAACTGTGGTGTTCAAGAAGACTCTTGAGAGTCCCTTGGACTGCAAAGAGATCCAACCATCTGCAAAGAGTCCATCCTAAAGGAGATCAGTCCTGGGTGTTCATTGGAAGGACTGATGTTGAAGCTGAAACTCCAATATTTTGGCCACCTCATGCGAAGAGTTGACTCATTGGAAAAGACCCTGATGATGGGAAGGATTGAGCGCGGCAGGTAAAGGGGACAACAGAGAATGAGATGGTTGGATGGCATCATTGACTCAATGGACATGGGTTGGGTAGACTCCGAAAGTTGATGATGGACTGGGAGGCCTGTTACGCTGTGGTTCATGGGGTTGCAAAGAGTTGGACACAACTGAAAGACTGAACTGGACTGAAGTGAACTTAACTTAATGGTGAACTCCAAGAGAGTTTACGCTAAGGGGAAACTTCAGGTGCCCTATCCCTGGGGTGAGCCCTTGACAACCCATGCCTGCATAGGAGGCCCTCCAACACTAGCGGGTAGTTTTGGTTCAGCCTCCTATGGGGTCACTGCTTCTCTCCTCTGGGTCTTGGTGTCCACAATATGTTGGTTGTGCCCTCCAAGTCTGTGTTTCCCCCAGTCCTCTGGAAGGCCTATAACTAGATCCCACGGGCCCCCAAGGCCAGATTCCTTGGGGATTCCCAGTCCCCTAGTTGAATCCCCAGACTGGGAAGCCTACTGTGGTGTTCAGAATCTTCAAAGTAGTGTGAGAACTTCTGGTGTTATTGTTCTCCAGTCTGTGGGCCACCCACCCAGAAGGTATGGGATTTGATTTTTTTTCGTGATAGTGCCCCTCCTACCATCTCACTGTGACTTCTTTGTTTTTGGAAGTGGGGTATCTTTTGTGGGTGGGTTCTAGTGTCCTCCTATTGATGATTGTTTAGTAGCTAGTTGCAATTTTGGTGCTCTCACAGGAGGAGATGAATACACATCCTTCTATTCTGCCATCTTGAACCAGAAAGTCTGATGTTTCTGTATCACAGTTCAATCTCTCCTTTAACTAATCCTTCATTCTTCTCCCCATTACAGATGTATCTGAGATGAATGAAATCTTGATGCAATCTCCACCACAGTCTTTTCCCTAGGGAACATGACCTAAAATAGGTAGGGAAGAGTTTCAATTCCAAAATGATTTCTTCTTGTTAGTAATTCAACATTCTTCTGGTATATCTTCCTCCTTCTAACAATTGTGCATCCTGGGAAATCAAGCATTTTGATAATTAGCGTAAATACAATATACATCAGAAGGCAAGTCCATTAAAAATAAAATTTAACAGAAATCTGGATTCTTGCCAATCCTTTCTCTGCATTAAGATGCTTAAAGATCTTTCCACATAATGGCACAGGACCAGAAAATTGAAGCCATTACTTTAGTTAACATCTCAGGTGTACACTACACAAAAGGCATTTTGAAAAATTAAAAAAATAAAAAAAAATAAGACAAGGCTCCTGCCCTCAGGAAAAAAGCAAAACAAAATAACTATAAAATAGAGGAAGAGAATGGCAACATTCGTGTTTCTTTTCTTTTCTTTTTTTTTTTATTAGTTTTGTCATACAATGCCATGATATCACCATGGGTTTACATATGCTCCCCCTCCAGAAACCCCTCCCTCCCCCCTCCCTCCTCCCTCCCTCCTCCCCCGCCCCTGGAAATCTCGATGCACCAGCCCCGAGCATCAATCCTGGGCTGGCGATTGATTAGACATATGGTAATTAACATGTTTCAATGCCATTCTCCCATATCATCCCACCCTTACCCTCATCCACAGAGTCCACGAGTCTGTTCTATACATCTGCGTTCCTTTTGCTGTCTCGCATGTTGGGTTCTCAGTACCGTCTTTCTAAATTCCATATATATGCATTAATATACTGTATTGTTGTTTTTGCTTCTGGCTTACTTCACTCTGGATAATGGGCTCCAGTTTCGTCCATCTGAGTAGAACTGATTTAAATGAATTTTTTTTTTTAATGCTGAGTAATATTCCATTGTGTATATATACCACAGCTTTCTTATCCATTTGTCAGTTGACGGGCATCTAGGTTGCTTCCATGTCCTGGCTATTGTAAACAATGCAGCGATGAACATTGGGGTACACATGGCTCTTTCAATTCTGGTTTCCTCGGTGTATATGCCCAGCAGTGGGATTGCTGGGTCATATGGCAGATCTATTTCCAGTTTTTTAAGGAACCTCCACACTGTTCTCCATAGTGGCTGTACTAGTTTGCATTCCCACCAACAGTGTAAGAGGGTTCCCTTTTCTCCACATCCTATCCTCTCCAGCATTTATTGCTTGTAGACTTTTGGATGGCAGCCATTCTGACTGGTGTAAAGTGGTACCTCATTGTGGTTTTGATTTGCATTTCTCTGATAATGAGTGATGTTGAGCATCTTTTCATGTGTTTGTTAGCCATTTTTATGTCTTCTTTGGAGAAATGTGTGTTTAGTTCTTTGGCCCACTTTTTGATTGGGTCGTTTATTTTTCTAGAATGGAGCTGCAGGAGTTGCTTGTATATTTTTGAGATTAATTGTTTGTCCGTTGCTTCATTGGCTATTATTTTCTCCCATTCTGAAGGCTGTCTTTTCACCTTGCTTATAGTTTCCTTTGCTGTGCAGAAGCTTTTAATTTTAATTAGGTCCCATTTGTTTATTCCTGCTTTTATTTCCAGTATTCTGGGAGGTGGGTCATGGAGTATCCTGCTTTGGTTTATGTCAGAGAGTGTTTTGCCTATGTTATCCTCTAGGAGTTTTATAGTTTCTGGTCTTATGCTTAGATCTTTGATCCATTTTGAGTTTATCATGTTTCTAAGGAAGTGTTATGACTTCTGATTGGTAAGGAATTAACCAGTTTTATCTGGGGTAATTAGAGCAGCCATCTGAAAAATGTGATATTAAGAGCGTATTGCAGAAGGGCTCAGTGTGATCAAGGACAAGATCTTAGTCAACTCAGTGTTTTAAATCAGTTAACTGCCTTTTTAAGAACCCTTGACTCTTTGATACTTTGTTAATTCATGATGGCCCAATATGAGTCACTGCAGGGTTAATTGATTTTTCTAGTGAACTCAGGTCAGCTAATCTTTATGTGACTTCAAACTCCCATTTCATTCTTTTCGTAATCCAGCCATAGGATCAAGTGACCTTCTCAGTAATTTAATGTTTCAAGCTTTGCCAAAAGTGTTTTCACTAGTTCCTTGTAACTCTGTATGGGATAAATCATGAGAAAATTTAACAAGGGGTTGTATATCCACTTATGTTGATGAATCATTTGCTTCTAGTCCTGGGTTCTTCTACCTCTTCCTGCTTCATTAACTATAATTGCTTCTATTCTGTTAACAAGTGGTTTTGTCTGCATTTTTGTTGGAAGCCAAATATCCTGTGAAGGTGGAATCTGTCATGAGTAAAAATTATGTCAATTGAAGTGAAAACCCAAATTGGTGGATATAGTTTAACCTCTTTTCCTTTAAATTTAGACTTGAAATGATCATTTCAAGATAAGGATTCAATAATCTGAGCTGGAACCAGTTCTGAGTTAATGCTATACTGAGGGATGTCCCATTCCTGAGCAGGGGATTTAATGGCAATCTGTCAGCTAAATTATGGGAAAATCTTGCCAAAATGCTTTTTTCTAAGTTCCTTACATACTTCTCAGGATATATTTGTACCCAAAGTAGCCTAACGAGCCTGACAAAACTGAAGATTTGCCATTTCCATTGATTTGTGGCCATTAAATAGAACCCCCTGAATCTACTAGTGGGTGTGAGTCAGCTGCTGGAATTTGCTCGAGAAGAGCTCTCTACCTGCTCATCTTTCTTGGGCTAGGGGGCAGCTTTGAAGATAGTCCTGAGAAGTCCAGTATTACAGAGCTATCTTCAAGGGCCTCAAGTTGAATCTTGTGGTTGTGGTTGCCTGAGAGTCTAGGCTTGTAGTATAAATTCACCTAGAGGGAAACTGACTCAAAATCACAATACATGTTGGCTCTGTGATTATTATGGAGATGATACAATATGTAAAAATACATACAGAAAGTGAACAAGCTGGACTCCAATTGAAGTTCTGATTATGATGGGAAGTTCTTTTTGAATTTTACAAGTCTTTTGGGATTAAGTGAATTATGGTAAATTAAACCTTTATCAGTGTTTGGGACATAGTAGGTGCCAAATACATGTTTTTCTCCATTGTCTTCCTTTCCTTTTCCTGTGAATGTAAAAACAATGATCATGTAAACTGCCAAACATACCAGTCGATTAATTACTAAGCAAATCATTTTTAGGTACCTTACTGTGTATCTGGTGTTGCAGGATTCGTGTAGGACACCGGGATGTTACATAACGGCCAAATCCTTAAAAATATGTTATTTTTAATTATTTTTAATGTTTTAAAATGTATATCACATAAAAATAACTATTTTGAAATTACTTTAACAAAAATTTTAACCAAAATAAGTTATTTTGGCATTTAATATATTTCATAATGTTGTGCAATAATCACCCCTGTCTCCTGAACTTTCTTATTTTCTCAAGCTGAAACTTTGTATCCATTAAACAGTTATACCCCATTTCTTCCTCCCCTAGCCTCTGGTAATCACCATTCATTTTACTTTCTGCTTTTATAAGTTTGACTCTTCTGGTATCTCAAAGAAGTACAATCACGCAGTAGTTGTCTTTGTGTGACTGGCTTATTTCACTTAGCATAATGTCCTTAAGATTCATCCATGCTGTAGCATGTATCAGAATTTCCTTCATTTTTAGGGTTGAGTAACATATCATTGTATTTATATAGCCCATTTTGTTTATTCATTCATCTGTTGATGGACACTTGGCTATAGTGAACAATGCTGCTATGAACAGAGGGGTACAAATGTAGGTTTGAATGCCTACATTCAGTTCTTTTGGGCATATATCTGGAATGGAATTGCTGGGTCAAATGGTAACTCTTTAATTTTTTGAGGAAATGCTGAATTGTTTTATGCAGTGGCTGTACCATTTTACATTGCTAACCAGCAATGCATAAAATTTCAATTTCTCCATATTCTCATCATATTGTTATTTTCCACTTTTAAGAAATAATAGCCATCCTAATGGGTGAAAAATTATCTTTTTTATAGTGTTGCTTTGCATTTTTTCTAATGACTAGAGGTGTTGACATTTTTTCATGTGCTTATTGACCATTTGTTTATCATTTTGTGAGAAATGGCATTTTTTGAGAAATTCCTTTTCAAGTCCCTTTTCCATTTTTGAATTGGGTTGCTTATATTTTCATGTTGAGTTGTAAAAGTTCTTTAAATATTCTGGATATTAATCTCTTACCAGATACCTGATTTGCAAATATTTTTTTCCCATTCTGTGAGTTGTCTTTTCACCCTCTTCATAGTGTTCTTTGATGCACAAAAGTTTTTAATTATGATGCAGTCCAATTTATCTGTATTTTGTTTTCTGTGTTTTTGGTGTTATTTAAGAAATCACTGTAATTCCTATATAAAGATTTTACCTTATTAAGAAACATGCTTTTTTTTTTTGTAGGGAAAAGTCTTAATGGAACTAGACTACTGGATAATCATTTCTAATTGAAGATGGTAGAAACTAAGTATATAGTTGTTCAGAATAGGAGAGAACAATCCAAGTTTCTGAAAGAATCTTTATTTTACATTAATTTACTTCCAGCAAGAAGAGACAAATTGGAAAAACAGAAGATGCAGTGTTAGCCCAATCAAAAGGGAGCTCTAGGATGAAGACAAACACTTGGAGTAAGTGAATGTTGGATAATCATTTCAAAGAAATAATTTGGATTTATATAGTACTTTGTTTATATTTATTGATTGCATATGTTTTTATCTCCCTAATCCAAACGAACCTTCAAGAACAGGAGAAAGCTTGTTTTGAGGTAGTAGACTGATGGTGCATGGGTGTAAATGGTTAAGCAATTTTTGTAAGCAAGTAAATCTAATTTTGTAATCCAATCTGGGGAGATCCTTCACTTGTCACTGAAAATTTCCATTTCTATGGTTTTGTTTCATTGATGAAAAGAAAATATTTGCATTCGTGTGTCCTAAATTTTCCAGGGCATTTGCAATTTTATTTTATTATTTTTTTTTATTATTGTTTTTGCCATACATTGTCATGATATCACCATGGGTTTACATATGCTTCCCCTCCGGGTCCCCCCTCCCTCCTCCCTCCCCCCCGGGTTTTTGATTTAGAAAGGAAGGACTTCCAACATATCTAGTTAATCATCCTATCAAATACTTTTCACATCACAGTATGAATTTACAATGTAATACTAAGTAGTCCCTTAAGATTGTATGGGTCTGTTAAAAATTCCAAACTGGATTTTATTGCACCCTAATATTTCAAGGCTAACTCTCAATTTATGTTTGGTATATAACTTTTTGTTGGACTGGTATTCAAACACACAATTCCTTTATCCAGTTGCTTTATTTCTTGGGGGCTGAATTTTCTTCTTAGAACTAATTGATCCCCAGCTTTGGGAGGGGCCAGATCATGCAGGGTCCTCTGTGTCTAGACCAGATGTATGCATTTTATCTGACATGGACTGGGCAGCCACTGAGGAGACAGGATCATATAGGTTTGTAGGAAGGCTCACTTTGGCAGCATTATGGAAAAGGGACTCAAAGCAGGTAGGATGGGGTAGATGGTTTAATTCTTCCCTTTTCCTTTCATATCCCATCCTCCCTGGGGAAAGGATCCTTATATTGGGTATTGTAATCCCATGCTGAAAGAGGGACAAAGGGGTTTTCAAAACAGAAATACAAACAACACCCAAACACAAACATGTTCCTATGGGTTTCTACTGTCAAAAATCCTGAGATGTCTTTTATAATGTTTACCAGGAAGCCAGCCTGTCAGCCAGGCTCACTAGCACTTTCCTTTTTTTGTAAGCTGGCAGGTTTCCTCACTTGCAGTTTGCTTATCTTCTCTATAGAGCAACTGCTCAGATGCTGAACCTTGGTGATTGGGACATGCAATTTATATTCTGAAATGAAGGCTCTATAATTGTAATTTCCCCTTGAAAAATTTCAAATATATATAACAAGAGAGATGATGTTTTGATCTCTCCCATACATTCCCATCATCTGTGTTCAGTAATTAGGAATATTTTGCCATATTTGCTTTATTACTAAACACATTTTTGCCAAATTATCTTAAAGCTAATTCCAGACCTCATGTCATTTCACTCCTACATACTTCTGTGGGCATCTTGTAAAAATATAATCATTTTCTTATGTAACTACAATTCCATCATCATATTGAACTATATTAACAAGAATTTCTTGGTATTCTCTAATATACAGCCTACATTCAAATGTCCCTTATTGTCTAAAAATATCTTTCTATAGTTGGTTTGCTGAACTAAGATCCAAATAAGATCAAATATACTTTATAAATATTCCATTGTACTCCAGATACTAGGGTTTTTTTTCCTCCCTAACACCTTCCTTAACCCCAGCCTTTTCAGTTTGCATTTGGGTAAACAACAATTTTGGAAGCCATTCAAATTCATTTCATTAAAATAGTTACTATGTGTTTTAGGCTGAATAATGGCCCCTGGTAATAAGTCCAGTCCAATTCAGTTCATTTTAGTTGCTCAGTCTTGTCTGACTCTGCGACACCATGGACTGCAGCACGCCAGGCTTCCCTGTCCATCACCAACTCCTGGAGTTTGTTCAAACTCATGTTTACTGAGTCAGTGATGTCATCCAACCATCTAGTCCTCTGTCATCCCCTTCTCCTCATCCCTTCCATCTTTCCCAGAATCAGGGTCTTTTCCAATGAGTTGGCTATAAGGTGGCCAAAGTATTGGAGTTTCAGCTTCAGCATCAGTCCTTCCAATGAACACCCAGGACTGATCTTGAGGATGGACTGGTTGGATCTCCTTGCAGTCCAAGGGACTCTCAAGAGTCTTCTCCAATACCACAACTCAAAAGCATCTATTCTACGCTCAGCTTTCTTTATAGTCCAACTCTCACATTCACACATGACTACTGGAAAAACCATAGCCTTGACAAGACGGATCTTTGTTGGTAAAGTAATGTCTCTGCTTTTTAATATGCTGTCTGGTAATAAAACAGGTCCTAATCTCAGGAAGCTGTGAATGTTACCTTCTACTGCGAAAGAATCTTTGCAGGTGTGATTAAATTAAGGCTCTCTCCATGAGGAGAGCATCCTGGATTAACAGGTGGGCAGTAAATATAATCACAGGTGTCCTCTTAAGAAGGAGGCAGAGGGAGATTTGACACAGATTGGAAGAACATGTGATGGAAGCAGAAGGAAACAGAACTGTAGAGAGAAGATACTATACTACTGACTTTGAAAAAGGAGGAAGAGGTCACAGGACAAGGAATTCAGGTGGCTATTAGAGACAAGAAAAGGAGAAGAATTCTTCAGTAGAAACTTTAGGGAAGGGGCATGACCCTCCTGGCGCCTTGATTCTGACCTAGTGAAACTGATTTCAAGTTTCTGGCCTCCAGAAATATAAAAGAATACATTTGTGTTGTTTTTAAGGAACGAAGTAGACAGTAATTTGTTACAGATGCCACAGGAATCTAATATACTACAGTTCAAAGGTATTTACTAAGAAAGAATTCCATTCTCTGTAGAAGATGAAATAATTCAGAGGCCAGAGCTTCTGAAGAGGCAACATTTAGTAGACGGAAGGGTAATGACCTGGGAACTGAATTCTTGATTCCATCCTGCCAGGTTTTTGGCCAAGTCACTTTTCTGAGATCCTGTTCCCATATATATAATGATCGAGGGAACAGAAGGCATAAATAATACTCGAAGGCCCTTTATTCTCCCTACCCTGTTTCACCAGATGAAATCAAGTAAGGGCAGAGGAAAACAAAAGGCCTTGAGGATGTAGGAGATGTGGGGAAGGGAGGAAGGAAGGAAACATTGCTTGGCAACAGAAGTTACTTTACATTAATGTTTGCCAATGTTTGCACAGACTTGGGGTGTGTTTATGTGCTGTGGATGGGATTGCCTTGGGTCTTTTTGAGAGCAGGGCATTGGCCAGTCTCTGTTTTCTTCCCTGAGTCACAGTATAGCCACAGCAGCCTGATCTCCGAATCAGAGGTATAAAGGGCGCCAAACCTAGAGGCTGAAGACATTATCTTTTAAGATCTCTCATCCCCTAGAAGTCTCTGAATGCAGAACCTGGGGGCCCCTGGGCTTTTTTTTTTTTTTTTTTTTAATGTAACAGCTTTCCTAATAAACCTGAAAGAGGTTTCCTTATAAATATTTAGTAACCTCTACTGGGTTAAAAGGTTTAAAAGTAAAATCATTCTCTATGAAGTAGTTATCAGCACCTCTGTTGTGCTGGCAAAGAAACGGGCTTGGAGAGGATATGACTTTCCCCATGGTGGAAATAGCTGGTAAGTGGCCAAGTCTGAAATTGGTCGCAGGCCACCTGGAACCAATGGCCATGTATGGGAGATGCTTTTCTCCTTGAAAGGTAACTTGAGGTGATGTGGATGGGCACATAAGGCATCTAGCTGTGTGTCAGACTCAGTCTGCCTTTTCTCTAAATGTTGCTTTTCAGTGTTGTCTTCTTAGGTGAAAAAACAATGGGAAAACTTTGTGTCTGGGCTTAGAAACAGCCATAAAAGGAGTACAGACACTTCTCACCTACCACCTGGAATCACTTTATTAGTGCCTAAGAATTTGGAAAAATCTGAACTTGTGTTACACTGGTAATCTCTAAGATATACTTTACTATTTACCTAAATACTTGATTCTTTTTTCTTGGATATTGTTCTTACATCTTCTTTAGATTATATGTTCTTTCAGTGCAAGAATGATTTTATTGCTTTTTTTCCCTACACCCTTCCATTTCTCCAGAGTGTTGCTGAGCATATGAAATAAGTTTTAAAGATTATTTTTAGTGGATCATAGAAAGGTGCATGGAAGAATATATTTTTCCCCCTGTCTTGAAGTGGAGATAATGATATTCACCTGACTAAAAAGAAATTTTATTTTGACCACATTGTTTTCCTAATACAGACTTTGGTTTCTTCTGAAACCAGTCTCTGAACATACCTTTTGGGATCCATGACAATCTTTTCCTTTAAAAGGAGTCAGTACATTTCCTGACGTTGAAACCAATTTAGCCTTTCCTATGTTCAGGATAACTTAGCTCACTCTATAATTGATCAGGGCTTCCCTGGTGGCTCAGATGGTGAGTAATCTGCCTGCAATGTGGGAGACCTGGGTTCTATCCCTAGGTTGGGAAGATCCCCTGGAGGAGGGCATGGCAACCCACTCCAGTATTCTTGCTGGAGAATTTCCATGGACAGAGGAGCCTGGTGGGCTAGAGTCCATGGGATCCCAAAGAGTTGGACATGACTGAGTGACTAAGCACAGGATAACTGATCAAGGTGGAACTGTGTACACACACATCCTACCTGTACATAATATTATTTTCTGAACCAATTGAGAGTAAGTGGCAGACTTAATATCTATTTTACCACTAAATATTTCAGTGTATGTTTCCCAAAAAGAACATTATCTTATGTACATACTGTATAATTATTAAAATCAATGGATTTTTACATAGAATAATTTATTTAATTATTGATACAAAACTATTTTATAAATAACAGACCTTATTCAGATTTTCCCAAATGTTTTACTAATGCCATTTATAGTAAAAGAAGCAAAAGAGTTTTTTCCTGGTCCAGGATCCGATTCAGAATAACAGGTTGCGTTTAATTATTGTGTCTTTTTTGCCTCCTTTAACCTGGAATTGCTTGTTAGTTTTGCTTTGTCTTTCATGACTTTGACCCTTTATTTTTAAAGGCATGGACCATTTGTTTTGTAAAATTGCTCTCAATTTGGATTTGTTAAATTTCATCTCTATGATTCAATTAAAGTTATGTATTTCTGGCTGGAATACCATCGAAGTATTTTTCTGTCCTGCTGAGACTGTGGGTTTGTTTGTTTCCTGTTTAGTTTTGCAAAATTTCTTTTGCCTTATATTCTAATGCTGTGTTATTAGGGGTATATGAATTTGTTATATATTTCTTCATGGGTTAGAACTTTTATGAAGTGTCCCTCTTTACCCCTAGCAGTGCTTTTTGCTTTGAAGTCTATTTTAAATATGTATCAGATTCTGTCAGTACCCTCATTTTTCCTTGACTCTCACCAGTTTTGTGCACAGTGGTGCTTACTGAGATCATCTGTGGCTCTCCATCTGAGGGCTTTCTCTGGTTAACTAGGCTTGTGTGCAGGGCCAACAGGTCATTAGTTATGGGAAGTTGATGCCCCAGTAGCAGTCCTTATCTTAGGATAGATGGGAACTGGAGGATAAATACCTTAGTTTCGTCATTTATTGAGTAGGGCAACTCTGAGGAGTATTCTACATCTCTCAGAGATCCTTGGTGGGGTTGAGTCCCAGTTTCCTATAAGGTAATCTGATCACTAATACATCCAATATTGTTACCTTTCTTTCTTTTATCACTTGTCATCCTTCCCAGTTCTCCTTCTGGAGCTTCCTGGAATCACTTCCCAAATAAACTATGTGTTTTCAAGTATTTGTCTTAGATCTGCTTCAGAGGGAACTCAACCAAAGACAGTTTTAAGTGATTTAGTGTTTGCATGAAGTATCTATTTTGATTTCCAGTCTTTTTGTATCCTTTTATTGTGTATATCTGGAGGAGGGCATGGCAACCTACTCCAGTATTCTTGTCTGCAGAATCCCCATGGACAGAGGAGCCTGAGAGTCGGACATGACTGAATGACTAAGCACAGCACATTGTATATATATTTCAAGGAAGCAGTACATAGTATTTTGTTTTCTTTATTTAATAATACAGTTATTTGTGTTTTAATTGAATTATTTAGTTTATTTCCATTTAATGTAATTACAGATGTATTTGGGTTGAAATGTTAATGTTTGCTTTCTATTTCCCCCTTTAAGCTATTTTCCTCTTCACTTGTTTTAGATTGATTTAATGTTTTTCATTATTCTATTTTGGTCTGTGTTAGCTTGATATTTACACACCCCCTGATAGCTCAGTTGGTAAAGAATCCACCTGCAATGCCTGAGACCCCAGGTCGATTCCTGAGTCTGGAAGATTCGCTGGAGAAGGGATTGGCTACCCACTCCAGTATTCTTGGGCTTCCCTTGTGGCTCAGCTGGTAAAGAATCTGCCTGCAGTGCGGGAGACCTGGATTCAATCCCTGGGTTGGGAAGAGCCTCTGGAGAAGGGAAAGGCTACCCTCTCCATGGCCTGGAGAATTCCATGGACTGTATAGTTCATGGGGTTGCAAAGAGGCAGATGCGTCTTGCACTTTCACTTTCATTCACTTTACTACTATTGATTAGAAATCACCATATCTATCCTCAACTTATGAATATCAACTTTGCTAGTTAATATGAACAGCTGACATTCATAGTTTTGTGGTTTTATTGCTATCAGTAGCTTATGTCAGTTCTTTCCTATCTTTCATTACTCTTTTCTTTTTACTTGGGCAGAGCTGACCAATAATCTTACAGCGAGCTTAAAAGCAAGAGGGAGTAACGGTGACAATGGTGAGGTTAGAGATCAGGGGAGGTATCATCATGGAACCAAAGAAACTATTTTTGATTTTTGGGGTTTTAATGATATCACCTTTTCCTTTGCTCCAGTTATGTTTCCTTTAGAATTTTTCAGTCTCTGATTCTTTGCCACTAATCTTCCCATAACCTTCCTTCCAACTCTATCCTTCCTGCTGTCTCCTCCTGTTCCTTTCTCTAGCTCTGTATTAGTTTACTAAATCTACTGTTACAAAGTACCACAAACTTGGTGACTTAAAAACAAATTTATTGTCTTACTGGTTTGGAAGCCAGAAATCTGAAATCAAGGTGTTGGCAGGGCCATGTTTCTTCAGAAGGCTCTAGGCAAGAATCCTTCCTTGTCTCATTCTAGCTTCTTGTGGTTGCCAGCAACCCTTGGCATTTCTTGGCTTGCAGAAATATCACTCCAATATTTACCTCCATATTTATGTTTTGCTCTGTAGTTTCACATGGCATTCTCCTCTTTGTGAATGCTCAAAATCTCCCTCTTCTTTTCTAGATACTGGTTATTGATTTAGGGCCCACCCTAATCCAGTATGACTTCATCTTAACTTGCTTACTTTTGTAAAGACTGTATTACCAAATAAAAGTCACATTCTGAGGTTCCAGAGAGATTTGGGGGAACACCATTCAACCCAGTAAAAATGTACCCTCTTGTGCAGTAAAAGTAGCACTGGACTAAAAATTGGAATAGTCCTAGGTACTAATTCTGCCTGTGCTACTAATTTTATGGGTGGAGACTTTAGAATTCACAAGCAGAGGGTCAAATCTCAGCTGTCACTTAAACTCACTGAGCCTCAGTGTTTTCATCTGTAAACCAAGGATAATTATACCTATGTTTTAGGTTGGACTAAATAAGATTATACTTGTTAAGTGTTGGGCATAGCACTTAGCACTTTGTGGGTGTTTAACAAATGCTGGTTTTCTACCCATATTCCTTAGTTTCTCCATGGTAAAATTGTGAGGTTATTTTCAAGATTTTTCCAGCTTCAAAGTTACGATAGCTCCTTTAAACTGTTTCTTATTCATTTCCTGCCTGAAATGAAGGCATTCCATTTCTCTCTCACTTTTTCTTTTTGACAAGTTAGTCCCTTCATTCCAGTGCTTTGTGCTTTTCCTCCTTCATTCTCTTCCTAATTCTCTTTCCCCCACTTTTACTCCTTGTGGATATTCATCTGCTTTGGCTAGTAACAGTCTCAGTTTATGCCTGTTGTACCAATGTAATTATTGATATTCATTCATAGTACTCTGACTTGGATCATGAGTTATATGGTCACCAGCTTAGAATGTTTTCATAGTACTTGGACCTTCTTGTATCATTGCATGATCTACAATGCATCATGTGTATTTTATGTGTGGGTCTGTTTCTTTGGAAGAATTGAGGGAAGCAATTGGGAATGTTTTTCCGTGTTTCCCCAAAGTCTGGCAGGTATCTGGCTCATGTGAGCTAGTGCCCAGCAATGTTTGTTGGACATGTGAATGTCACTGAAACCTTGCTTCTTTCTGTGCATGGCAGGTACTCACTAAATAATCTTTAAATTGAAGTAGATTGCTGCCCTTTATGAAAGTGAAAAATGAACCCAATAGAAACACTGTTTTTCTTTCTGCCTTCCTTTATTTGTTGTCATTAGCTTAGAGATCTCATTTTACTCCCAGATTTGTGATTTAAAACAGCTAGCCTCACTCCTCTCCTGTGGGTGCTGTGGTGACCTGTTTTCCAGTTGCTGTGTGCTTTAGGCAAGTGTGGTGGTGGTGGTTTAGTCGATAATTCGTGTCTGACTCTTGTGACAATGTGAACTGTAGCCTGCCAGGCTCTTCTCTCCATGGGATTTTCCAGGTAAGAATTCTGGAGTGGGTTGTCATTTCCTTCTCCAGGGGATCTTCCCCACCCAGGGATTGAACCTGGGTCATTGCAGGCAGATTTTTTTCCAACTGAGCTACCAGGGAATTCCCTTAGCCAAGTGTACCTCCATAATTAAAATCTCCCCACTTGCCTGGGCTCCTGAGGCTTTCTCTACTCTGTTGTCTGTTTCAGAAGCACTTTATCTGCCATCTTATCTCTAGCTTTGAGGCCACACCCTCTGCTGATTGCTTCATCTTGTGGCTCTGTCTATGTAAGTGAAATTAAGTGGGTAATCAATCAACAATGGGTTTAATTCAGCCTTAAAGCCACTTTGCCTAACACTTCTGTTGCTCAGTTCAGCACCCCACCCCACTCTTTTTATCTGTGGGCTGGGATTTTCTATGCCATGGGAACATTTTCTGGGCCTTGGCATTTAGTTCAAATGGTGGAATACATTTCCCCTCTTTAGGAATTATGAAATCAAATCCACCTGGATTGAGTAAATGGTTTGCTCCTTTATCTAATGGCTGAAAATCAGCACTTACTCAGTTTTCAGTAAACAATTATGGAGAATTTACTAAGTATAGTTAATGATACCAATAATTTTTGACTTTGGGAGTTCTGTAGAGACTGTGGAGGTATGCTGCTCAAATCAACCTTCATGAGAACCTCCTGTTAGGAGTGTGGTTTGTCTGTAGTCTCCAGCTGCAGCCTCTTTGGGTCCATCCACTGCTCTCACACTGCCAGACCCCACTTCTCCTGGGCTCCTCTCAGCTAGTGACTGAGTGTGGCCATTTCAGCCCAACACAGGACCACCCCACCATGGGTAATCTTTGCCTAAGGACTCCCAGTTGGCCTGACTTAGATTTTCTCAAAGCTGTTCTTTAGTCTGACCTTGCTATTATCCTGTATTTTTTTTATTGTCTCCTTCTTTCCCAAGAGTCATACCTGCATCATGGTCTGCATCTGAAGACTCTTTCCATCAAGACTGCTGCTGCTTCTCTTAATTCTTCATAGGCATTTCTCCCAAGAAATATCCTGCATGGCTCATTTCAATTTGACACCCTGCTTCTTGGAAGAATCAAATCAACACAAAATCCCAATCCAGTAATGTAGACGAAATGTGTGCACAAGTAATACAGAGTACTCATCATTCCATTCCTCTCTAACACTAAGTGGTAGGATTAAAGTACAATAGGGACATACAAACTTAGATTAAAAAAAATGTACATTTCCCATAGTATGTCATTTCCTTGAGGGCAAGGATGATGACCAATATAATTGTTCTGTTTACAGGACACATGACACAGGTGATTAAAAAAAGCATTTAACAGGAGAAAAATAATATAAGAAGTAGCAACAATAATAATTCAAAGGCTCTCTTTATGCCAGGCATTAGGTACTTCATATAATTATTTTTAGTCCTCATAACAACCTCAAAAAGAATATATTGTTGTCATGCTCATTTTGTACATGAGAAACAAGAAAATATAGTAGTTAGATAAATGGTTCAAGGTCAACCTGGAGCTAGTGAATGACTTTGCCAGTTTGGATTCAGGGTCCTCTGAAGCCCTTAGGTTCCTTGTGATATCCTGCTCAGTCTTAGGGGTGATCTTTAAACTTAGGCAAGACCTATATCAACCTGGTAATTTTGAGCAGTATTTCTTCCTATGATCTAGAGATAGGTTAGACTAGAGTCTTGGTCTATGAATTATTTATTCTAAACATTTAGTGTGGTATTTTAAAGGAATTAAAAAAAATTTAAGATGTCTTCCTTTTCTTACTATGTTTGTGATCTAGAGCCGTGGAGCAAGAGAGTAGCCAGACAGAAAGAAGCCAGACACAAAAGCTCATGTTACATGACTTCATCTGTATAAAAATGTCAGGATAGGCAAATCTACAGATATAATATAGATCAGTGGTTGTCAGGAGCTGAGGGGAGACTAGGAAGTGACTGCTAATGAGCTGGAGTTTCTTTTTCGGGTGATGAAATGTTCTGAAATTAGAGGGTAGTGATAGCTGCACAACCCTTTGAATATATTAAAAAACATTGAATTATATGTATATTTTAAAAGGGAAAATTTTTATGATGTGAAATATCTCTAAAAATTATACATACATACAGAAAACTCTCAGACTGTTCAAAAACTCCCAACTGTTGAGTTAGATGAAGCTTCTCACATTATGAATTTTTTTCTTAATTTCTCTCTCTGATAGTGAATAACACTTTGTTATTAGTGTGTAGAAATGCAACGATTTATGTTTAATGATTTTATATCTTACTTCACTGAACTCGTTTATTCTGATAGTTTTTTGGTGGATTCTTTAGAGTTAGCTGCATGTAGTATCATGTCAGCTGCAAATAATGACAATTTTACTTATTCCCTTCTGATGTTGGTGGTGGTGTTCAGTTGCTCAGTCATGTCTGATTCTTTGAGATTCAATGGACTGCGGCATGCCAGGTTTCCCTGTTCATCACCAGCTCCCAGATCTTGCTCAAACTCACATCCACTGAGTTGGTGATGCCATCCAACCATCTTCTCCTCTGTTGTCCTCTTCTCCTCCTGCCTTCAGTCTTTGCCAGCATCAGGTCTTTTCTAATGAGTCAGCTCTTGTCATCAGGTGGCCAAAGTATTGGAGCTTCAGCATCAGTCCTCCCAATGAATATTCAGGACTGATTTCCTTTTGGATTGACTGGTTTGGTCTCCTTGAAGTCCAAGGGACTTTTAAGAGTCTTCTTGAACACCACAGTTTAAAAGCATCAGTTCTTCAGTGCTCAGTCTTCTTTATGGTCCAACTCTTATATCCATACATAACTACTGGAAAAACCATCAATTTGACTAGATGGATCTTTGTCAGCAAAGTAATGTCTCTGCTTTTTAACATGCTCTGTAAGTTTGTCATAGCTTTTCTTCCAAGGAGCAAGTATCTGTTAATTTCATGGCTGCAGTGATTTTGGAGCCCAAAAAAAGAAAATCTGTCACTGTTTCCATTGTTTCCCTATCTATGTGCCATGAGGTGATGGGACTGGATGCCACAATCTTAGTTTTTAGAATGTTGAGTTTAGCCAGCTTTTACACTCTCCTTTTTCATCTTCATCAAGAGGCTCTTTAGTTCTTCTTCACTTTTTGCCATAAGAGTGGTGACATCTGCATATCTGAGGTTATTGATTTTTCTCCTGGCAATCTTGATTCTAGTTTGTGCTTCATCAAGCCTGGCATTTTGCATCTCATGTACTCTGTATGTCCTTTTCATTATAGGGGACTGGAATGCAAAAGTAGGAAGTCAAGAAACACCTGGAGTAACAGGCAAACTTGGCCTTGGAGTACAGAATGAAGCAGGGCAAAGGCTAACAGAGTTTTGCCAAGAGGACACACTGGTCATAGCAAACACCCTCTTCCAACAACACAAAAGAAGACTCTACACATGGACATCACCAGATGGTCAACACCGAAATCAGATTGATTATATTCTTTGCAACCAAAGACAGAGAAGCTATATAGAACCAGCAAAAACAAGACCAAGCTCAGATCTTGAACTTCTTATTACCAAATTCAGACTTAAATTAAGAAAGTAGGGAAGACCACTAGACCATTCAGGTATGACCTAAATCAAATCCCTTATGATTATACAGTGGAAGTGAGAAATAGATTTAAGGGACTAGATCTGATAGACAGAGTGTCTGATAAACTATGAACAGAGGTTCATGACATTGTGCAGGAGACAGCGATAAAGACCATCCCCATGAAAAGGAAATGCAAAAAGCAAAATGGCTGTCTGAGGAGGCCTTACAAATAGCTGTGAAAAGAAGAGAAGTGAAAAGCAAAGGAGAAAAGGAAAGATACTCCTATTTGAATGCAGATTTCCAAAGAATAGCAAGGAGAGATAAGAAAGCCTTCCTCAAAGATCAATGCAAAGAAATAGAGGAAAACAATAGAATAGGAAAGACTAGAAATCTCTTCAAGAAAATTAGAGTTACCAAGGAACATTTCATGCAAAAATGGGCTCAATAAAAGGACAACAATGGAGAAGCAGAAGATATTAAGAAGAGGTGGCAAGAATACATAGAAGAACTGTACAAAAAAGATCTTCATGATCCAGATAATCATGATGGTGTGATCATTCACCTAGAGCCAGACATTCTGGAATGTGAAGTCAAGTGGGCCTTAGAAAGCATCACTACGAACAAAGCTAGTAGAAGTGATGGGATTCCAGTTGAGCTATTTCAAATCCTGAAAGATGATGCTGTGAAAGTGCTGCACTCAGTATGTCAGCAAATTTGGAAAACTCAGCAATGGCCACAGGACTGGAAAAGGTCAGTTTTCATTCCAATCCCAAAGAAAGCCAATGCCAAAGAATGCTCGAACTACCGCACAATTGCACTCATCTCACACTTTAGGAAAGTAAAGTAATGCTCAAAATTCTCCAAGCAAGGCTTCAGCAATACGTGAATGTTCAAATTGGATTTAGAAAAGGCAGAGGAACCAAAGATCAAATTGCCAACATCCACTGAATCACTGAAAAAGTAAGAGAGTTCCAGAAAAACATATATTTCTGCTTTATTGGCTATGCCAAAGTCTTTGACTGTGTGGATCACAATAAACTGTGGAAAATTCTGAAAGAGATGGGAATACCAGACCACCTCACCTGTATCTTGAGAGACCTGTATGCAGGTCAGGAAGTAACAGTTAGAACTGGACATGGGACAACAGACTGGTTCCAAAGAGGAAAAAGAGTACGTCAAGGCTGTATATTGTCACCCTGCTTATTTAACTTATATGCAGAGTACATCATGAGAAACACTGGGCTGGAGGAAGCACAAGCTGGAATCAAGATTCCTCAGAGAAATATCAGTAACCTCAGATATGCAGATGACACCACCCTTATGGCAGAAAGTGAAGAGGAACTAAAAAGGCTCTTGAAGAAAGTGAAAGAGGAGAGTGAAAAAAATGGCTTAAAGCTCAACATTCAAAAAACTAAGATCATGGCATCCAGTCCCATCACTTCATGGGAAATATATGGGGAAACAGTGGAAACAGTGTCAGACTTTATTTCTTGGGGCTCCAAAATCACTGCAGTTGGTGATTGCAGCCATGAAATTAAAAGATGCTTACTCCTTGGAAGGAAAGTTATGACCAACCTAGATAGCATATTAAAAAGCAGAGACATTACTTTACCAATGAAGGTCCATCTAGTCAAGGCTATGGTTTTTCCAGTGGTCATGTATGGATGTGAGAGTTGGATGGTGAAAAACGCTGAGCACAGAAGAACTAATGCTTTTGAACTGTGATGTTGGAGAAGACTCTTGAGAGTCCCTTGTACTGCAAGGAGATCCAGCCAGTCTATCCTAAAGGAGATCAGTCCTGGGTGTTCATTGGAAGGACTGATGTTGAAGCTGAAACTCCAATACTTTGGCCACTTCATGTGAAGAGTTGACTCATTGGAAGATCTTGATAATGGGAAGGATTGGGGACGAGAGGAGAAGGGAACGACAGAGGATGAGGTGGTTGGATGGTATCACTGACTTGATGCACATAAGTCTGGGTAAACTCTGGGAGTTACTGATGGACAGGGAGGTCTGGCGTGCTGTGTTTCATGGGGTCGCAAAGAGTTGGACATGATTGAGTGACTGAACTGAACTGTACTCTGCATATAAGTTAATTAAGCAGGGTGACAATATACAGGCTTGACACATTGCTTTCTTGATTTAGAACCAGTCCTTTATTCCGTGTCTGCTTCTAGTTGTTGCTTCTTGACCTGCATACAGGTTTCACCAGGAGGCAGGTAAGGTGGTCTGGTATACCCATCTCTTTAAGAATTTCCAGTTTGTTGTGATTCACACAGTCAAAGACATTAGCATAGTCAATGAAGCAGAAGTAGATGTTTTTCTGGAATTCTCTTGCTTTTTCTATATCTAACAGATATTGGCAATTTAATCTCTGGTCCTCTGCCTTTTCTAAATGTAACTTGAACATCTTGCTTCTCAGTTTACGAACTGTTGAAGCCTTTCTTGGAGAATTTTGAGCCTTTGCTATCATGTAAAATGAGTGCAATTGTTCCATTATTTGAATCTTCTATTTCTTGTCTGATTGCTGTAGCTAAGACTTCTAATTCATTTTTGAATAACAGTTGTGATAGTATCCTTGTGTTTTTCCTGGTTTTAGAGGAAAGGTTTCAATTTTTCACCATTGAGTATGATGTTAGCTGTGGACTGTCACATATGACCTTTATTATGTTGAGCTATATTTCCTCTATATCCACTTCACTTAAGGATTTTAATAGTAAATGAATGTTGGATTTTGTCAAGTGCTTTTTCTTAATCTATTGAAATGATCATAGATTTTTATCCTTCATATTGGGTAAACCATATCCTTCAGATATCCTTCATATCTTCAATATGGTATATCACATTGATTTTGTAGATATTGATCCATCTTTATTTCTTGGAATATGTTCCATATGATCATTATATATTATATATTGTTGATTTTGGTTTGCTAATATTTTTTTTCTGTTTATCAAGTATGTATTATGTAATCTCCTTTTTTTTTAATAGTGTCTTTGTCTGGTTTTGATATCAGGGTGATACTGGCTTTTGGAATGAGTTTGGAAGTGTTCCTTCCACTCCAATTTTTTAGAGCAGTTTAAGAAGGAATGGTATTAACTCAACTTTAAATGTGTATCAGAATTCTCCTGTGAAGCTATCTGGCCTTGGACTTTTATTTATTGGAATTTTTTTTCATTACTTGTAGTCAATCTGTTCACATTTTCTATTTCTTTCTGATTCAGTCTTGGGGGATTGTATGTTTCTAGGAATGTATGTATCCATCCATTCCTTCTAGGTTGTTCAATTTGTTGGCATCTAATTGTTAATAGTAGTCTCTTATGATTCTTTGTAGTTCTGTGGTATTGGTTGAAATGTCTGTCTTCTCATTTTTGATTTTACTGATTTGGGACCTTTCTTTTCTTGATGACTAAAGGTTTGTCAGCTTTGTTTATCTCTTCAAAGAGCCAGCTCTTTCTTTCATTGATCTTTTATATTGTTTTCAGTTTCTATTTCATTTGTTTATGCTCTGATATTTATTATTTCTTTCCTTTTACCAACATTGGGATTTTCTTGTTCTCTTTCTAGTTTCTTTAGGTATAATTTTTTAGGTTATTTATTTGAAAATATTCTTAATTTTGGGGGTAGGCCTGTATCACTATGAGCTTTCCTTTTAGAACTGCTTTGCTGCATCCAAGAGATTTCAAAAAATTGTGTTTCCATTTTTATTTAGCTCTAAGTATTTTTTGAGTTAGGGCTTCCCCAGTGGCTCAGTGGTAAAGAATCAGCCTACAGTGTAGGAGATGCAAGTTTGATCTGTTGGTTAGCGAGATCCCTTGGAGGAGGACATGGCAACCCACTCTAGTATTCTTGCCTGGAGAATCCCATGGACAAAGGAGCCTGGCAAGCTGCAGTCCATAGGGTCACAAAGAGTCAGACATGACTGAAGTGACTTAGCATTCATGTACACATTTTTTGATTTCTTCATTGAATATGCTGGTTCAGTATATTGTTTAGCCTCCATGTGTCTGAGTGTTTTCCAGTTTCTTCTTGTTGACTTCCAATCTTATAGTGTTATGGTAGGAAAAGATATTTGATATGATTTCAGTCTTCTTAAGGTTACTGAGAGTTGTTTTATGGCTAGCATGTGGTCTATCCCATGGAATGTTCCATGTGCACTTGAAAAAATGTATGTACCTCTGCTTTTGGATGGAATGTTCTCTACATATCTATTAAAGTTCTCAGGTCTAAGGTGTTGTTTAAGGTTAATATTTCCTTGCTGGTTTTCTGTCCATTGATGTAAGTGGGCTATTAAAATCCTCACTAATGTTGTTGTTGTTGTAAATTTCTCCCTTTATGTCTGCTTTATGTCTCCGTTTATGTCTCCCATAATGTTTTCTTTATGTATTTAGGTTCTCCTGTGTTGGCTAAATATGTATTTTTGTGTGTTACATCCTCTTCTTGGATTGGTCTCTGATCATTATGTCCTTCTTTGTCTCTTGTTATAGTCTTTAAATTCTATTTTGTCTGACATGAGAATTACTACTCCAGCTTTCTCTTTCTTTCCAATTGCATGGAATAATTTTTCCATCTGTTTACATTCAGTCTCTGTGTGTCTTTTAGATCTTGTAGGCTGCATATATATAGGTCTTGTTTTTTTGCATCCATTCAGCCACTGTATATCTTTTAATTGAGGCATTAAGTCCATTTACATTTAAAGTAATTATTGAGAGGTTTGTTCATTTGCCATTTTGTTACTTGTCTTCTGGTTGCTTTTCTAATTCTTCTCTTTTCCTTTCTTCTTTAAGTCTCTTCCCTATAGTTTAAGATTTTTGTAAGTATTATATTTACATTTCTTTATCTTTTTTGGAGAGTACTTATTATAGGTTTTTGGTTTGTGGTTACCATGGGATTCATATCTATCTATCTATGACTCTATATATTCCCTCTAGTGCTTATTTAAGTTGATAGTCACTTAAGTTCAAATACATTCTAGAAGGACTTCATTTTCCCTCCTCAAACCCTAGGTTTCTTGTTTTTGATGTTATGTTTTACATCTTTTTACTTTGTGTATCCATTAACTACTTACTGTAGTTAAAGTTTATTTATGATTTTTTCTTTTAATCTTCATATTGGCTTTTTAATTGGTTTATCCACTGTCTTTACCATATATTTGTCTTTACCAGTGAGATTTTTTACTTTCATACAATTTTGCATTTCTAGTTATGACCTTTTCTTTTCCCTTTAACATCCTTGTAAGACCAGTAATGAAGTTTAATCATTTTTGTCTGTTTAGGAAACTCTTTCTCTCTTCCTCAATTTGGAATGATAGCCTTACTCAGTTGTAACATATTTTCATTTCAGCACTTTAGATACATTATGCTATTCCTTTATAGCATGCAGTTTCTACTGTAAAAGCAGCTAATAGCCTTACAAAGCTTCCCTTATATGTGATTCACTTTTCTTCTCTTGCTGCCTTTCAAATTTTCTCTTTAAAATTTTTTATTTTTATTTTTTAATTAAAAAATTTTTTTAAATTGTAACAAATTCAGGAAAGACTTTTTTCTTTACATTATTGTGTTGGTTTTGCCATACATTGACATGAATCCGCCATGGGTATACATGTGTTCCCCTTCCATAACCCCCCTCCCACCTCCCTCCTGATTCCATCCCTCTGGGTCATCCCGGTGCACCAGCCCTGATCACCCTGTATCATGCATCAAACCTGCGTTGGTGAATCATTTCACATATGATAGTTTACATGTTTCAATGCCATTCTCCCATATCATCCCACCCTTGTCCTCTCCCATAGAGTCCAAAAGACTGTTCTATACATCTGCATCTCTTTTGCTGTCTCGCATACAGGGTTATCATTATCATCTTTCTAAATTCCATATGTATGCGTTAGTATACTGTATTGTTGTTTTTCCTTCTGGCTTACTTCACTCTGGATAATAGGCTCCAGTTTTGTCCACCTCAGTAGAACTGATTCAAATATATTCTTTTTAATGGCTAAGTAATATTCCATTGTATATATGTACCACAGCTTCCTTATCCATTCGTCTGTTAATGGACATCTAGGTTGCTTCCATGTCCTGGCTATTGTAAACAACGTGGTGATGAACACTGGGGTACACGTGTCTCTTTCAATTCTGGTTTCCTCAGTGTGTATGCCCAGCAGTGGGATTGCTGGGTCATATGGCAGTTCTATTTCCAGTTTTTTAAGGAATCTCCACATTGTTCTCCATAGTGGCTGTACTAGTTTGCATTTCCACCAACAGTGTAAGAGGGTTCCCTTTTCTCCACATCCTCTCCAGCATTTAGTGCCTGTAGACTTTTGGATGGCAGCCATTCTGACTGGTGTAAAGTGGTACCTCATTGTGGTTTTGATTTGCATTTCTCTGATAATGTGATGTTGAGCATCTTTTCATGTGTTTGTTAGCCATTTGTATGTCTTCTTTGGAGAAATGTGTGTTTAGTTCTTTGGCCCACTTTTTGATTGGATTGTTTATTTTTCTGGAATTGAGCTGCAGGAGTTGCTTCTATATTTTTGAGATTGTTTGTCCGTTGCTTCGTTTGCTATTATTTTCTCCCATTCTGAAGGCTGCCTTTTTGCCTTGTTTTTAGTTTCCTTTGTTGTGTAGAGCTTTTAATTTTAATTAGGTTCCATTTGTTTATTTTTGCTTTTATTTCCAATATTCTGGGAGGTGGGTCATAGAGGATCCTGCTTTGGTTTATGTTGGAGAGTGTTTTGCCTATGTTTTCCTCTAGGAGTTTTATTGTTTCTGGTCTAACATTTAGATCTTTAAAAATTTCCATTTTAATTCCGAAATGCCTTGGTTTGAGTTTCTTTGGGTTCATTTTGTTTGGTATTCTCTATGATTTCTGGACCTGGATATTTGTTTCCTTCTTCAGTTCAGGGAAGTTTTTAGCCACTTTCCTTTGGGGCTCCACCACATGGCTTGTGTGATCTTAGCTCCCCTACCGGGGATTGAACCTGGGCCACATAAAAGTGAAAGTGCTGAGTCCTAAATCACTGGATTACTAGGAAATTCTCATCAGCCACTATTTCTTCAAATAATTTTCTGGCCCTTTCTCTCTCCTCTCTCTGGGACTCCTATAATACAAATATTAGCATGCTTGATGTTGTCATGGGTTTCTGAAAGTATATTCTTTAAAAATCTTTTCCTTTTTATTGTTTTGATTGGATGGTTTCTATCATTCTATCTTCCAGGTCACTTATACATTCTTATGTAGTATATAATCTCCTGTCAATTCCCTCTAGTGTATTTTTTTTTTAATTATTATTACATTTCTGTATCCTTCAGCTCTGGTTGATTCTTTCTCTATTTTCTAATTCTCTGTTGTTTTCACTGTGCACTTTCATTTTTCTCTCAAGTTCTGTATCTTTATGAGTGTGGCTTTGAAGTCTTTATCATGTAAATTACTTATCTCTGTTTCATAAGGCTTTTTCCTCTGGGTGTTTTTGTCTATTCTTTTAGAATAAACTCCTCTGTCTCCTTGTTTTGTTTGATTTTCTGTGGTTGCTTCTATGAATTAGGTGAGATAGTTACCTCCTCTGATCTTAAAGATGTAGTCTAGGGTTGGAGCATTTCCTATGTAGATTGCATGTGCTGGGGTCAGTTTGGCAGGCCAACTGGGGCTGAAGCAGGCATGGGCAAGGGGGAGAGTTACAGGGGGCACTGGGTTGGATCAGGGTTACCTTGGCTGAAGGGCTAGAAATGGAGCAGGTTCAGGTTAGAGCTTTCCCAAGACACTCCAAAACTACTGTCCTGGTGGGATGGCTGGAGTTGCAACGGGCACAGTGTATGCCTGGGCTGCTGCCTTGGAGGGACAGCTGGCATTGTAATGGGTGTAGGCCAGAAACATGTTGGGGTGGTGGCTTTGGTGCACTAGCTAGAGTGCCTACCTGAGCTGGAACTCAGAGAGAATGAGTTTACATGTGAGACCTTTAAAAGCAGAGTCTAGATTTCCTCCAGCTCTCTGGCCCTCCCAGAGTTAAGCCCTGTTGTTTTTCAAAGCCAGTTTTATGGGCTCATCTTCCCAGTGCTTGTCCCCAGAGCTGAGGTGCCCAGTGTGGGACTTGAACCCTTTGCTCCTTAGGGAGTACTTTGCATTTGTTACATCTCCTTCTGCTTGTGGGTCACTGTGCTGGGGTTTGGGTCCTGACTAGATTATGGGTCTTCCCTTCCTACCCATCATGATGTGGTTTTTCTTTGTATCTTTAATTGTAGATGAGCTGTTCTGCTAGTCTTCAGGTCCTTTTCAGAGAGTTTTTCTAGAAGTAATTGTTTTCTAGAAGTAATTATTTGACAGTAATTCTGTAAAGTAATTGTCTAAATGTAAAAGTTTTAGTGTATGTGGAGGAGATGGGCTCAGAATCTTCCTATTCTGCCATCTTGATCCTGCCTCCTGATTCTTGATTTTTACCTTGTCTTCTGAGAAGCTGAATGGACTTTAGTCTAAAATGTGTGCATACAATCCATGCTTTTAGATTTCTTTTCAAGATTTCAGTGTTCTCTATTTAGATGTGGGTGTGTGGACCAAATGGTCAGTCAAATTCTCAACTCTGGATTTGGTCCTAGATTTAGTTGTCACCCTCAGATGATGTCTCAGTGACTACAACAAACAAGATGATCTAGATAAGACTCCTGTTTTCATAGGTGGATCTTGAGCAATTTCTGTCCCCAGGTGCCTGGCTGGAACATTGATTAAGACATCCTTGCATATCTATTTGGAACCCAGGAGGTTGTGCTGACTGCCAACACTATACACTCATTTGGCTCCCATGGGTGTGGGAACTTCATGTTCTTGGCAGAGGACAGAGAAGCTTTGATTTTCCCTACAAGTCTCTTCTGCCACTAGGTACAGAGTGCCTCTACAGGGATGGGCTCCAGGTGGGGAGCTTTTCCTTCCATGTTCCACCTTTAACTATGGCAACCAGTTGTTGTAGGGCTCTGATATGACTTTTTGCCTCAATTTTTCTAGCTGTAGAGTGAGACTAACGAGAGTAGATCAGGTGTTGTGCTGATATGGGAAGAGTTTGAAAGAATCTTATGAATCGTTATGTCCCACACAGACTTAGAGACAGTAAATGACAGTTCCTGGCACAGCTAGGACTAAATCCAGGTCTCTAGATTCCTAGTCTAGGATTCTTTCTGTCTTGCTTTGACCTCTCCTAAGTAACTGTGTTCAGAAAAGTGGAAACCAAAATAAATAGAGCATGGATTGATTTATGAACTTAGAATCTTATTGCTTTGCTCTATTATATATGCAGCAACTTTCCAAACTGGTCTTGGTGTTTTCTTCCTCTATCTTTCTCTTCAGGCTATTTTCTAGCCATTTTGGGGATAAGTTTTCAAATATTTCTGAGGTAGAACTCAGAATTCAGTTTATGTTAACTGTAATTTATTTCACATTTTTAAGTATATTTTCAGCATGATGGAGGTATTTGGTGGGTAAAAGATGAAGAAGACCTAGCACCTGACCTGGAAGCATGTACAGTCTAGAAGAGTAAACAGGCATGAATCTAACACAGAATGATAGTTGCCATAATAGACATCTATCTAAAGTATCCAGCAGAGAAAATGTGCTGACTGAGTAACTGCAGGGAATGGCGCATGGAAGGCAAGGAGATGGAAACTAAGTTGGAATTTGAAGAAAAACAGCAATTGGAATTGAAAAACTAACTGACTTTTTAAAAATTGAAATATAATCGATTTACAGTATTGTGTTAGTTTCAAGTGTACAGCAAAGTGATTTGGTTATACATATATATATATAATTAAAAAATTCTTTTTTCAAATTTTAAAAATTAAAAAATATCTTAAATCACTTTGCTGTACACTTGAAACTTTCATAACACTGTTACCCAACTATACTCCAATATAAAATAAAAGGTTTTTAAGAAATAGAAGAAAAAACTTGATTAAGAATAAAAAAATACTTTTTCAATTTTAAGCTGTTATGAGATATTAAATGCATTTCCCTATGCTAAACAGTAACTCTTTGTTATTTATCTATATGGTAATGTGTATCTGTTAATCCTATACTCCTAATTTACCCCAGCTTCCCATCTGGTAACCATAAGTTTGTTTTCTATTCCTGTGAGTCTGATTCTGTTTCATAAATAAGTTTATTTGTACTATTTTTTATTTTCTGTGTTTTAGTGATATCATATGGTATTTGTTACTGACTTGCTTTTTAATTCACGCTTCTACTCAGGTACTACTTTATTTAGCATAACAAAAATTGTATTGCACATGCTTCCAAAAGATAATATCCAGACTGGTACAAGTTGGAACTTAGGCTGCACACAGAACAACTCACCAGGAAAGTTTAGGACTTGGCTCAGATACTCTTTAAGTAGCACACCATTATTTTTTTTAATTAATTTATTTTTAATTGAAGGATAATTTCTTTGCATTATTTTGTTGTTTTCTGTCAAACATCAACATGAATCAGCCATAGGTATACCTATGTCCCCTCCCTCATTTACCTCCCTCCCATCTCCCTCCCCACCTCACCCCTCTAAGTTGATATAAAGCACCTGTTTGAGTTCTCTGAGACATACAGCAAATTCCCATCGGCTATCTATTTTACATATGGTAATGTAAGTTTCCATATCTCATCCTTTCCTCCCCTCTCCCTATGCCCATAAGTCTTTTCTCTATGTCTATCCATTGCTGCCCTGCAAATAAATTCATCAGTGCCATCTTTCTAGATTCCATATATATGTGTTAGTGTATGATATTTATCTTTCTGACTTACTTCACTCTGTATAATAGGCTCTAGATTCATCCACTTCACTAGAACTGACTCAGATGCATTCTTTTGTTGGCTAAGTAATATTCCATTGTGTATGTACCACAACATGTTTATCCATTCATCTGTTGATAGACATCTAGGTTGCTTCCATGTTCTAGCTATTGTAAATAATGCTGCAATGAACATTGGGATACGTGTGTCTTCTTCAATTTTGGAGTAACACACCATTGTTGATGATGCTAAAGACAAGCACTGCTGTCGCTATAGCCAGAAAACAGATAGATATGGCTCTTAAGGTTAAATCAGTTCACTTTAGTTCAGTTGCTCAGTCGTGTCCAACTCTTTGTGACCCCATGAACTGCAGCACGCCAGGCCTCCTAGTCCATCACCAGCTCCCAGAGTTAATCCAAACCCATGTCCATTGAGTCAGTGATGCCGTCCAACCATCTCATCCTCTGTCGTCCCCTTCTCCTCCTGACTTCAATCTTTCCCAGCATCAGGGTCTTTTCAAATGAGTCAGCTCTTCGCATGAGGTGGCCAAAGTATTGGAGTTTCAGCTTCAGCATCAGTCCTTCCAATGAACACCCAGGACTGATCTCCTTTAGAATGGACTAGCTGGATCTCCTTGCAGTCCAAGGGACTCTCAAAAGTCTTTTCCAACACTATAGTTTGAAAGCATCGTTCTTCGGTGATCAGCTTTCTTTATAGTCCAACTCTCACATCCATACACGACCACTGAAAAAACCATAGCCTTGACTAGATGGACCTTTGCTGGCAAAGTAATGTCTCTGCTTTTTAATATGCTATCTAGGTTGGTCATAGCTTTCCTTCCAAGGATTAAGTATCTTCTAATTTCACGGCTGCAATCACCATCTGCAGTGATTTTGGAGCCCCGAAAAATAAAATCAGCCACAGTTTCCATTGTTTCCCTATCTATTTTCCATGAAGTGATGGGACTGGATGCCATGATCTTTGTTTTCTGAATGTTGAGTTTTAAGCCAATTTTTTCACTCTTCTCTTTCACTTTCATCAAGAGGCTCTTTAGTTCTTCTTCACTTTCTGCCTTAAGGGTGGCGTCATCTGCATATCTGAAGTTATTGATATTTCTCTTGGCAATCTTGATTCCAGCTTGTGTTTCCTCCAGCCCAGCATTTCTCATGATGTACTCTGCATATAAGTTAAATAAACAGGGTGACAATATACAGCCTTAACATACTCCTTTTCCTATTGGAACCAGTCTGTTGTTCCATGTTCAGTTCTAACTGTTGCTTCCTCACTTGCATACAGGTTTCTCAAGAGGCAGGTCAGGTGATTTAGTATTCCCATCTTTTTCAAAATTTTCCACAGCTTATTGTGATCCACATAGTCAAAGGCTTTGGCATAGTCAATAAAACAGAAATATATGTTTTTCTGGAATTCTTTTGCTTTTTCAATGATCCATCGGATGTTGGTAATTTGATCTCTGGTTCCTCTGCCTTTTTTAAATCCAGCTTGAACATCTGGAAGTTCACGGTTCACATATTGCTGAAGCCTGGCTTGGAGAATTTTGAGCATTTAAGGCTAAATTAGTAACATTTGTTAATATTTTTGAGTATTTATTGTGTATTGTACTTTATGCATGTTACTAGCATTATATTATTTAATTCTTACACTAATGATATAAAGCAGACACCAGTATTTTTTACAGGTAAGAAAACAAAAGCTCTGAGAGGTAAAGAAGTAATTTTGCCTAAGGTAAGAGAGTAGAAAATAGTGAGCCAGAATTTGAACTCAGGAGTGTCTCATTCCAGGGACTGAACTCTTAACTCATGTGTGTGTGTGTGTGTGTGTGCGTGCGCGCGCGCGCGTGCACGCTCAGTTGTGTCTAACTCTTTGCTACCCCATAAACTGTAGCCTGCCAGGCTCCTATGTTCATGGAATTTCCCGGGCAGGGATACTAGAGTGGGTTGCCATTTCCAACTCCAGGAGTTCTTCCTGACCCAGAGATCAAACCTGTGTCTTTTGCATCTCCTGCACTGGCAGGTGGATTCTTTACCACTGAGCCACCTTAGGGTTGTATCAAGTTCCACCCCTCTAGCAATACATGAAATGCAACTTGCTTTCCCATGACAACACATAGGCATTTGCTACGTTCTTTGTCATGCCTTCTTGGTCCCCCGCAGACTGGCTGCCCCATAGTTTAAGTAATCTCTTATTGGTTGACATTTATTTATTTCCAGGCTTTCAGTATTACAAACAATGCTTCCTTGAACACTTCATATGTCCGTTTCTGAGCCTCCCTCTAGGAAATACCTACAAATGGAAACCCGGCTTCAAAGGCTATGCACATGTAATTTTGCCATGCCAATAGTTAGATGAAAATGAAAACAGGCTTTTAATGTTTATTTTTTCTGATACTATGTTTTCATATACTTACTACCTGAAAGGAGTAGTCATTAAGAGCAAAGTCCTTGAATGAGATTGTCTGGATGTGACCCCAGTGTTCTCATTTGATGACTCTTTGTGAGGAGCCAACCAAGGGCAGATTACTTAACTCTCTCTGCCTCACAGGGCTGTTAGGAGAGTTTCATGGGCTAATACTTGCAAGATGCTTACACCATAATTTATGTGATTCTCCCAACTAATTTAGTTTCACTGGAGAGAATGTGTATTTAGACAGTGTATGTCCTGTTATTCAGTTATGTGTTGACTTCTCTCTTCTTTTCAATTTCTTTAAAATGACATTTACTTTTCTTTATTTATACTTTACACATTTCTTTAACTTTACTCCTAAGCTTTTCTGATTATCAAAGATAGTTGAACACATTATAGTTAAAGAAGAAATAATTTTTAAGAAATTAGTAAACATTCCTGATATTTAGTTGAGTCATTGTGTGAGAATTTATACAGTGTTACAGATTTCAGGTTACTTTTATTATTACACTATATCCTAGCATTAGAGCCCAGTATCAATTTAATTAGGTCTGGATTCAAATCCTAGTTCTGACTTTAGTTTTTTGATGAGTTTTTTTGACTTAATCATTTCACCCCTCTGGACTGTTTCCTTACTAGAAGTAAGGGAATTAGACTGTGCTATTTTAAGCTCTTTTCTTACCCTAAATTTTTTATTATTCTTTATATTCAAAAGACCTAATGGCCAAAGAGCCTGACCTGTAAGTTGGGGTCAAGTAAAGAATCTGCCTGCAATGCAGGAGACATGGGTTTGATCCCTGGATTGGGAAGATCTAGAGAAGGGAATGGCAGCCCACTCCATTATTCTTGCCCGGGGAAAATCCCATGGACAGAGGAGCCTGGCGGGCTATGGTCCATGGGATCATAAAGAATTGGACAGGACTGAGTGGCTAATGCTAACAGTATCACAAGTTCTTTAGAAGGACATTCTATGAATGTAGGGTACAGTGAACAAGAGATTAAAAATTCACTTTTCCCACAATGCTCCCTAATAGCATGTGTACTTTTTTTGGGAAAATTACTCCTTATTTTCTTCTACAAATTCATGACATACCTCAGAGACCTAGTTCAAAGCCCTTTTCTGGAAGTGAAATGAAAGTCGCTCAGTAGTGACTGTTTGTGACCCTATGGACTATACAGTTCATGGAATTCTCCAGGCCAGAATACTGGAGTGGATAACTGTTCCCTTCTCCAGGTGATCTTCCCGATCCAGGGATCAAACCCAGGTCTCCCACATTGCAGGTGGATTCTTTACTAGCTGAGCCACAAGGAAAGCCTTCTCTGGAAGGCACTTTCTTATTGGCCTCCTTTGATGTGGCAAATGTCATACTGAGGGAGGAAATTCACTGTACAAATTTCCATACAATAGAGTATTGAAATTCATCGCTGTGGGGGAAGATGAAGACTCTGATAGAGTTTCAGTCCCAGGAAAAACTTGGAGGAGGCTGGAAATAAAATGCCACACTGTATGAAACTTGGGCCAATGACCTTTTTCTGGGGTTAGTTCGTTCAATAGATACAAATATTGAGTTACCTGAAGCTGAATTGAGCAAATGATCTTTAATAAAACTGGCACACTGGAACATCCTCAGATTACATTTATAATTTTGTTTGGATCTGTAAATGGCTACTGTGTAGGGACTGTGTAGAGAGGCATATAGGAGGAGGAACTCTGGAGAGTAGTGATGAGGCAAGGATGTGACCCCAAGGTATATCTCCTACTTTGGAAGAAAAACCTTTGCATCCCCGGGGAGGAGTAGCAAAGAGTTTGTTTCTCTGATGCTGGGATGTGTATGGTTTGGCATTTGCCCTGGGCTGTTATATTCTCTCTCTAGAGTGGTCTTGAAGCTAGGAAGTTGAACAGATGGTAAGGACCCAGTAAGATGTCTGAGAGACAGAGAGAATGAAGAACAGAGGTAACAGAGCAAATAGGACAGGCAAAATGAATCTGGAATGATAAGCCACACCTGCTGAGATGACAGAAGAATGAGGAAATAATAAAATAGCATGTTGGGTGGGACCCACATACTTTTCAATCAATTGTATAAATGCTTTTCTTGGAGTGGAGACTAGGTGTTATCTAGTTAGTCAAGTTTTAACTGCTAGCTGGGCTTTCTCACTCCTGCTCATAATTTAATTATTCACTAAAACACTTCACATTTATACACCATCAGAGATATATTGTTTAGTAGGAGAGACTCTGATCTTAAAGAGTTTATAGCCATATATTCAACCAACCAGAGCAGTATATAATTTTGTTTGTTCTCATCTTTCCTTTCCAAACCCCATAACCTTATTTATTTTTTAAGTAAACTCTCATGTGTGTTGTGCCATGTTTCAGGTAGTTTTCCAGGCATTACAGATGCCTACACATTTCATGTTCATAAAAACCCTCTGGGGTATGGGCTGTTACTATTCTCATTTTATCTATAAGGAAACTGTGGGCATAGAAGTAAAATAAGTCTCCCAAAGTCATATAGCTAGTAAGTGGCAGAGCTGAGATTTGAACCAGTGACTCTGGCTCCTTAGTCTATGGTCTTAACAATTTTACCACATTGCATGGTCTTGATTTTGAATTGGTAGTTTACAAAAAAAGAAAAATATTTGAATGATGAACACAGGATCTAATTTTAACTAATTTCCTGTTGGAGAGGAAAGAAGTTCATTTTCTTTTTTAAAATAAGAGCCAAAAAAAAAAAAAAGAGTCAGTTGCTTCTAAGTAGTTTTAGAACCTACATCATTTTTTTCACTGTGCAAGAAATGACTTGAGAGAATAGGGTGCAATGAAGGAATGATTTAACTATCCATTAGGGTTTCTTCCAAAGCTCAGGCTATTTCTATGAGACCAAAAGGAAAGAGGCTGTTCTTGTGTTCACCGGGGCCAAAGTGATCACAAATCTGCTACCCTCCAGGTGGTTCTGCTCTTTTACTTATTAAACAGCTGCTGATGGGATTCCATTTATGTGCTGTTACTGGGCCAGATGACATAGACATCCATGGAAATACACACGTGGCATCTGCTATTAATGAGCTTAAAATTTAAAGAAGGAGACTAAACACACACATACTATCTTTAAATAACCTTCACAAATCTAGCAGCATGTGAGCAAGCACTCAAATAAAGATTTCAGGGGTGAAGGTCAGTGGGGAAAATTGGTGGAAAGGCTGACTTTGAATAGATGAGGAGATGGCGTATTGAACTGATATGCCTCTGTAGAGAGCTTTGACCTCTTCCATCTCTCTGCTCTGTCTCAGCTGGGAGCCTGACAGAGTCTGTGGTCTTTGACATTCTACCACCCAAAACTGGCCAGCTCCATGCTTGGACTCTCTGGTTCCTTCCACACTTTGAGACTTGTATGACTTATTATACTACTAAGTATGGGCTCTATCTGCCTAAGCAGCTCTTCAAGGGCAGAATCTAAAAGAGAGTTGACTTGGGCAAAGAGAAATAAGAGCTGGAAAGAATTCAGGCAGCTAAGTACTCTTTCCTTTTCATCCTTCAGTGGACTCATCCAAGACAGTTTCTCTGACTAGCCTGTCTGGAGACATTCTGGGTAGCTGAGTAGATGACCTGCTAAGTGACTAAGATTCTTCAAGCTCATAGTGAAGTAGAGGCCATTGATGTTATGTTATCTTTTATTGCTTGTCATCATTCCCTGTGTCCCTTTCTTTTTTCTTCACTCTTGTCCCAGGATTGTATTTCCCTAAAGAAATATCCCATAATTTTTGCCACAGTTTCTGTTTTCTAGAAGTTTTGGAGTAAGACAGAAGAGATATAGGATATACAAAGGAATGACCTGGATTGAGAACATTTATGTTGGGAATAGCCATGGTCAAATTTTAGAGGGCCATGATGAGAGACATATAGATTCTTGGAAAGCTTTTGAACAGAGGAGTGCCATAGTGGAAGCTGGGGTTTAGGAAGGTAGATCAGTTCAGTTCAGTCACTCAGTCATGTCTAACTCTTTGCAACCCCATGGACTGCAGCACACCAGGCCTCCCTGTCCATAACCAACTCCTGGAGTTTACTCAGACTTGTGTCCATTGAGTTGGTAATGTCATCCAACCATCTCATCATCTGTCGTCCTCTTCTTCTCCCACCTTCAATCTTTCCCAGCATCAGGGTCTTTTCAGATGAGTCAATTCTTCATATCAGGTGGCCAAAATATTGGAGTTTCAGCTTCAGCATCAGTCCTTCCAATGAATATTCAGGACTGATCTCCTTGAGGATGGACTGGTTGGATCTCCTTGCAGTCCAAGGGACTCTCAAGAGTCTTCTCCAACACCACGGTTCAAAGGCATCAATTCTTCGGTGCCCAGCTTTCTTTATAGTCCAACTCTCACATCCATACATGACTAGTGGAAAATACCATGAAGGTAGATCAGGTTGAAATAAAAACTGGGATGGTGGAGGTGGGGAGAATTAGAGGCAGAAAGACTATTTATGATTTAAATGTGAGGATGAATATAGGATGATGCTGTAGAAATTAAATGGTGGATGAGGAGCCTTAGGAAGGCTTTAAGCTATCTTAGTAAAATAGGAAGTCATTCATTAGACATGAGTAAGAGGAAGGTACAATGAGAAGATTAAAGGAGGGGGGAATGCCAGTGAGTATGACACTCCTGAGGTCATGCTACTGAGCAGCCATGGTTCAGATTGGGTCATAGTGCTTTATGCTTAGCCTGGCTATGTGGCTGTAATTCTTCCTGCTCTCTATCAATATGCTGCTAGGGCACATACAGGAATTCTCATTTTATGATGAGTTTGTGTACTATAAAAAAAATTATCAGAGTCCTGATGAGATACTTACATGATCTATTCAGTAAGGATCTTGTTAACTATGCTTTGTTAATTTTGTAACTTAATTTGTTAACAGGTTAATATTAATATATTAAAATTTTGCTAATTAAAATTACTACTATGGAAATTGTTATTTACAGTACTTTTTTAAATCTTTTTTAAAATTAATTTATTTTTTATTAGTTTTGCCAAACAATGACATGATATCACCCTGGGTTTACCTATGCTCCCCCTCCAGAACTCCCCTCCCTCCTCCCTCCCCCCAGGAAATCTCGTTGCACCAGCCCCGAGCATCAATCCTGGGCTGGCGATTGATTAGACATATGATAATTAACATGTTTCAATGCCATTCTCCCATATCATCCCACCCTTTCCCTCATCCACAGAGGCCACGAGTTTATTCTATACATCTGCGTTCCTTTTGCTGTCTCGTATCTTTTATTTTTATTTATTTATTTTTTTGCTTAGGGTATTTTTATTTTTATTTTTTTTTTATCTTTTTTTTTCTTATTAGTTTTGCCAAACAATGACATGATATCACCATGGGTTTACATATGCTTCCCCTCCGGAACCCCCCTCCCTCCTCCCTCCCTCCGGGAAATCTTGTTGCACCAGTCCCAAGCATCAATCCTGGGCCGGCTATTGCTTAGACATATGATAATTAACATGTTTCAATGCCGTTCTCCCATATCATCCCACCCTTTCCCTCATCCACAGAGGCCACGAGTCTATTCTATACATCTGCGTTCCTTTTGCTGTCTCACATGTTGGGTTCTTGTTACCGTCTTTCTAAATTCCATATATATGCGTTAATATACTGTATTGTTGTTTTTGCTTCTGGCTTACTTCACTCTGGATAATGGGCTCCAGTTTCGTCCATCTGAGTAGAACTGATTCAAATGAATTTTTCCTTAATGCTGAGTAATATTCCATTGTGTATATGTACCACAGCTTTCTTATCCATTCATCATTTGATGGGCATCTAGGTTGCTTCCATGTCCTGGATATTGTAAATAAAGCAGCGATGAACATTGGGGTACATGTGTCTCTTTCAATTCTGGTTTCCTTGGTGTATATGCCCAACAGTGGGATTGCTGGGTCATATGGCAGGACTATTTGCAGTTTTTTAAGGAACCTCCACACTGTTTTCCATAGTGGCTGTACTAGTTTGCAATCCCACCAACAATGTAAGAGAGTTCCCTTTTCTCCACATCCTCTCCAGCATTTATTACTTGTGGATTTTTGGATTGCAGCCATTCTGAGTGGTGTAAAGTGATATCTCATTGTGGTTTTGATTTGCATTTCTCTGATAATGAGTGATGTTGAGCATCTTTTCATGTGTTTGTTAGCCATTTTTATGTCTTCTTTGGTGAAACGTCTGTTAAGTTCTTTGGCCCACTTTTTGATTGGGTCGTTTATTTTTCTAGAATGGAGCTGCAGGAGTTGCTTGTATATTTTTGAGATTAATTGTCTGTCCGTTGCTTCATTGGCTATTATTTTCTCCCATTCTGAAGGCTGTCTTTTCACCTTGCTTATAGTGTCCTTTGCAGTGCAGAAGCTTTTAATTTTAATTAGGTCCCATTTGTTTATTCGTGCTTTATTTCCAGTATTCTGGGAGGTGGGTCATGTAGGATCCTGCTTTGGTTTATGTCAGAGAGTGTTTTGCCTATGCTATCCTCTAGGAGTTTTATAGTTTCTGGTCTTATGCTTAGATCTTTGATCCATTTTGAATTTATCTTTGTGTATGGTGTTAGAAAGTGTTCTAGTTTCATTCTTTTACAAGTGGCTATCCAGTTTTCCCAGCACCACTTGTTAAAGAGATTGTCTTTTCTCCATTGTATATTCTTGCCTCCTTTGTCAAAGATAAGGTGTCCATAGATGCATGGATTTATCTCTGGGCTATCTATTTTGTTCCATTGATCTATATTTCTGTCTTTGTGCCAGTACCATAGTGTCTTAATGACTGTGGATTTGTAGTATAGCTTAAAGTCAGGTAGGTTGATTCCTCCAGTTCCAATCTTCTTTCTCAAGATTGCTTTGGCTATACGAGGTGTTTTGTATTTCCATACAAATTGTGAAATTATTTGTTCTAATTCTCTGAAAAAAGACCTCTGGTAGCTTGATAGGAATTGCATTGAATCTATAGATTGCTTTGGGTAGTATACTCATTTTCACGATATTGATTCTTCCAATCCACGAACACGGCACATTTCTCCATCTGTTTGTGTCCTCTTTGATTTCTTTCATCAGTGTTTTATAGTTTTCTATATACAAGTCTTTTGTTTCTTTAGGTAGAAATACTCCTAAGTATTTTATTCTTTTTGTTTCGATGGTGAATGGAACTGTTTCCATAATTTCTTTTTCTGTTTTTTCATTGTTAGCGTATAGAAATGCCAGGGATTTCTGTGTATTGATTTTGTATCCTGAAACTTTGCTATATTCACTGATTAGCTCTAGTAATTTTCTAGTAGAATCTTTAGGGTTTTCAATATAGAGGATCATGTCATCTGCAAACAGAGAGAGTTTTACTTCTTCTTTTCCAATCTGGATTCCTTTGATTTCTTTATCTGCTCTGATTGCTGTGGCCAAGACTTCCAAAACTATGTTGAAAAGTTATTTACAGTACTTTTTAAAGAACAAACAGATGAACCCTGTGGTTGTATATCAATTGGCTCTTCTTGTAAAGCCAGAGTAACCACACACACAGCACTCACGTAGTCATGACTTTTGTCTAGATCTTGCTGTTCATGAGAAGGCAGAAGTGGGTGGAGCAAGCCATGTATTCATTCTGGATCTGAAGTGCAAATGCGTAAGCTCCATTTTTATTAATTTTGTGTAATCCTCAGCTACATTTAAAAATACTTCTGAATACTTTTTGAGTTGTCTCATACATCATACATTGGCCAGTTATTCAACACTTGAGTTTGTGTTGAAGTTCCCCGGGTCCAGGATTGTTTATTTGCCTGGAAGAGAGAATCATTAATATTCCAAAGGATTACTTGAGTACAGTTTATGTACTGAGGCAGGTAGGCAGAGGTAAACTATAAACCAAGGGAGATAATACAGCTACCGACTCTGGGTAGGGCTAGCAAAGACTCTTTAAGTTAAAAGAAACAAAAGTACTGGGCGCATGAAGTTTTTGATTTGTTGTGCATGATATTAGGGTTTCCAGGGACTTGAAGTGTGGTCTGGCTGGTGACTCAGGAGTCTGCTTTTGACTCAGCTAGGTTGGTCTTTCCATGGTGGCACAGGTACCAAAACGTGTCCTTTTCCAAGGGGTGGTATTCCAGTAGACGTGCCCCATTTGTCTTTATGTTAATGTGGTGATCATCATGCTTATGATAGGATCTGATTTCCTTTGAGCCCTCAAAATCTGCCTTGCAGAGATCAAGCCTGATCCAGAGATGAGTGTCTCAGCTGCTTTTTTGTCTGAGTTTTTTGGTAGAGAGTCACCTGATTGTCGTCAGTAACCAGCTGGTTTCAGTTTCATCACAGGAAGATGTGAGCCAGAAACAGCATTTAGAAATCAACCAAGGGCTTGTAGGAGTCTGACCAGTGTCACAGGTAGAAGGCTGAGCAGTGCTGAAGAAGTTTCAGAAGTGGGGGAAATTTAAAAAGTGGAGTGAGAGTCACATTTTGAAGTGATGGGGGAGGGGCAAAAAGACCCAAACCATCTCTGCAAGGAAGTGTGAGTACAAGGAACACATGGAGGAAAGCTGAAGAAAACATAGACTTAAAAAAAATAACACAACTGTTATCCTTAGGGGAAAGTATGTGCTATGAGTTAGCTCTATTAACCACCAAGATCCTTATACCAGAGGATTTGAGCGCTGTTTAAAACATTGCTATGAGGTCATGGAAACTCTCTTGGCTTACTTTCTGTCAAGTCATTTCCAGTCTTTGTACACACGAATTTACCTCGGTCCCCAGATGTGCTTGACTGTTTTGCCTTGTCTGGGCTGGGTGGCATTTTGCTTTGATCTGTTTATCATGGTTCTGACCTATTAGCCTCACACAATGGTGCCTGCAATAAATGTCTGTTGGCATCATGTGTCTTGTTCATAGGTTTGATGTTTCCTATATATGAGCTGTCCACTCCTCAGGACACAGATGTCCAGTATTTATTCTTCTATCTGACCTGTTAAGAAAATCTCTTTCTATAAAAAAAACATAAAAACAAAATAAAACAGAGCTTGACCAACAAACTATCAGCCCACCCCCCCAAATCCCCAAAGATTCTCATGTCTGGAGAGTAATTGCAGGGACCCCAAAGCAAACTGCCTGGATTCCCAAGGCAAATGCCCACTGAAGAGTTTCCCAGGCTATAGCCACTGATCCCAACTTCAGCTACAGGTGAGAAAGAGTGGCTGAGCCAGCAGGCTGCTTCACAGATGCTCAGCTGGCCTCAGAGCCTTGCTGATGCCAGCTTTTCACATGACCTGATTGTGTCTCTAAATGTACAGAACTGTTATCTGAAGGTTGTTTGAGTTGCTCTGCAAAGTGCTGACATTTGCTTTGGATTCAAGAGTTTGCCTTTCTGTGTCTTTTTTTTTTTTTTTTAATATAGGAGAATGAGACACAAAGAAATGTAGCTTCCACCAGCACCTCTTGACAATCAGTGTTGTTCTTGCCAAATCCAATGGTGTTTAATTCTTTTCTAAACGACTTTACTTTATCTTTCTATACTTTCTTCCTTGGAGACTAGATTAATTTTGATTCCAACTTCCACTTCTTTGAAGAGAATGTGTGCCTCCACTTATTGAGCTCCAGATTTTCACCTGAACTCTAGTACTCATTTATAGCTGCCTACTAGAGGCCTTCAGTGTTATAAGATCATTTGGAAATCATTATGTTCCAGGCTAAACTTACTTTCTTTTAAGTTTCCCCACAGAGAAAGACAAATATGTCACTTATATGTGGAATCGAAAAAAATGATACAAATGGACTTATTTACAAACCAGATATAGACTCATAGATATATAAAACAAACTTATGGTTACCAAATGGAAAGAGGGCAAGAGAGATAAATTAGGAGTTTGGGATTAACAGAAACACACTGAAACTACATGTAACACTACTACGTATAACCCACAAAGACCTACTATTATGTTGGTGTACAAATATTTGCGGTTTTGCATTGTTGAATGCATTCTTAGATAAATGCAGGTTATAAATGCAGTGCATTTCTCACTTTATGTGTTTCTGTTAATGACTTATTATTTGCTATTTATTTTATGTTTATTTTAGACTAGGGAATTGATGTTAGACAAAAAGCAAATTTGAGAAGTTTTCTTATTCAAGTTCAAAATGGTTGTAAAGTAGTGGAGACAATTCACAACATCCACAACACATTTGGCTTATGAACTGCTAATAAATGTACAGTGTAATGATGGTTCAAGAAGTTTTGCAAAGGAAATGAAAGCTTTGAAGATAAGTGTAGTGGCTAGCCATTGGAAGTTGACGACCAATTGAGAGCCACCAGCAAAGCTGGTCCTCTTACAACTACATGAGAATTTGTTAAAGAACTCAATGTTGACCATTCTACAGCGATTCAGCATTTGAAGCAAATTGGAAAGGTAAAAAATCTCAGAAAGTGGGTGCCTCATGAGCTGACCACAGATTAAAAAAATTATTGTTTTGAAGTGTCATTTCTCTTATTCTAAGCAACAACAATGAACCATTTCTTGATCAGGATTGTGACCTGTGATGAAAAGTGGATTTTTATACAACTGGTGATGACCAGCTCAGTGATTGGACTTAGAAGAAGCTCTAATGCATTTCCCAAAGCCAAACTTGCACTGAAAAAAGGTCACGGTCACTGTTTGGTGGTCTGCTGCTGGTGTGATCCACTACAGCTTTCCCTGTGAAACCACTGCATCTGAGAAGTATGCTCAGCAAATTGATGAGATGCACTGAAAACTTCAATGCCTGCAGCTGGCATTGGTCAACAGAAAGGGCCTAATTCTCCAACATGACAATGCCTGACTGCACATCGCACAAACACTGCTTCAAAAGTTGAATGAATTGGTCTATGAAGTTTTGCTTCATCTGCCATATTCACCTGACTTCTCACCAACTGACTATACCACGTATTCAAGCATCTCAGCAACATTTTGCAGGGAAAACACTTCCACAAACAGCAGGAAACAGAAAACTCTTTCCAAGTGTTCCTCAGATCCCGAAGCATGGATTTTTATGCTACAGGAATAAACCAACTTATATCTCGTTGGCAAAAATATGCTGATTGTAATGGTTCCTATTTTGATTAATAAAGATGTGTTTGAGAAGAAATAGTATTGACCTAACATATGCAGAAGATATTAAGAAGAGGTAGCAAGAATACACAGGAAAACTAAACAAAACATATCTTCACAATCCAGATAACCACGGTGGTGTGATCACCCACCTAGAGCCAGACATCTTGGACTGCAAAGTCAGGTAGGTCTTAGGAAACATCACTATGAACAAATCTAGTGGAGGTGATAGAATTCCAGCTTAGATATTTCAAATCCTAAAAGATGATGCTGTGAATGTGCTGCACTCAATACACCAGAAAATCCAGAAAACTCAGTAGTGGCCACCGAACTGGGAAAGGTCAGTTTTCATTCTAATCTCAAAGAAAGGCAATGCCAAAGAATGCTCAAACTACCACACAATTGCACTCATCTCACACGCTAGTAAATTAATGCTTAAAATTCTCCAAGCTAGGCTTCAGCAATACGTGAACTGTGAACTTCTAGATGTTCAAGCTGGTTTTAGAAAAGGCAGAGGAACCAGAGATAAAATTGCCAACATCCGATGGATCACTGAGAAAGCAAGAGTTCCAGAAACACATCTATTTCTGCTTTATTGACTATGCAATGACAATCCACTCCAGTACTCTTGCCTGGAAAATCCCATGGACGGAGGAGCCTAGTAGGCTGCAGTCCATGCAGTCGCTAAGAGTCAGACACGACTGAGAGACTTCACTTTCACTTTTCACTTTCATGCATTGGAGAAGGAAATGGCAATCCACTCCAATATTCTTGCCTAGAGAATCCCAGGAACAGGGGAGCCTGGTGGGCTGCCGTATATGGGGTCGCACAGAGTCAGACATGACTGAAGAGACTTAGTGGTGGCAGTGGACTATGCCAAAGCCTTTGACTGTGTGGATCACAAAAAACTGGAAAATTCTGAAAGAGATGGGAATACCAGAACACCTGGCCTACCTCTGGAGAAAACTGTATCCAGGTCAGGAAGCAACAGTTATAACTGGACATGGAACAACAGACTGGTTCCAAATAGGAAAAGGAGTATGTCAAGTATATTGTCACCCTGTTTATTTAACTTATAGGCAGAGTACATCATGCAAAACGCTGGGCTGGAGGAAGCACAAGCTGGAATCAAGATTGCTGGGAGAATATCAATAACCTCAGATATGCAGATGACACCACCATTATGGCAGAAAGTGAAGAAGAACTCAAGAGCCTCTTGATGAAAGTGAAAGAGGAGAGTGAGAAGGTTGGCTTAAAGCTCAACATTCAGAAAATTAAGATCATGGCATCCAGTCCCATTACTTCATGGCAAATAGATGGGGAAAGAGTGGAAACAGTGGCTGAATTTATTCTTCTGGACTCCAAAATCACTGCAGATGGTGATTGCAGCCATGAAATTAAAAGATGCTTACTCCTTAGAAGGAAAGTTATGACCAACCTAAACAGCATATTAAAAAGCAGAGACATTACTTTTTCAACAAAGATCTGTCTAGTCAAGGCTATGGTTTTTCCAGTAGTCAAGTATGGATGTGAGAGTTGGACTATAAAGAAAGGTGAGCACCGAAGAATTGATGCCTTTGAACTGTGGTGTTGGAGAAGACTCTTGAGAGTCCCTTGGACTGCAGGGAGATCCAACTAGTCCATCCTGAAGGAAATCAATCCTGAATATTCATTGGAAGGACTGATGCTGAAGCTGAAGCTCCAATACTTTGGCCATCTGATGTGAAGAGTTGACTCATTTGAAAATACCCTGGTGCTGGGAAAGATTGAGAGCAGGAGGAGAAGGGGACGACAGAGGATGAGATGGTTGGATGGCATCACCGACTCAATGGACATGGGTTTGGGTGGATTCCGGGAGTTGGTGATGGACAGGGAGGCCTGGCATGCTGCAGTTCATAGGGTCGCAAAGAGTCGGACACGACTGAGTGACTGAGTTAACAGAATAACCTATAATGGAAAATAATCTGAAAAGTGTATATTACTAAATCACTTTGCTGTACCTCTGAACCTAACACAGCATTGCCAATCACCTATATGTCAATTAAAGAAAAAAGCTTTCTCAATTTGCTCCCAATTTTATTTTTCTAAGCCTGGAATGGATAGATTATCTTTTAGTCCCTATACACATTTAATACCTTGTTCTATCAAACCCTATTTTATATAGTTCTTTTCTTTGTTTTCTTTCTCTTTAATTTTCATTACCACCCTTCATGTCTCATGTTCCTAAATAATAGCCTCGACTAATCTTCCTACTGCTAGATGTATCCTCTTCAAACATCATCTTTACTGTGAAATTGTTGCTCTCCATAGCCTACAGTGCAAAGCAAGAACTCCTAGTTGAGTCTGCTCTAATGTAATCTACATACTTAGCCTTAACTTTTCCTACTAAGTTTGGGAGAATCTGAATTCTGGGTAGGCTCACAGAGAGGTGGGCTTGATACGGAAGAAATGGAACATGTTATAAAAGCAGCTGTCAGGTCACCAATGCAGGTTTCTCAAATTCCATGTTGAGTTGGCTCACTGTCCTATCAATGTTGGGCATAAGAAATGAATTAGATACTTGGTGAAGCAGCCTGGTGCAACTTTCAGATAAATACTTGGTCTCTTTTGTGCTGATGCCAAATGAAATGAGAAGGCAGAAAATGGAAATGGGATTATGGTATAGCAGGCTGGATTTGAGTTAGACGAAGAAGAGAAAAGTTACAGTAAATATTTGAATGCACTTAACTCTAGTAGAACTACTCTGATGAGGATTGTATGTGCCGTATACCAATGAAGGACTAAATATATTTGCAAATATAAATTCATACCTAAAGTATTGTGGAGAACTGTATGCTTTCTATTTAAGAGTAGACTTAAAAAATTATTAGCTGACCACAGAGACTTAGGAGTAGCATTTGAAAGAGAATTCTGGGGCAGCTACTTTGAAAACTAGAGGAATGTGATATCACTTTTACTTCTTTCCCATGGTAATTGCATTAGGTGTAACAAGTAAAGACTGACTTCCACACAGAGGTGGAACATTTCCCAAAATCTAAGGAGATCAGTCTCACAATGATCTAGTACAGATTGATGTTCTTCCTCCTTTTATTCAGCTTTTAGAAAATGGCTTATACCTTTTGCCTTCAGAGATGTAATGTTTGCTTTCCATGAACAATAACCCACTAGGCCAGGTTTGGCTTAACGTTCTGAAAGATTGCAGCTATAGCAGAGGTAGAATAATCCACTACCTAAGGGCATATGAGGCTGCATCAGATTTGAAGAATAGAAGTCAGGAACAATCAACGGGCAGGTAGATACTGGGCAAAATGCTGATTTGGAAACCAATTTATATGTGGGTGTTCCTGGCCTGGTATAAAGATAGGCCTCCTGGGACAAATTTCATCCTTTAATCTTTGAAATAGATTATGAGAGAGGCTCTGTGTGTAGCTTCCTTTCCAGACAAAGAGAAGCTGATAGAAGTTGCGTAGATGACTCTCATGGCCAAAGAGCCAACAGTTCTGGGTACGTGAGTGATGCGAGATGAGGAAGAGCAGGTGCTTCATACACTGAACATCTTAACTCTTAGCATGGGATCAGTAGCTACCTTTGAACCTTTGTCTCTTCCAAATCAAATACTGGCAATTTCACTTTGATTACAGGGATAATTACTTTCTCTGACTATAATCTTTTAAATATTCAACTAGGCTATGTAAAAGGTGATTAACAATCTGTGAGGTCAATTTGCTGATGCTCATAGTCTATATATGTGTTCTAGTTTCTAGTTGTTGGATAAATTGGAACTGATGATAAACTATAAACTGAAATAAACTATCTTCATCCCAAGTGACATTTTAAAGATGTCTATTTATCATTCCTACATTATTAAAGTAAGTAGTTTAATGAGAGGGCAAGATGGGGTCTACAGTAATGCATAGGTTTTTGACTAAGGAAGAAGCCAGCAGTTGATTTCCTCTCATAATTTTATCCTTATGTATATGATGAAACAGTAAATGTTGTGAAATTGATATGATAAAAACTGGGGCACTGTAACATATTCTGAGTGTCTTATATGGATGTAGGTCTAACCCAGGCACAATTTGAAGCAAAGATAATAATGTTATATTCTTACTCATCCCCAATCCCCAATGATTCCTTTTTGTTGTGAACAGAGATTTTTTTTAATCCAAAAGCAGGACTCACTTAAATGAGTTAATATATGATATTTGTTTTTCTCTCTCTGACTTCACTCTGTATGATAGTCTAGATCCATTCACATCTCTTCAAATGGACACATGTCATTTCTTTTTATGGCTGGATAATATTCCACTGTATTTATGTATCACATTTACTTTTATCCATTCCTCTATATTCATGGAATGTAGAAAAATGATACAGATGAACTTGTTTGCAAAGCAGAAATAGAGACATAGATGTAGAGAACAAATGTATGGATACCAAGGGAGGAAGAAGAGTGGGATGGATTGGGAGATTGGGATTTGCATATATACAGTGCTAGGTATAAAACAGATAACTAGTAAGAACCTAATATGTAGCATAAGAACTGCTCATTGCTCTGTAGTGACCTAGATGGGAAGGGAATTCAAGGAAGAGGGGATTTGTGTATATGTGTGGTGGATTCACTTTGCTGTACAGCAGAAACTGACTCGACATTGTAGAGCAACTATATTCCAATTAAAAAAAAAAGTAGGATTCACTTGTTTGAACCTGGAATCCTAGGTGAAACTATACCCACTATGTTTTCCATAGAGCAGTCCCTGGACAAGTGTGCCAAACAAATTCATTTGTTTCACTAAGAATGGAAATGACCCAGAATTGACCAAAGTTTGGATTTGCCACTCTAGAGGAGGGCCAATCTCTCAGTTAATGAAGAATCTAGAGTCTCTTTGGCTTTGCTGGTTCTATGAGGTTGAGAGAACTTATGAATCTAAAAAAAGAATTGTTATCCTAGAAAGAATTGAAGTTGTTCTTACCTTGCTTCATTAGTATTCCATTCATCAGAGGGTTATATATTTCTCCAAGGCAGCGTGGGAAAAGTTTTCTGAAGGCGGGATGAGAAAGAAACTGGGCAAATGAAAGATGTAGAGTTTGCAGAGGTAAAAGAGAAGAACTAACTTGTGAGCTGTCTTTAAGAGGAATGAATACAAAAGATTAGCTTTCTCTGTTGTTTGTGTTTTTCCTTGCAGATACCTTGATTATGAATACTGGTTTCAATAAGGAAGCAAAAGGAATTCCCACAGGAAGGTTGGGAGCTGTGAGTGGCAGGAGAAAAATGAAGCCAAACAGCATGGAAGTGTGTCACTCTTACTCACTACTGGGTTTTACCTTGATCTACACTCAGTTATCAACATCTTTTCAAAATGCTTGGCACTCATTCATGAAATAGCATACATGTCCTGACACTGAAGTAATGTATGAACTTTCAGGTACATTGTATTGAAATAAGCCTCTCTCCTTTTCTTCCCACAATGTGAATTCATTTTATGAATTCACAAATGTGTGAATGTGAATTCACAATGTGAATTCACAAATTCAAGAGTCATCCACTGAGAGCTCATTATGTGATAGACACAGTGGTAAGCACTATAGATTATCAAATTTTTAATTCCTAGAAATGTTATAACAGTAAACAATTTGCCTTTTTTAAATATTTGCTTTTATTCTAAAATTTCTTTTGGTTTTGACTCATGCTAAAGGTTTCAAACCAAGAATCCCAAATGAATAAAGAAGATGTGATGATTTATAGCTTTTTAGGTCTGCATTTCATTGAACTCATTAAGGCACTACCTTATTCATTATTTAAAATATTGCAAGCCAATTATGAGTAAGATAGGCTCCTGACTGACTCCAGAGGTGCCCTAGTTGTTGCTCAGAAGTCAAAGTACTAGCCTTTTTTCTTCTGATCTCTCTGTATTGTCCTGTATAACATTTACAGCAAATGAACCCTTGTATTTGTCAGTATGAGTTTTATGCCTGTTACTATTTATGGTATAATGCTACAGTAGTACCTGCATAAACTCACAGGCATGTATTCAGGAAATGTGAAGGGAAAAGGAAACCATGAATCAAAAAAGAAGTCTTGAAATAACAAGGAAAGAAACTGACAAAAACAAGAAGTACACATCTTTCGGTGGGAGGATGGAAGAGAAACAAAATCGTAATTATCATTTAAAGGACTCATGAATAGGTTACCCTTTCCATGGTCACAGTGAAAGAAATACAGGTGATGAGGGCTTCCAGTGGAAAGGAAGAATGGCAAGGAAGTGTTAGTAGGTGACTTGTCTCCCTCCTGAGAAGGAAAAAAAAGTGAAAACCTGAGCAATGGCAGTCAATGTCAGTGTTAGGAGAGAGACGAGATGGTGGTATAGCTATGAGGCTTGGGAAGGATTCTCCAACCACCTTCAAGGCTGAGTGTATGCCATCGAGGAGTACCTTTTATGGAAAGAGTGAGCCAGCTACCAGTGAAGATGTGAACACAAATGTGGGAAGTGTTGGGGAATCAGACTTAATGTCTGATTTCTGTGATAGTTTGGAATTTTAATTAAATACCTTAGCAAAACTTCTGGTAGGAGGATTTGTCCCATATTTCAAATGTTTCTCAAGTGCTTGGAAATGGAAGTTTCTAAGTGACAGCATTTCATAATGCTGATAACCTGGGAAAATTAGTAGAGCAAGTATAGGTTTCATTCTTGAATTACACCCTCCCCTTCCCCTGCAAATATCAGTTTAATCATACGGTTACTTGAGGTGTTAGTTTCAGAGAAGGTTGAGCTACAGCATAGCCTGTATAGCAATGTTGCATTTTGAAGAAATCTAATGTGTGCTCCTATACTGAAGTCTCAGAGAATCAAAATAAGAACCTCTTTATTTGTAATAAATAATCAAATCTCAAATGAAGTCTATAGCTGTTTGAAAAACATTCTGCTGTCCTTTCTTCAGAGGTTCATTCTAATAGATGCCTTGGACCCTCTCTGGACTATGGGTGTCCAATGGCCTTGGAATGAATGGTAACAATAACTCAGCCAATCGGTGCTTGTCTGAACAGTCTCCTGAGAACAGGTGCTGTGAAATATAGAGGGGATGAATTTACTGTCAGGAGTGACTGGATTTAGAAATACAAGACAAAAGGAAAGGTTATTCACCCATTCTAATGATGGGAGAAGAGAAAAGCAAAGTGGGGAAGTGAGAGGAAAAAAACCTCATTACCAAATTGACAAAAAAAAAAAAATCTAAGAAAAACTAGATTGATGAATGACCTTTGGCTGTGGAAAGATACTGTTCTGTTGAAACATGAACTGAAAGGATTTCTTTTGAGGGCTAATTTACATTTTTTCTTTTTCAGTCTTCAACTTACTTGAGTAGATGCATGGTTCTGCATGGTTAGTATGCTTGTCTCTCTGAAAAAGAAAAATGGATCAGCTTGATATAGCTTGATGTAAGCAGTCAGTCCGGTGATCCCTGTGAGAGACAACTAAAGCCAGATTAAGTCTTGTTAGAAGAGGGGACATCTGGGGGCTTGCCTTGAGGTGGTATTTTATTGATATAATTTATGGAGGGATTTTCCTTCCCAGCTGAGTATGGCTGACACTGGTCTTGTTTCAGGGAAACAGGATCCTTCTAAAAGATGCTCAGGGCATAGGCCCAATATAGTCCAGTGGTACTTGAAGACATTTGTGGTGGACAAAAAAATCTCCCCAAATATAGTCTTATCTGAAAACTGTGAATTATATTAATTTACCCATTGATTGCAGCCATGAAATTAAAAGACATTTACTCCTTGGAAGGAAAGTTATGACTAACCTAGACAGAATATTAAAAAGCAGAGACATTACTTTGTCAACAAAGGTCCATCTAGTCAAGTCTATGGTTTTTCCAGTAGTCATGTATGGATGTGAGAGTTGGACTATAAAGAAAGCTGAGCACTGAAGAACTGATGCTTTTGAACTGTGGTGTTGGAAAAGACTCTTGAGAATCCTTTGGACTGCAAGGAGATCCAACCAGTCCATCCTAAAGGAGATCAGTCCTGGGTGTTCATTGGAAGGACTGATTTTGAAGCTGAAACTCCAATACTTTGGCCACCTCATGTGAAGAGCTGACTCATTTGAGAAGACCCTGATGCTGGGAAAGATTGAAGGCAGGAGGAGAAGGGGACGACAGAGGATGGGATGGCTGGATGGCATCAGCGACTCAACGGACATGGGTTTGGGTAGACTGGGAGTTGGTGATGGACAAGGAGGCCTGGCGTGCTGTGGTTCATGGGGTCACAAAGACTCAGACCCGACTGAGTGACTAAACTGAACTGAACCCATTTTATATGTGATTAAGGTAAGGATCTTGACCTGAGAGATTAAGCTAGATTATCTAGGAGGTCCATTTTAATTACACATGTCTTTAAAAGTTGAGAAACCTTCTTAGTTGAATCAGAGAGAGATGTGATGATAAAACAAAGATCAGATTGATATACTGTGAGAAGGACCCATCCCACTGTTGCTGGCTTTGAAAATGGAGGAAGAGGGCTGCAAGCCAGGGAATGTGGGCAGCCTTTAGAGACTGGAAAGTCCAAGGAAATGGAGCTTCCGGAAAGAAATATGGCTGACCACTAGAATGGTAAGATGATAAATTTATGTGGTTTTAAGGCACTAAGTTCACAGCAATTTATTATAGCAGCAAAAGAAAACCATCTCTTTGTTGTCTCTTTCTAGTTCATTTCATGGATTCTGTCTAAATGATAAAGCGCTGTGTTAGGTTAGCTCCATAAGGAGAATTTTGACCATAGAATAGGATTTTAAAAACTGAATTAGGTAAATAGGTTTTCCAGTAGATACTTTAACATAGTAATATACTCACTCTTTTTACTCATAAATACTTTTTTGAGCTAATTATCAGCCAAGCATTTTATTAGGTTCTGGGAGTAAAATCTGAATGAAGATAGACTCTATCCTGTCCTTGAGGAGGAGCTTATGGATTTATTGGGGAAGACTATCAAACCAGAAATTCCAATGTATGGAGTGGATAAACTTGCTTATCTTTGTTGTCCTCACTATGGGAATTTAGAGTTCACCTTCCTTTACTAAGTTAAACTAGTCACCCTCCTTCATCCAATTTTCATCTTCTGCAAATTTGTTTAAATCGGGTTTATTGCCATTTCTCTGGTTGTTTTTATCTGTTTTTAGGGGGTTATGAGGCTTATATCTTCTGTGTATTATTGGCCTTGATTTTTCCCTCAGGAACTGGTGCAGCATGACCTTGCATTTTCCCTTTAGAAAAATAAATCATAAAACAATCCTTCTTTGCACTAGTGCTGAAGTAGGAGTAAAAAAGAAAAAAAAAAACAAGGCTATAGCCACTATTTCAGGAGGTGAGCAAGGTACACACAGAACTTGCAAATAATTTAGCATTTCTTTTGCTGAGCTGGTTCAGAATAAGTTGGAACAAATGTTGAGCAGGAGTTATTTTATGAGTTAAATAATTCAGGTCATAGTTGTTTGTTGCTACCAATTATTTTCTAAAATTAGAAGTCCTAAAGGTGTTGGCATGTTCTTCTGGTGAAGGCACATCAAGCCACTGGTGATCAGCTCCCTAATTCTGACAGATACCTCTGCCCAGGCAAGTACCTGGACCAAAAATAACTAGGTTAGTTTTTCTTCTTGCCTCCCATGCCCCTCCTTTTGTTGACTCCACCAACAAAGGGAGGATATCAGACAAAGGGAACGATACATCTAATTACTAAGCAAAAATGTTTGGAAGACTTACAGCTGTAGAGTTCTCTGCCTGTTAACATCTAGTCAGATGTTTTCATCTGAAAGGAAGGTCTTTAATCCCCTTTCTGTGTTTTAAAGTGATGCCCTTTTAGAAACATGGCCCTGATTCATACAGATAAAATAGTGTTAAAATTGGCCAGAAAAAGAAAATAATAAATGGATGTTCTTATTTGTTTTTGTTGGTCCTTTATTCATATTTCATACATTGTGCTTTTGTGGCGAGTCTAGTCTCTGGCCTCTGCAGGAAGGGTACAATGACTCTGGAAGGGAGTATGCAGAAGTGGCAGACGAATGAGAGAGAAATTACATTGAGTTATATTCTTTTAGGGAGATGATCTGTGACTGTGTGATAAAATGTACAGAGGTTAATTGCTCTTCCTCTTCTCACACATGGTTGCCTTGCTGTCCAATCCCATCTGTATGTGCCTTCAGAGAGCAAATGACAGATGTTACAAATTGGAGGTACAGAGAGGGTATAGCGTGAGAACAAAGGTGCTGGGAGTGGGCATGTGACAGATTGAGGGAAGAGCAGGTGACAAGCCTGAGCAGAGACAAGAAGCAACATTCAGGCTATGCTGTGCTTAGTCACTCAGTTGTGTCTGACTGTTTGCGACTACATGTGGCAGATAACCAGAGCCTGAGAATATCACAAAGCTTCAAAGCCAAGGCTGTGAATTGATAAGGGATTTCTCTGTCTTTCATCTTACACATGAAAGAAATCATCTTGCCTATTCTGTAGATTCAGGTGTCTAACCAAAAATTCCATTTGGGAGGGAAAAATGCCAGAATTCTTCCCATCCTCTAACAGATTTGTTCCCAGCAATATTTATACCAAGGCAACATATCAGGTTTGGTGCAGATGACCTGGGTCACCTAAGGAGAAATTATTCCCATGATCTAGCCATGCCTGACACACTCAAAGTTTAGATATATAGAGGGGATAAGGAGCCTGCATAGAATATTTAACAGGCGAAAACAGTGGAGTCAAAGAAAAATTGTGAAAACAGCAGTCTCATAAAAGCCAAGGAAGAGAGTTTCATGGAGTGAACTGTGGACTCATGGGGAAAATAGCATGAAGTGTGAAAAGATGTGTCTCCTGAATTTGGAACAGAAACAGAAGGAAACCAGGTTAGAATGGGTTTTTTATTAACCATTTCTTGATGTCCACACACATCTTTTTTGAGGACTTACTATGTAACAGACATTATTCACTGGATGTTTGAGGATTGATGGATGAGAAAACAGACCAGATGTCTACTTTCATGGTAACTTATGGAGGGAGACAAATGAAAAATAAAGCAACAATTGCAAAGGCAGGAATGACCTTGGAGTATTGGAGGAAGAGAAAAAAGATCATTTCATCTGAGGCATAGTGATTGAACGGGCTTCCTTGGTAGCTCAGCTGGTAAAGAGTCTGCCTGCAATGCAGGAGATTCCGGTTCAGTTCCTGGATCAGGAAGATCCCCTGGAGAAGGGGTAGGCTACCCACTCCAGTATTCCTGGGCTTCCCTGGTGGTTCAGATGGTAAAGAATCTGCCTGCAATGTGGGAAGCCTGCGTTTGATCCCTGGGTTGGGAAGATCCCCTGGAGAAGGGCAATGGCAACCTACTGCAGTGTTCTTGCCTGGAAAATTCCATGGACAGAGGAGCCTGGCGGGCTACAGTCCATGGAGTCACAAAGAGTCAGACACAACTAAGTAACTAAGCACAGCACAGAAGGGAAGGATTAAGAGAAAACATGAGATGACCAGGGGCCAGATCACAAGGGAAAAGTCTACTAGATTACCTGGTAAGGGACTAAAAGTTTATCACACATGCAATGGGAAGACTTTGGAAAAGTTATTAAATGGGTGCAATGCTATTTGATTTTAAGAGTGAATGAGAGGTGAGAAAGTGAAGGCTATAAGTAGGGTCAACTTCTTTAAGATATCCTGCTGGGTAGAGTAGTGACTAACACTTATTTACTGCTTGTCATGTAATATTACAACTATTTTTGTCATCACTAATTTAATGCTACTTACTCCTATGAGGTACAAAGCTAGTGGAGGTGATGGAATTCTATTTGAGCTATTTCAAATCTTAAAATATGATGCTGTGAAAGTGCTGCACTCAATATGCCAGCAAAATTGGAATAGTCAGCAGTGGCCACAGGACTGGAAAAGGGCAGTTTTCATTCCAATTCCAAAGAAAGCCAGTGCCAAAGAATGTTTATACTACCACAAAATTGTACTCATCTCACATGCTAGAAAAGTGTAATGCTCAAAATTCTCCAAGCTGGGCTTCAACAATACGTGAACTGTGAACTTCCAGGTGTTCAAGCTGGATTTAGAAAAGGCAGAGGAAACCAAGATCAGATTGCCAACATCCATTGGATCATCAAAAAAGAAAGAGAGCTCCAGAAAAACATCTACTTTTGCTTCATTGACTACACCAAAGACTTTGTGTGGATCACAACGAACTGTGGAAAATTCTGAAAGAGATGGGAATACCAGACCACCTGACCTGCCTCCTGAGAAATCTGTATGCAGGTCAGGAAACAACAGTTAGAACTGGATATGGAACAACAGACTGGTTCCAAATTGGGAAAGGAGTACGTCAAGGCTGTGTATTGTTACCCTGCTTATTTAACTTATATGCAGAGTACATCATGCGAAATGCTGGGTTGGATGAAACACAAGCTGGAATCAAAATTGCTGGGAGAAATATCAATAACCTCAACTATGCAGATGACACTGTCCCATAAGGCAGAAAGTGAAGAATTAAAGAGCCTTTTGATGAAAGTGAAAGAGGAGAGTGAAAAACTGGCTTAAAGCTCAACATTCAGAAAACTAAGATCATGGCATTCAGCCCCATCAGTTCATGGCAAATAGATGGGAAAACAGTGGAAACAGTGACAGACTTTATATTTTTGGGCTCCAAAATCACTGCAGATGGTGACTGCAGCCATGAAACTAAAAGACTCTTACTCCTTGAAAGATAAGTTATGACCAACTTGGACAGCATATTAAAAAGAAGAGACATTACTTTACCAACAAAGGTCCATCTAGTCAAAGCTACGGTTTTTCTGGTAGTCATGTATGGATGTGAGAGTTGGACTATAAAGAAAGCTGAGTGCCAAAGAATTGATGCTTTTGAACTGTGGTGTTGGAGAAGACTCTTGAGAGTTCATTGGACTGCAAGGAGATCAAACCAGTCCATCCTAAAGGAAACCAGTCCTGAATATTCTTTGGAAGGACTGGTGCTGAAGCTGAAACTCCAATATTTTGGCCACCTGAGGCAGAGAACTGACTCATTGGAAAAGACCCTGATGCTGGGAAAGATTGAAGGCAGGAAAATAAGGGAACGACAGAGGGTGAGATGATTGGATGGCATCACCGACACGATGGACATAAGTTTGAGCAAGCTCCAGAAGTTGGTGATGGACAGGGAGGCCTGGTGTGCAGCAGTCCATGGGGTTGCAAAGAGTCGGACATGACTGAGCAACTGAACTGAACTGAACTGAACTCCTATGATGAAGCAGGAGTTGTTACTAGTCTTTGCTTACAGGTGAGGAAACTGAAGCATAGAGAGAGGACTCAGAATAAAAGGGGAGTTTTCATTTCTACTTGCTTGTTTTTCTTTTGAGAGGACAGAGGTAGAGCTTTTATTTTAATGAGAAAGAAAATGGAAAATATGAGCATAAATTCAGGTATTTTTATTGTTTGACAGATGTTATGAGTCTCCCCCCTATGGTGTCAATTTTCTCAGGGTTCATCAGCTGAGGAAGGAGTTTCCAGAAGGTGCAGGGTGAAAAGTGACCAAGCAGGAAAGGAGGATATTGATGTACTGGGAAATGTTTAACAACTTATTTTCTTATTTTCCTCTAAAAGCTTATCCTTTACACTGAGATCAATAATCTGTGTAGTTAACTTTTTAGTGCAACATGAGGTAAGGATCAAAATGCATTAGTTTTCAGACGGCAATCTAATTTACCCAGTACTGTTTATTAAAATGACTACCCTTATTCTCTTTACTAAATTGTATTATCAAGTTTGTCAATTAGTTGATCTTGTATGTCTGGATCTGCTTCTGGACACTTAGTCTCCAAGCTCCACTGGTCAGTTGAAAATCTGTATTTTTTTCACCAACATTTTCAGCCTCTACAATGAAGGTTTAAATAAGATCTCTTGGGCTTGCTTTTACAACTACCAGGAATTTTATTGAGCTCAAGTATGAATATATACATACGAAATACAAGGTCCTCCCATTACCTTCTCCAAATACAATATGAGGTAGATAAAAAGAGTATGATGCATTGCTCAGAAGTGGGACACTTTTCTATGGGACTGAAATTTTTATTTATTTAACTGCTGGGAATACTGTCAACATTCAGCCCTTAGGTACCAGTCCTCCTCAAGATCATTATACACAACCACCTTTCCCAAAGTCACACCTTCTTCCTGGGGCAGCCCACATCAAATAGCTGCTCTTGTTGACTGCCAATATCATGGAATGCGAACTTAAAGGGCTCAGGAGGTAGAGGCACTATGGAGATTAATGGGGCTTTACCTGTGTCTCCTGGTGGAGATGTTCCTCCTTGAGAAACCAAGACCTCTTCTAACTCTAAAGAGCCCTGAACTGCAACAACAGGAAGCTTCTCCAAAAACTTGGGATCACCAGGAGTGATGGTAAGTGGGGCCATGTCTACTTCCACTGCTTAGCTCCTGGACTCATGTATTCAACCTATTAGTGATCTATTAGAAATCATATAAAGGTCAATGATTTTTAAAGTACAATATTCTAAAGGATGGGATTCCTATCCTTACAAGGTATTGCCTCTGATCTGTCGTTTTAGTGAATTCTCCTTGGTACAGTATGAGCTAAGAGATTTTGCAATCATGTGCCAACTCCTGTATTTTCTTTGCTGTTGTTCTCTTGATATGAGGTGATATAATGTGGGATGCTGGGACAGTGAGTCAGATACCTTCTAAGCTTTCAGGCCTGCAAATAGAAACTAATCCTTACCTTGAATAGTTGCGTATTAGTGTCAGAATGAATTATTACCTTTTCCAAGGTAGAAGGGGTCTAATGCAGTCAACTTGCCACCAACTGGCTGATTGGTCTTTATTATTGTATAATAAACCACCCTGTAACTTAGTGACTTAAAATAATTCTGTTTTGCTCTTGATATCCTGGTTTAAGAAGTCAGGAAGGACTCACCTGGCTAGTACGTTTCTCGTTCACATGGCTTCAGCAGGAGTATCTGAGGCTTGAGGATTCACTTCTAAGGTGGCTTTTTCCTCAGAGGTCTGATGTCTCCATGTACCTTGGTCTGTCTCTCTCTCTCTCTCTTTGTACATGGTGCCTCTTTATTCAGGTCTCTGTAGATGGCTTGGTCTTCTCACAGCATGGTTGTCTCAAGGTATATATCTCAAGCTACTTGTTGGGCAGATGGTTTCTCTCAAAAAAAAAAAAAAAAACCAAAAAACTCTAGGAAAGAGCATTTTGAGAGGTCCAGTAACAGTTTCAAGACTTCTTACAACTTAGCTTTGGAAGTTACAGAATGTCTGTATTTCTTCTGGTGAGTCATTAAAGCTCAGCCTGGATCTGAGATAAAGGAGGAATGGATTCTACCTATGGATGGGGGAATGGCACGTGCATTCAGGGGAGAGAGGAACTGATGGTGGCCACACTGGAGACAAACTACTACAGTCTCATTAAGAGTCCAGTAACAGTGATTTAGGGTTGACAGGTAGAAGATCTAGCAGCAGCAGTAGCTGGATCAACTTTGACAAGTGGGAGCCCATGCTTTTCAGCTCATACAAGGCCTCCATTTCTGCCACCATGGCTACTTTGTCCAAGTGTTCAGTGCAAGTAATGGCCAATGCGAACTAATGTATGCCACTGTCAAATAATTTCGTCTACCTGTGCATTTAGTGATTTTTCTATCATAGGTTCTCTTTAGGGATTATATGCAATACAAAACCTTTAGACTTTGAATCCATTTCCATATGTCAATCCACATCTCATGCTCCTACTATAGATTTTCTTGACTCCAGTCTTTCAGTATTTCTCCTTCTAAAACCTTGATCGGCTGTGCTAAGTCATTTCGCACTGGTCATTTTTTTTTTTCTTGGCCCAGTGGGAAGATTTCCTCTCACCATTCTCTTTCACAGTCACCAATGAATAGGAATATAATTCAAGCACTGTCTTCTTAGGCTTACACTCACATACTGAGCTGGCCAATCCATAGACCAAACTTAACCATTTTGCCTTCACAAATATAGTTAATGTTCTCCAGAGAAACAGAACCAATAGGGGATATATTTGTGTATATAGGCCAGAAGTTGCTGTAGAACCAGGAAGAGTGAATGCCTTAGCTTGAAGGCCAACAGGCAGGAGCATTCTCAAATTCAAGGGAGAATCAATTTTTTGTTCTATTCTGGTCTTGATTGGTTGCATGAGGCCCACTCACATTCTGGTTGGCAATCTGCTTTACCCAGTCTACCAATTTAAATGTTAATCTCATCTAAAACTACTCTCACAAAAACATGCAAATAATGGTTCATCAAATATCTGGGCACCCTTTGGTACACAAAATTTGCCACAAAAACTAACCATCAAGGTAAGCTAGTCTTAAAGTAATTGCTATGTGGCCATATGTTTGAACTGGTGCAATCGTGTTGATGACAATGACATGCTGATCTAGCTACCTGCTCTTGGAGCTTGCCTGAACCCTCCAGCCCTTTTCATGCTCAATCTCAGATGTTCCAGTTGCATCTCATGAGGCCTATTGCTGGGCCTTCAGACCTTATTGTGATTTTGTAGGTCTGGCAGCTTTATAATCAGCAGTTCTACCTGATGGTTCACTTGATAGTCCAGGAACTAGCTCTCTATCTCTACTATGGTTTAGCAGAACAACAGAATTTGTTGTTCATTAGATATATGATTTACCATTGCAGGGGATGTGGTCACATAATTCAAGAATAAGGGCCACTTGTACTACAGATGGGGTCTGCTAGCTTTCTCTTTTCTGCTTTGGGCCCTACAGAAGCCCAAGAATACTGAAGTGGGTTGCCTATCCCTTCTCCAGGGGATCTTCCTGAACCAGGAATTGAACTGAGGTCTCCTGCATTGCAGGTGGATTCTTTACCAGCTGAGCCACCAGGGAAGCCTGATAATATCCCAGGTATGGAATATACTCCCTTCAGAACTTGAAGAAGACCTTATGTGTTGTACTTCTTGATGAGAGATGCAAAGCAAAATAATCAATCCTTTACTTTGGAGGAAATGTTCAACATGCTCTAGACCACTAAGCTTCTAAAAATCTAGTTGATATGTCAGTCCTCTGAATATTTGTAGAATTTATCTCCCATTTTCTTCTGTTCTGAGAGATGTCCAGGTGGTCCAGGGAAATACATATGGTTAACAACTACTGTTGTCCATTTCTAAGTGAATGTGAATTGTTTCTTATTTTTTTTTGGGATAAGATTGGAAAATAATGCATTTGCCAGATCAATTGTCCCAACAACATTTGTGGAATATTCCTTAATTTTACTACTTATTAAAAATGTTAGTTCATATATGCATGAGTGGGACTGGGATGTCCAACTCTGTGATACCATGAACAGTAGCCAGCCAGGCTATCCTGTCCATGGAATTCTCCAGGCAAGAACACTGGGGTGGGTAGCCATTCCCTTCTCTAGGGGATCTTTCCAACCCAAGGATCAAACTCAGGTCTCCTGCATTGCAGACAGATTCTTTACCATTTGAGCCACCAGGAAAGCCCATTGGTCCTAGAAGTTTTAAATTGAAAATTTGATTTAAAAAAACCCCCAAATATAAGATATTCAGATTTTCTATTTGCTTTGTTAGTTTTTTAAAAGCTTTTGTCTTAGAAATTTTTTTTTCTTTTATTTTTTTGTGGTACCACACAGCACATGGAATCTTAATTCCCCAACTGAGGATCCAATCTGTGCCCCAGTGGAAGAGCAGAGTACATCACTGGACCACCAGTGAATTCACTTGTTTTGTCAGTTTTGATAAGTTACGTTGTTATGTTCTCCCAACCTATTAATGGTGATGTTCTTGGCTGAGAGTCCCTAAGGCACTTGCCCAGCCCTACAACCTTATAGAATCCTCCTCTATCCTTACTAATATTGTGGCTGGCCTGGCCCTTGTGGTTCTATTACAATTGCAAGATGCACTTAAGCAAGAAAGGATCAGGGAACTTTTAAGAATAAGATTTATTACTCAGAGGTCCTAGAGTGTACACAGCATGCCTGAAAGCCACACAGCAAGGTCTTAGAGACACAGAGAGAGAAAACTTGGAGCTCTGCCTTTATTAGGGTCCAAGAGTAAGGTGTCTAGGGCATTTGTAAGTTCACTGTTTATTGGTGAATTTAAAGCATAAGTGTGGAAATTCAACAAATGCCGGAGTCACTAAAGTGGTCAGTTATTTAGGTTACCTAGGGCTTTATAAAAGAAGAATTTCATGTGTAGGAGTGGACTAGTTCCTTATCTAGTTGTTTTCTATCATACAGCTGGCAATATGTTTATTTGAGATGGATATCTTTGAAATGGATGCCTCAGCAATCAAAAGCTCAATGTCAGGCACTTACACTGTAATTAAAACTTAATGTCAGGCCTGTTCACAACATGTTTTTCAAGATATGTGTATATTTCATTAAGTTGTTCTATTTATTGGCAAAAAGTTGTTCAAAATAGCACTTTTCAAAATTACTTTTAATATCTATAGGATCTTTTATCCAGGTCATTAAGAACTTTTTTGTACAGTTCTGTATATTCTTGCCACCTCCTCAATCTGCTTCTGTTAGGTTCCTGTGTTTCTGTCCTTTGTGCCCATCTTTATATGAAATGTTCCCTTGGTATATCTAATTTTATTGAAGAGATCTCTAGCCTTTCCCATTCTATTGTTTTTCTCTGTTTCTTTGCATTGATCACTGAGGAAGACTTTCTTCTCTCTCCTTGCTAGTCTCTGGAACTCTGCATTCATTTGGGTGTATCTTTCCCTTTCTTCTTTGCCTTTCACGTCTCTTCTTTTCTCAGCTATTTGTAAGGCTTCCACAGACAACCACTTTGCCTTCTTGCATTTCTTTTTCCTGGGGATGGTTTTGGTCACCACCTCCTATACAATGTTACAAATCTCCATCCATAGTTCTTCATGCCCTCTGTCTACTAGATCTAATCCCCTGAATCTATTCCTCACCTCCACTGTGAAATCATGAGGAATTTGACTTGGGTCATACCTGAATGACCCCTTGGTTTTCTCTACTTTCTTCAATTTGAGCCTGAATTTTGCAATAAGGAGCTGATGATCTGAGTCACAGCCAGCTCCAGGTCTTGTTTTTGCTGACTGTATAGAGCTTTTCCATCTTCAGCTATTAAGATTATAATCAATCTGATTTCAGTATTGACTATTTTGTGATGTCCATGTGTAGAGTCATCTCTTGTGTTGTTGGAAGAGAGTGTTTGCTATGACCAGTGCATTCTCTTGGTAAAACTCTGTTAGATTTTGTCTTGCTTCGTTTTATACTCCAAGGCCAAACTTTCCTGTTACTCCAGGTATCTCTTGACTTCCTACTTTTGCATTTCAGGCTCCTATAATGAAATGGTGTTTGTTCTAGAAGGTGTTGTAGGTCTTCATAGAATCATTCAATTTCAGCTTCTTCAACATTAGTGGTTAGGGCAAAGACTTGGATTATTATGATATTGAATTGTTTGTCTTCGAAGCAAACTGAGATCATTCTGTCATTTTTAAGATTGCATCTAAGTACTGCATTTCAGACTCTTTAGTTGACTATGAGGACTACTCCATTCCTTCTAAGGGAATCTTACCCTCAGTAGTAGACGTAATGGTCATCTGAGTTAAATTCATCCATTCTAGTCCATTTTAGTTCACTGATTCCTAAAATGTCAATGTTCACTCTTGCCATTTCCTGTTTGACCACTTCTAGTTTATCTTGATTCAGGGACCTAACATTCCAGGTTCCTATGCAATATTGTTCTTTATAGCATCAGACTTTACTTTCACCACCAGACACATCCATAACTGGGTGTTCGTGCCTCTTCAGTTCAGCCTCTTCATTCTTTCTGGAGCTATTTCTTTGCTCTTCCCCAGTAGCTTATTGGACACCTACCAACCTGGGGGGCTCATCTTTCAATGTCATATTTTTTTTGACTTTTTATACTGTTTATGGGGTTCTCAAGGCAAGAGTACTGAAGTGGTTTGCCATTCCCTTCTCCAGTGGACCATGTTTTGTCAAGCCCTGACTAGCAGGGACATGCCTTTCAGCTGCTCCACATAGCCAGAGGACATGTCCGGTGCTCTGGTTGTCCCACTGCTTGCCCTCTTTGAGTTTGTAAAACCTTCAGTAGCTGCTAGATGTTGGTCAACATGCTACCTGGGGACCTGGGGAAAGGCCCAGCTGGATAACCATGATGGTGTGGTCACTCACCTAGAGCCAGACATCCTGGAATGTGAAGTCAAGTGGGCCTAGGAAACATTACTACAAACAAAGCTAGTGGAGGGGATGGAATTCCAGCTGAGCTATTTCAAATCCTAAAAGATGATGCTGTGAAAGTGCTGCACTCAATATGCCAGCAAATCTGGAAAACTCAGCAGTGGCCACAGGACTGGAAAAGGTAAGTTTTCATTCCAATCTCAAAGAAAGGCAATGCCAAATAGTATTCAGATTACTGTATAGTTGCACTCATTTCACATGCTAGCAAGATTATGCTCAAAATGCTTCAAGTGAGGCTTCAGCAGTATGTAAACCTAGAACTTCCAGATGTTCAAGCTGGATTTAGAAAAGGCAGAGGAACCAGGGGTCAAATTGCTAACATCCATGGGATCATAGAAAAAGCAAGGGAATTAAAATAAAAATCTACTTATGCTTCATTGACTATACTAAGGCCCTTGACTGTGCGGATCACAACTAACTGTGGAAAATTCTTGAAGAGATGGGAATACCCAACCACTTTATCTGCCTCCCGAGGAACATGTATGGAGGTTAAGAAGCAAGAGTTAAAACCAGACATGGAACAATGGATTGGATCAAAATTGGGAAAGGAGTATGTCAAGGCTATATACTGTCACCTTGCTTATTTAACTTCTATGCAGAGTACATCATGTGAAATGCCAGGCTGAATAAAGCCCAAGCTGGAATCAAGATTGCAGGAGAAAAATCAATAATCTCAGATATGAAAATGATAGCACTTTAATGGAAGAAAGCAAAGAGGAATGGAAGAGCCTCTTGATGAAGGTGAAAGAGGAGAGTGAAAAAGCTGGCTTAAAACTCAACATTCAAAAAACTAAGATCATGGCATCTGGTCCCATCACTTCTTGGCCAATAGATGGAAAAAGTGGAAACATTGACAGATTTTATTTTCTTGGGTTCCAAAATCACTGTGAATGGTGACTGCAGCCATGAAATTAAAAGACATTTGCTCCTTGGAAGAAAAGCTATGACAAACTTAGACAGCATGTTAAAAGCAGAGACATCACTTTGCTGACAAAGGTCCATATACTCAATGGTATGGTTTTCCAGTAGTCATGTACGGATGTGAGAGTCTTCCATAAAGAAGACTGAGCACAAAAGAAATGATGCTTTCAAACTGTGGTTCTGGAGAAGACTCTTGAGAAATGCTTGAACAGCAAGGAGATCAAACCAGTCAATCCTAAAGGAAATCAACCCTAAATATTCATTGGAAGGACTGATGCTAAAGTTGAAGCTCCAATACCTTGGCCACCAGGCCCTGATGCTGGGAAAGACTGAGGGCAAGAGGAGAAGGGAGTGACAGATGATAAGATGGTTGGATGGCATCTCCAACTTTATGGACATGAGTTTAAGCAAACTCAGGGAGATAGTGAAGGACAGGGATGCCTGGTGTGGTGAAGTTCATGGGGTCTCAGAGAGTTGGACATGACTTGGCAACTGAACAACAACAGCAACAATAGGATCTTTAGTAATATATCTTGTTTCTTTTCTAATGTTTGGAGATTATATCTTCTTCCTTTTTCTTAATTTCTTTTGCTAGAGATTTATCAATTTTATTAATCTTGACTTATTTTTTCTATTGTTTTGCCATTTTCTGCCTTTCCCCCCCCCTACTCTTATTTTTTATATCTTTTCTTCTAGTTATTTTGAATTTTCTTTTTTCTCTCTTTTTCTAAACTAGAATTTTTGGGCTTCCCTGGTGACTCAGACAGTAAAGAATCCACCTGCAATGCAGTAGACCAGGGTTCAATCCCTGGGCCAGGAAGATCCCCTAGAGGAGGGCATGGCAACCCACTCCAGTGTTCTTGCATGGAGAATCTCCATGGGCAGAGGAGTCTGCTGGACTACAGTCCATAGAGGTCACAGAGTCTGGCACGACTGAGTGACTAAGCACAGCATAGCATCTTAAGGTGGATAGATTTTTATATCTTCCTTCTTTTCTGTAGAGTACTGAAAATAGCACATTTTAAATTAAGGTTCAGTGAAAAAGTTGTCTTAAAACTCAATACTCAGAAAAAGAAGATCATGGCATCTGGTCCCATTACTTCATGGCAAATAGAGGGGGAAACAGTGGAAACAGTGACAGACTTTACTTTTTTGGGCTCCAAAATCACTGCAGGTACTGACTGCAGCCATGAAATTAAAAGACGCTTGCTCCTTGGAAGAAAAGTTATGACCAACCTAGACAGCATATTAAAAAGCAGAGATACTACTTTGCCAACAAAGGTCTGTCTAGTCAAAGCTATGGTTTTTCCAGTAGTCATGTATGGATGTGAGAGTTGGACTATAAAGAAAGCTGAGCCCCAAAGAATTGATGCCTTTGAAGTGTGGTGTTGTAGAACTCTTGAGAATCCTTTGGACTGCAAGGAGATCCAACCAGTCCATCCTAAAGGAAATCAGTTTTGAATATTCATTGGAAGGACTGATGCTGAAGCTGATGCCAGAGCTCCAGTACTTTGGCATCTGATGGGAAGAACTGACTCATTTGAAAAGACCATGATGCTGGGAAAGATTGAGAGTAGGAAGAGAAGGGGACGACAGAGGATGAGATAGCTGTATGGCATCACCAACTCGATGGACATGGGTTTGGGTGAACTCTGGGAGTTGGTGATGGACAGGGAAGCCTGGTGTGCTGCAGTCCTTGGGGTCGCAAAGAGTCGGACATAACTGAGCGACTGAACTGAACTGAACTGAATTATGGTTCTAAGTTTATTTACTGTTAATGTCATTATAAATCTGTTAGACTTAATTATACCAATTCTTAATTCTAGTTAGGCTTAATTCTATCAATTTGTGTTCTATTTTCTATTTATGATCTATTTTCTTCTTTCTCTTTTTATATCTCTTCTCCTAAATTGAATATCTTCAGTATTCCATTTTGCCTCTGCTATTGACTTTAATATATTACTGCCAACTTTCAAAAAATGTTCTACTTCTCAAATTTTATTAAAACCTTGTAGTCTTCACTTCTTCTCTTTTTGCTTTTGGATTATATATTTTATTTATATATAGACTCTCAATGCTACAATAGCATATTATTTTTAACAATCAAGCCTATTAAAGAGATTTAAAAATATCTGTAAGAATAATCTTTTAAAAACTCATATGTTTTCCAAAGTGTTTACTTTTTTTGGTGTTTCTCATTCTTTCTTGCTGAACTGGATTTCTTTTTGCAATCATTTCCTTTCAGTCTAAGAAACTTCTTTTAGCATATCTTGTAAGTCAGGTGTGCAGGTGAAACATTCAAGTATTGCGTGTCAAAAAATGTCTTTGTCTTTATTTCACTTTCACTTTTGATGAATAGTTTTTCTGTCATAGAATGCTAAATTAACTTATTTCTTTTAACATTTAAAAAAATGCCATTGTCCTGTGGATTCCATTATTTTGGGTGGAAAATCACCATTATTGATTATCTGTCCTCCTAGCCTGAATATTGATGATTACTTTCAGTTTAGTGATTTTTTTTTCTGGTGTTCATTCTGCAGATAAGTCTATTGAAAAATATCTTTATTTTTCTAATTTTATTTTTTATTTATAGCATTTCCACTAGCTTTTAAAAATTGTTTTTAATTAGAGTATAGTTTACAGTGTTAGTTTCAGGTGTAGGTCAAAAGTGTATCAGTTATACATATACATTGTATCTAATAGGTCAATACAGAGTGCTGAGGAGAGTTCCCTGTGCTATACATTAGGTCTTTATTAGTTATCTATTTTATATACAGTAGTGTGTATATGTCAATCCAACTCTGCCAGTTATCTCCCCTGTCCCCTCCTTCCCCCTGGTAACCATTAGTTTGTTTTCTACATCTGTGACTCTGTTTTGTACAAACATAATTTCATTTGTACCATAGTTTTTAACATAATTTTCATATCTCTACTGAAATTCTGTCTGTACATGTATGCTGTCCTCTTTTTTCTTTAGATCTTGTAATATGTTCATTATACTTACTTTAAAATTCCTGTATAATAATTCAAATGTCTGATTTATATCTGGATTTCATTTTGCTGAGTGTTTTCCCTCTCTATTTGGAGCTCAGCTCCAAATACAAGGCACAGACTGGGTGACTTAAATAACAGACATTCATTTTCTCATAGTTTTGGAGGCTGGAAGCCCAAGTTCAGGATGCTGGCAGAGTTGGTCTCCAGTGAGTCTTCTCTTCCCTGCTTGCAGGTGGCCATCTTCTCATGGTGTTCTCACATGGTGACTTTCCTCTGTAAGCATGGAGAGAAAGTAAGGTGTCTGGTGTCTTCCCTCTTCTTATGAGGATACCAATCTTATCAGAGTAGAGCTTGACCATTATGAACTTGTTTAATCTTAACTATCTTCTTAAAAGCTCTCTCTCCAAATATTAATATAATTACTTTCGGGCTTCAATATATGAGGTTTTTTTTTTCTTTTTTTTTGGTGGGGGAGGAATGTGGGACGCAATTCACTTCATAACACTTTCCTAGGGATAAGTTATATGATCTTACGTCTTTATCTGTCTAATGAATTTTGATCGAATTTTTAAACTCTTAAGTGTAAAGAACACTGGGTTTCCCTGGTGGGTCAGTGGTAAAGAAACCTCCTGCCAATGCAGAAGATGCGAGTTCAATCACTGGGTTGGGAAGATCCGCTGAAGAAGGAAATGGCAACCACTCCACTATTCTTGCCTGGAAAATCCCATGGGCAGAGGAGACTGGTGTGTTACAGTCCATAGAGTTGCAAAGAATCAGACACGACTTAGCAACTAAAAACACATACAAAAAGAGTATCAGATCTTGAAGTAAATAATATTTTTGCCCAGGAAAATCATCTCTTCTTTTGTCAGGCCACCAGGAGACGGAATTAATCTTGTTTGGGATTTAGTGGTTATGTTATTTGGATTCAATTCACAATGGCTTTAAGGTATTTGAAGGTGAGATAAGGATCTTTCCTGTAGCAAGCTTGGGATCTAAGTGTTGGATCTTTCCTTATTCTTGGCATTTAGCAGCCCCACATGCCTGCATGTCAGGGAGTCTCTCTCATTTATATTGTTTTCCCAGCGACAAGTCGCTGCTGCCGAGGCCCTAAGGGGCCACAGTGTTTTTCTTAGTTCTTTAGCCCTGACATCAAACTTGATCAGACCCCTTGTATCTGAATCTCAGAGGAGCCTCTCTCAGTTGTTATGTCCATTCTTAAGTGATACACTTTTTTTGCCTTGCACTCAGTGTAAGGATTAGAGTTCCTGAAAAATTTCTTTTAGTTTCCCTATTCTCAGGCTTCACGTGCTCCCTTCACGGCAGGCCTCACGTGCTTGCATGGCGGAATTCCCTGGAGTCTTTTGCCACATTCCAGCCACAGGTGAGCCCCTGTCTTCATACTTAATGAAGGCCTAGAGTGCCTGGAGGATTTCTGTTGATTCTTCTGCTTTTCCTTCAGACACCAATGTCCCTTCTGCCTAGGCCTCAGCATTCTTTCTCAGTGCCTCTGGTCTGATTCTAGCCTTTCCTGTGAATGCTCAGAGAAGGCCTATGGACAAATATTGGCAGATGGGTGGAGATTCTCTTTGTGCCTGGGCATTTAGAGATTAAAACTTTATTTAAATAAAGTTCAGCTGTTATTTTTCCTCCCATGTCAAAGGAAGCCTACTTTTTCTTCTGCTCTGCCAGGGATGACAACAGACATAAGACCATTCATTTCTAGGAGTGTGAGCTAAAACAAAGAATCAGATTGTCAAAGAGGCTCACAAGAATCAGAAATTATTAGCCAGTATCAAATTTTACTAACAATTTCAGTTAGAAATGATAAAGAGTCCCAGACAAAGCAGCAAGAGATCTGAGATGCTAAGGGTGGCTGTCAGGATTTTCCCTTCTACATCAAACACATGCTGTCTAGTTCAGAGTAGACAAGATCTCTGAGTGACATATTGGGACATTATCTCCTAGAGCGGAAGTATTTAGTCTAAAATATACCTCCATTTAATACCCTGGTTTATGTGGCATTTTCTAGAGGGCATGGCTCATAAATTTATAGATTCTAGGTTTATTATTTTTATTTTATTGATATAATTGACACATAGCTTTATATTAGATTCAGATATACAACATAATGTTTCAATGTATGTATACTTTGTGAAATGATCATCATAATGTCTAGTTGACAGTCATTACCATTGTTGATTTTGATTTTTCCCCTTGTAATTAAAATTTTAAGGATCTAGCCCCTGCCTCTGGCAACCACTAATCACTCCTCTGTATCTGTGAGGTTTTTTTGTTGTTGTTGTTTGGTTTATGGATTCCACATATAAGTGAGGTCAGGTAGTATTTGCTTTTCTTTGTCTCATTTCACTTAGCATAATGCCCTCAAGGTCCATCCATGTTGTCATAAGTGGGAGAATTTCTTTTTTTAATGACAATAATATTCCATTATATATCAAATTATTTATCCATTCATCTACCTATAGACCCTTAAGTGAGTATGCAGTGAATAAAAGGGTACAGATATTTTTTTGAGCTGGTATTTTTATTTTCTTTAGCTAAATACCAATTGCTGGATCATATGGTAGTTCTATTTTAGATTTTTGAGGAAAAAAATCTGTTTTCCAGTGGCTAGACCAATTTCTAGTCCCAACAATAGTGCAGGAATGTTCCCTTTTCTCCACATCCTCACCAGCGCTTGTTATTTCTTGTCTTCTTGATGATAGCCATTCTGACAGGTGTGAGGTACTATCTCATTGCATTTTTGACTTGCATTTCCCTGATGATTAATATTCCATCCAGCTTGCTGACTCTATTTCCCAAAGAACTATGTTGTGCCACCTAAACAATCTGGTAGGCTCCAGATGGGCATTCTCTGGACCTCCTATAATCCCTCTATTATATAGCTCCCTCTCAGCAGTCATTAAAACCAATGAAGCTGCTATGAAGAGAGTATTAATTTGTTATTTTAGGAGGAAAGAGGATATTGATTATGAAACTTGCCCTTGCTACATGATATATTTGATTTTCCACTTGATAACTATGTCAGCTTTTTTGGGCAGGCTCATCTGTCATCTTTTAAAAATATAACTGTTATATAAAAGAGAGTATTGACAGTAATAGAAAACAGCCTCTAAAGAGGAAATGATTACAGGAAAGAGGAAGTTCATGGGCACCAAATAATGGTGTCAGCAGTTTCATGAAAGAGTAGTATAATTAATGTCTTAAGCTTCTGAAGTCACAAAGAATTGAAGAGAGAAAATCCCTTATCTATTCTTCTTCCTCTTCCCCTGCTGGACAAAAAATAATTTGGGAGCATTACGCCATAGTTTTGTGGGTTAGGTTAGAGTTTGGGGTAGGGTACAGACTCTCAGTTATCATTTACTGTAACCATGTTCAGAAAAAAAATTCTAAACAGTGCTGCTGCCTCTGAAACTGCTAGAATTTCTGAGTTAAATGAAGTGTGATTATTTCAGGGATTTATTCTACCCACAAATTAAAATATACCTAAGAAAATAATTCTGTTATTTTCCTGCCTGGAGAAGATGGTAAGTTAATATCTAAATCACAAAGATCTGCTACTCTTTCCAAGGGCAAAATTCTTTTTTCTGATATACTTTTACTAAATTAAAAATAAAAATGAGTAGCTCCTTTCTCTTTTTATTTTTCTAATTTGTTAAAAAAAATTTTTTTTTGGACATGGTCTATTTTTTTTTTTTAAAGTCTTTACTGATTGGACCACTAGGGAAGTCTCCTCCCTTCTGACCCCATGGACTGTAGCCCACCAGTCTCCTCTATCCATGGAATTTTCCAGGCAAGAATATTGGAGTGGGTTGCCATTTCCTATTCTAGGGGATCTTCCTGACCCAGGGATGAAACCTATTTCTCTTACGTCTCCTTCATTGGCAGGCAGACTCTTTACCACTAGTGCCACCTGGGAAGCCTTTTTAATAAATAGTACATATTAAGTGACAAATCCAATAGGTGACCAAAGCAAAAAACCCAAACAGATGAAACACAAACTTATTTAGTGAACAAAGTGAAAGTGAAAGTCGCTCAGGCATATCCAACTCTTTGGGACCCATGGACTACATAGTCCATGGAATTCTCCAGTCCAGAATACTGGAGTGGGCAGCCGTTCCTTTTTTCAGCGGATCTTCCCAACCCAGGGATTGAACCCAGGTCTCTCGCATTGCAGGCAGTTTCTTTACCAGGTGAGCCACAAGGGAAACCCAAACTTACTTAGGTTGTACCCTAAATAAGCCTTCATGTCATCTGCATAACATTTTTAGCCAGGAAGAAAAGAAAGGCTGGCATTTTACTGAAATGTGAAGCTTCTGGGACCAGAAGCATGGCTGTTTATCTTGGAATCCTTAGACTCTTGCACAATGTTTGGAATATAGTAAGTTTTTAGATGAATGTTTGAATAAACAGATGGCTGAATAAACTAGAAGAAAAGAAAGTCTGGAACCGACTTTATAAGGTAGCATGCTGCCATAGGGACTGTGGAGAAGTGGGAAAACTTACATAGTCATCATGGTCAAATGAGCATCTGATAATTTTGATTCTGGCAAAGCCCAGTGTTCATTGTTCCCGGGCAGTTGCCACCAGCTCCACCCACCAGTGGGACAAAGATTACATAATCTAACTTTAACCTGCCCTTCCAGCTTTACCTCTCAGTATCCTGTATATGAATTCTCTTCTTTGGTCAAACTCTCCTAATCATTCTCTGAACACTTCATACTATCCTCCTTCTCTCTGCCTTTGCTCACACTGAATTTGGAATCTATTTCCCTGAATCTTTGCTTGCAAAATCCTACCTATTTTTCCAGGTCTTATCCTAAACACAAAATACTTTAAGAAGACAACCCCCCACCCCTCCCCCACCCGTCATCCTCAGTCTAAGCAAGACTGCTTTAGAGCACCTTATCTGTTCAACCACACACATCATTTACATATTCTTTCACTGAAATTATTTGAGAGATTAAGTAGTCCACTTCACAAATCATTTTCTCCCTTTATAAGGCATTAGAGTTTGATGAATTGACAGATTAATTTGGCATTATATACGTATAATGTTACTTAATAAATATTACTTACATATTTATTAAGCATTAGGGGTCAGAGGCAGAAAAAGGAGTCTGATACGTAGGTAGAGAGATTGTTTTGTAGACATGGGAGAAATACTGAAAGAATGCTATGTCATAAAGACAATAGAGGAGGAGACTCTTAGAAAAGGATGATTTGTTATGTTAAATGTTGCAGACTTATAAAGGTGAAAGAGAATTTGATTTGTTACTACATGATCAGATAATGATGTCTGTAATAGTCTAGTTTCAGACTATACTATAGTTTGTAAATTAATACAGGGCAAAAGCCAGATTATAAGGAATTTGGAATGAGTAGAGAATGAGGAAATAGAGGTTGCAAATATTTGGAAAAGTTTAACGATGAGAAAGAGAGACACAAGATAGCATCTCAGGAAAGGAAGATTTCCTTTCTTTTTTTTTTTTTTTAAATTGTGGTGGTGGTGGTAGCTTTGCTTTGAGAACAAAGAAACTATTGACAGGTTTAACTGAAGGTGAAGGTGGAGGAGAGGAGAATCATTTGAATGGTTGCCTCATTGAGGAAATTTCTATGACTATCCATCACCAAACTATCATGACAGCAAAAGTCTTTCAGACTTCTGCATTATTAAATAGAATGCTTAATAGTAGTACCTGGGCATCTTGTTTGTAAAAAGAGAAATTAGAAGGTGACATCACTCATCTTGTAAAGGGATTACAAAAGGATTGTTGGCTTGTTTTAAGTGCTAATTGCTCATGTATTTCTTATAGGTGATTAAATGCTCAACAATGGTAAAAACTAAAAACTATAGTGTTCTAAACCAATGCTGATTAAATGTCACCAGAAATTAATATTAAAAATTGAAATAATGCTTTTTAGCATTATTTAAGGACATTATTATTTAGAGATACTTACATTTCTGGTTTAAATTTTTTTAAATTTACCAAAAAGGAAGCTAAGTTACCATTCTGTCCTGTTAAATATAAAGTACTTGGGTCTCTGATGATGGGAAAGATTGACGGCAGGAGAAGGGGATGATGGAGGATGAGTTGGTTGGATGGCATTACTGATTCAATGGACATGAGTTTGAGCAAACTCTGGGAGATAGCGAAGGACAGGGAAGCCTGATGTTCTACAGTCCATGGGGTTGCAAAGAGTCAGAAATGACCGAGCCACTGAACAACAGCAAAAATCTGGGTCCCTGAATGGGATCCTTAATTGTTTTTTGTCTTGTGGGAAGTCCTATCAGAAAAGTCATTTGAACCACTTAGGTGGGCTGGAACACCATCAAAGAATGGGCAAGGAGATGATTCATTATGCTAGGAAGTTCTGAATGCACATGATCTTCTAGAGAACTAATGTTTCATCTATGGTCAACATTTTTTATGAGAAGTGCTGTATGAGATAAAAATGAAAATCTGTATGTTTTATAACACTTTTTAGACCATCAAAGGTAATATAGCACCTACTTAGGGAAAGTACTCTGACTTTAACTACTTTACGCACTGATGGAAGTGCCTTAAGGATTACGGCAGTATAGTGCTGAGATATTTGACAGGGGCAATACAATTCTTGGGTTCCTTACAATAAAAGTATTTTCAAATACTTGAATCCTGCAGAGCTGCAGAAGGACGTGATGAAGTATTTATTTGCGTTCTGACCAGCACTTGCATTTGAAAAATTATTCAGCATTGAGGGGAAAAAGCACTGAAAAGGAATAGAGGGAACAGTGCCCAGTACTCACACAGGGCTAGGAATAATGTGTTCCTACTAGACTGTAAAATGTCATAATTCACAGGTGGAGTACTTAGAGATTCTTGCTTCTTTAGTAAGAAATAGCTAGATCTAGAATAAACACAACTCTGGTCTTGCCTAACAAATTTTAAGAGCAAGACCTAAGATGATCAAACTGTTCCAGAATAACTTAACTGCATCCTAGAACAAAGCTCAGTAGTATTTTTAGAATATCAAAATACTCATCATTCAACAAGACAAAATTCACAATGTCTGGCACCTCATCAAAAATTATCAGGCACACAAAGGAGCAGGGAAATACGACCAACAATGGTGACAGAAATCAATCAAAACCAATCCCTAACTGGTGCAGAGGTTAGAATTAGCAGATAGTCATTTAAACTGTTATTATAACTATATTATACATGTTTAATAAAATTAGAACATAGAAGACATAAAGTCCCAGATTGACTTCTAGAGATTAAAATGACAATGCCTGACATAATAAATACAATAGATAGAATTGATGGCAGATTAGACATCACAGTTTCTTCGGCATTACTGGTTGGGGCATAACTTGGATTACTGTGATATTGAATGGTTTGCCTTGGAAATAAACAGAGATCATTCTGTTGTTTTTGAGATTGCATCCAAGTACTGTATTTTGGACTCTTTTGTTGACTATAATTGCTACTCCATTTCTTATAAGGGATTCTTGCCCACAGTAGCAGATATAATGGTCATCTGAGTTAAATTCATCCATTCTAGTCCATTTTAGTTCACTGATTCCTAAAATGTTGGTGTTCACCCTTGCCATCTCCTGTTTGACCACCTCCAATTTACCTTGATTCATGGACCTAACATTCCAGGTTCCTATGCAATATTGTTCTTGACAATATTGGACCCTGCTTCTATCACCAGTCGCATCCACAACTGCGTGGTGTTTTTTCTTGCCTCTGTCCCTTCATTCTTTCTGGAATTATTTCTCCACTGATCTCCAGTAGCATATTGTGCACCTACCGAACTGGGGGGTTCATCTTTCAGTGTCATATCTTTTTGCCTTTTCATACTGTTCATGGGGTTCTCAAGGCAAGAAAACTGAAGTGATTTGCCATTCCCTTATCCAGTGGACAACATATTGTCAGAACTCTCTACCATCTTGGGTGGCCCTACATGGCATAGCTTAGTTTCATCTAGTTAAACAAGACTGTGGTCCATGTGATTAGATTGGTTAGTATTATTTGATTGTGGTTTCAGTTTGTCTGCCCTCTGATGCCCTCTCTCAGCGCCTACCATCTTACTGGGGTTTCTCTTACCTTGGACGTGGGATATCTCCTCTTGGCCACTCCAGCACTGCTCCCCTTTTCATTACAGGGAACTGGAATACAAAAGTGGGAAGTTAAGAAACACCTGGAGTAACAGGAACATTTGGCCTTGGAATACAGAATGAAGCAGGATAAAGGCTAATAGACTTTTGCCAAGAGAATGCACTGGTCATAGCAAACACCCTCTTTCAACAACACAAGAGAAAACTTTACACATGGACATCACCAGATGGTCAACACCAAAATCAGGTTGATTATATTCTTTACAGCCAAAGATGGAGAAGCTCTCTACAGTCAGCACAAACAAGACCGGGAGCTGACTGTGGCTCAGATAATGAACTCCTTATTGCCAAATTCAGACTTGAATTGAAAGAAGTAGGGAAAACCACTAGACAATTCAGAGGTGACCTAAATAAAATCTCTTACAATTAATTATACAGCAGAAGTGAGAAATAGATTTAAGGGACTAGATATGATAGACAAAGTGCCTGATGAAGTGTGGATAGAGGTTCATGGCATTGTATAGGAGACAGAGATCAAGACTATCCCCCCAAAAAGACATGCAAAAAAGCAAAATGGCTGTTTGAAGAGGCCTTACGAATAGCTGTAAAAAGAAGAGATGCAAAAAGCAAAGGAGAAAGGGAAGATATTCCCATTTGAATGCAGAGTTCCAAAGAATAGCAAGGAGAGATAAGAAAGCCTTCTTCAGTGACCAGTGCAAAGAAGTAGAGAAAATAATAGAATGTGAAAGATTAGAGGTCTCGTCAAGAAAATTAGAGCTACCAAGCTAACATTTCATGCAAAGATGGGCTCAATAAAGGACAGAAATGGTATGAACCTAACAGAAGCAGAAGATGTTAAGAAGAGGTGGTAAAAATACACAGAAGAACTGTACAAAAAATATCTTCACAGCCCAGATAATCACGATGCTGTGATTATTCACTTAGAGTCAGACATCCTGGAATGTGAAGTCAAGTGGGCCTTAGGAAGCATCACTATGAACAAAGCTAGTGGAGGTGATGGGATTCCAGTTGAGCTATTTAAAATCCTAAAAGATGATGCTGTGAAAGTGCTGCACTCAATATGCCAGCAAATCTGGAAAACTCAGCAGTGACCACAGGACTGGAAAAGGTCAGTTTTCATTCAAATTCCAAAGAAAGGCAATGCCAAAGAATGCTCAAACTACTGCACAATTGCACTCATCCCACATGCTAGTAAAGTAATGCTCAAAATTCTGCAAGCCAGGCTTTAATAATACATGAACCATGAACTTCCAGATGTTCAAGCTGGTTTTAGAAAAGGCAGTGGAACCAGAGATCAAATTGCCAATATGCGTTGAATCATTGAAAAAGCAAGAGACTTCCAGAAAAACATTTATTTCTGCTTTATTGACTATGCTGAAGCCTTTAACTGTGTGGATCACAATAAACTGTGGAAAATTCTTAATGACATGGGAATACCAGACCACCTGACTTGCCTCTTGAGAAATCTGTATGCAAATCAGGAAGCAACAGTTAGAATTGAACATGAAACAACAGACTGGTTCCAAATACCAAAAGGAGTACATCAAGGCTGTATATTGTCACCTTGCTTATTTAACTTATATGCAGAGTACATCATGAGAAATGCTGAGCTGGATGAAGTGCAAGCTGGAATCAAGATTGTGGGAGAATATTAATAACCTCAGATATCCAGATGACACCACCCTTATGGCAGAAAGTGAAGAAGAACTAAAGAGCCTCTTGATGAAAGTGAAAGAGGACAGTGAAAAAGTTGGCTTAAAGCTCAACATTCAGAAAACAAAGATCATGGCATCCGGTCCCATCTCTTCATCACAAACAGATGGGGAAACCATGGAAACTGTGGCAGACTTTATTTTTTGGGGTTCCAAAATCACTGCAGATGGTGACTGCAGCCATGAAATTCAAAGATGCTTACTCCTTGGAAGTAAAGTTGTGACCAACCTAGAAAGGTTATTAAAAAGCAGAGACATTACTTTGTCAACAAAGTCCATCTTTTCAAGGCTATGGTTTTTCCAGTAGTCATGTATGGATGTGAGAGTTGGACTATAAAGAAAGCTGAGCACTGAAGAATTGATGCTTTTGAACTGTGGTGTTGGAGAAGACTCTTGAGAGTCCCTTGGACTGCAAGGAGATCCAACCAGTCCATCCTAAAGGAGATCAGTTCTGAATATTCATTGGAAGGACTGATGTTGAAGCTGAAACTCCAGTACTTCGGCCACCTGATTCAAAGAGCTGCCTCACTGGAAAAGACCTTGATGCTGGGAAAGACTGAAGGGGTGAGAAGAAGAGGAAAACAGAGGATGAGATGGTTGGATGGTATCACTGACTCAATGGACATGCGTTTGGGTAAATTCTGGGAGTTGGTGATGGACAGGCAGGTCTGGTGTGCTGCAGTCCATGGAGTCACAAGGAGCCGGACATGATGGAGCGACTGAACTGAACTGAACTAGACATCACCAAAAAAATAATATATTTAGAGACATAGCAATAAAAGCAATCCAAAATGAAATACACTGTGAAAAAAGAAATAAAAAATGAACATCATCAGTGAACTTTCAGACAACTTGAAGCAGATTAATGTAGATGTAATACAAGTTCCTGAAAAAGAAAATATAGAAAAATATTTGAAGAAAAAATAGTTGTGGGTTTTCTGAATTTAGTGAAAATTATAAACCTACCAATTAAAGAAGTATATTGAAATGTAAACACAAACAACTTGAAGAAAACAATACCAAAACACATCATTATCAAACTGTTAGAAAATGATAGAGAAAAATATTATAAATGGTAAAAAAATGATATAGTATGTATAGGGGAACAAAGATAATGATGGTAACAGATTTTTTCACCAGAGACAATGCAACTGAGAAGACAATGACTCAACATCTTGATGTATATACCAAAAATAAAAAACTGCTACCAAGAATTGCATACTCTGTAAATATATATTTGAGAAACACAGGTGTAATAAGAATTTTTAGACCTGCAAAAGCCTAAAGAATTCATGAGCAGAGGTATACAACAAGAAATGTTGAAAAAACTTGTTCAGCCAAAAGGAAGAAGATAGCAGACAGAAATATGGATACTCACAAAGAAATGAAGAACACTAGATATACTAATTACATTGGTAAATATATAAGATCAGTTTAGTTCAGTCACTCAGTTGTGTCTGACTCTTTGTGACCCCATGGACTGCAGCACGCTAGGCTTCCCTGTCCATCACCAACTCCTGGAGTTTACTCATACTCATGTCCATTGAATTGGTGATGCCATCCAACCATCTTATCCTCTGTTGTCCCCTTCTCCTCCTGCCCTCAATCTTTTCCAGCATCAGGGTCTTTTCAAATGAGGCAGTTCTTTGCATCAGGTGACCAAAGTATTGGAGTTTCAGCTTCAGCATCAGTCCTTCCAATGAATATTCAGGATTGATTTCCTTCAGGATGGACTAGTTGGATCTCTTTGCAGTCCAGGAGACTCTCAAGAGTCTTCTCCAACACCACAGTTCAAAAGCATCAATTCTTCAGTGCTCAGCTTTCTTTATAGTCCAACTCTCACATCCATACATGACTACTGGAAAAACCATAGCTTTGACTAGAAAGACCTTTGTTGGCAAAGTAATGTCTCTGACTTTTAATATGCTGTTTAGGTTGGTCATAAATCTTCTTCCAAGGAGCAAGCATCTTTTTATTTCATGGCTTTACCATCTGCTGTGATTTTGGAGCCCCCAGAAATAAAGTCTGTCAGTTTCCAGTGTTTCCCCATCTATTTGCCATGAAATGATGGGACCAGATGCCATGATCTTAGTTTTCTGAATGTTTAGTTTTAAGCCAGTTTTCTCCTCTTTCACTTTCATCAAGAGGCTCTTTAGTTCTTCACTTTCTGCCATAAGCATGGTGTCATCTGCATATTTGAGATTATTGATATTTTTCCTGGCAGTCTTGATTCCAGTTGTGCTTCATCCAGTGCAGTGTTTCTCATGAGGTACTCTGCATATAAGTTAAATAAGCAAGGTGACAATATACAGCCTTGATGTACTCCTTTCCTGATTTGGAGCCAGTCTCTTGTTCCATATCCAGTTTTAACTGTTGCTTCCTGATTTGCATACAGATTTCTCAAGAGGCAAGTCAGGTGGTGTGGTATTCCCATCTCTTTCAGAATTTTCCAAATATTTTTCTTATTTAAATATTTTGAAAGAAAATTAAATATTACAAAGATAGTAACAAAGTGATGTGTGGTTAATAACATAGTGTATCAGGGAGAATTTAAAAAAATTGTCCCCTAAGAACCATGCTCTAATTTCTGATATCTTTGAATGTGATAATATCATTATTATTGTGTTATGTTCTAATATTATTCCAATGTTATATTTTACAGTATAGTTGACCTTGAGATAGGGAGATTTTCCAAGTGGACCTACCTAATCATAAGTGTACTTTTATGAGCAAGGCATTTTTCTCCATCTGGTGGTTGAGAGGAAGATGCAGAGATTGAAAGCACAAGAAGGATTTGATGTCCTGGTGCTGTCTTTGTAGATGGAGGAGACTGGGGAGTAGTCACAAGGAGCTGAGAATGACTCCTTGTGTGGTTTGGAGCTGAGGACTTCAGCTCTGAAATTACAAGGAATTGAATTGTCAGTAAGAGGAATGAGATTGGGAAGAGACCCCATACAGATAAGAGCGCACTGGGCTTATGTCTTGATTTCAGCCTGTGAGACCTCAAGTTGAAAATCTAGCCAGGTCATCTCAGACTTCTTATAGAATTGTAAGATAATAAATGGGTATAGTGTTAAGCCTCTAGTGCATGAAGTCACTTCAGTTGTGTCTGACTCTTTGCAACCCTATGGACCCTAGCCTGCCAGGCTCCTCTGTCCCTGGGATTTTCTAGCCAAGAATACTGAAGCAGTGTGCCATGCCATCATCCAGGAGATCTTGCCCACCCAAGGATCAACCTGTGTCTCTTATATCTCCTGTATTGGCAGGCAGGCTTTTTACCACTAGCCCCACCTGCTACCCGGAAGTTCATAGTAATTTGTTTTGCAGAAAACTAGAAAATCATTATATATATGTAGGAATTAATATACATATGTAGAAACTAATATACATATGTAGAAATAAAATATGTGACAAAACACAGAAACTGAAATGGGCAAATGAATGTATACTGTTGAAACAGAAGCTTTATTTAATACTGTCAACAAAGGAGATAAATTTCAATTATTGAAGATATTCAATTAATTTAGAAAGAAAATAAAAAAAAAAGAACAAATTCATGAGACAGATAGAAAAAAGAAATGAGATGATAGGCTTAAATCTAACCATATCTACAGTTATATTAATTGTAAATAGACTAAACATCCCTATTAAAAGGTAGAAATTATTGAATTTGATTAAAAGGAAGCTTAACTATATGTTGTCTACAAGAAATGCACTGTAAATACAAAGACACAAGAAAATAAAAAATAAAAGGTTGAAAAGTAATATGTTAACATTAGTCAAAAGAAAAGTGAAGTGGCTATAACTTGCTCCGGCCGCTAGCTGGGCGCAGTCGCTCTGGCCCGCAGAGCAATCAACGTGAGCTCCGAATCCACCTGAAAACGGATGAAAGGGGTGTGGGACAAGAGACGTGAAGAACGGCAGCAAGACAAAGGTTCTGATCAAGCTGCAAAACTTTATTGAGCGCAAGGCGATTATATATGGGGAGGAGGGGAGGGAGTGGGAAAAGGAAGGGGGGAACTCTGACGGGCATGTAGGGAATACGTGTCTTGTGGGTGATTGGCCTGTTGGATATATGTTCGCCGCATGATCCTTTTGGTGATTTGCCAGCCGAATGTATAGCTGGCACGTAATCAGCGCCTTATATGGCAGCAGGCTTGCAGCGTTCCGACCGTAATGGCTCTGGCTGATCGCATCAGCCGGCCGGGCCCCAACAGCTATAGGGTATATTAATAACATAAAGCAGATTTCAGAGCAAAGACAATTACTTGGGATAAAGGAGGTTATTACATAATAATAGTGTTGTTAATTTATCAGGAAGAAATGACATTCCTGAAGGCCCTTGCTTTCAGTAAAAGAGCAGAGAGCTTTACTTCAAAATATATGGAACAAAAACAGAACTGTAAGGAGATGTCAACAAATCCACAATTATAATCAGATATTTTAATATAATTCTCTCAACAGTTGATAAAACAAGTAGACAAAACTAGTTAAGGTGCGTAACTTGAAAGACTATTAACCAGTATTTAACTAACTGGCATTTATAGAATACTTCATCAGTTTAGCAGTTTATTTTCAGATGCAGACATTTATTTTCAAGTGCATGCTGAATCATGCATCATATTCTGGGCCCCAGAAGTCTTGGTGTCTTTAAAAAGATAGTAGTCATATGATGTGTGTTCTCTGGCCACTAACTTAGAAATCAGTAACAGAAGGATCTCTGGAAAGTGACCAAATAGTTGGAAACCAAACAACACATTTCTAAATTACTCATGAGTCAAAGGGAGTCAAAAGGGAAATTAGAAAGTACTGTGAACTGATGAAAATGAAATCACAACATATGAACATCTATCTCTTGAATGCTACTAAATTAGTAGTTATAACAAAATTTATAGCACAAACCAAAGGAGAAAAAAGAAGAAATAAAACTTTCTTTATTTGCAGACAACTACTTAGAGAATTCAATGTCGTAAAAAAGCTACTCGATCTAATAAATGAGTTAGCAAGGTTGCAAGATGCTTCCCATGAGGTGCTAATTATAAAGAAGTTGTCTGCTGATGCAAAAGACCTAAGAGACGTGGGTTTGCTCTTGGGTCAGGAAGATCCTTTGGAGAAGAAAATGGCAACTCACTCCAGTATTCTTGCCTGGAGACTCCCAAGGACAAAGGAGTCTGTTGGGGTACAGTCCATAGGATCACAAAGAGTCAGACATGACTGAAGCGACTTAGCACATACAAAAAATTGTATAAGCTAGCAATGAACAATCAGAAATTGAAAAAAAAATAGCATCAAAAATATGAAAATACTTAGAGTTATATTTGACAAAAGATAAGACCTGCATACACTGAAATCTGCAAAACATCATTGAGAAGAACTTAATAATGGAGAGATATACAGTGTTCATAGGACAGGAGAATCAATGTTGCCATGATGTCATTTCTCCTCAAAATAAGCTAGAAATTCACTATAATCCCAATCAAAATTCCCACAGACTTATACATATACATTGCAATATAATTACAAAATTCAAATGAAAAAATGAAGATCCAAAATAAAGACATCTTAGAAAAGAGTAAAATTGGAGGATTAACATTATCTGCTTCCAAGTCTTATAAATTAATATTATCAAGACAGTGTGCTAGTGGTACACAGATGGACAAATAGGTAAATATAATAGACCAGATATTGTGAAAATAGATTCACACATATATGGATAACTGAGGGCACAAGGCCATTCAGTAGAGAAAGCCTGGGCTTTTCAACCAGTGGTGCTAGAGCAATTGGATATTTATATGCAAAACAAAGGATTTTAATTCTTATCTTACACTACATACAAAGCTTAATTCAAAATGGACCATAGACTTAAATATAAGAACTAAAACTACAAGATGTCTATAAGAAAACACAAGAGAAAATCTTTTCGACCTTAGGTTAGGCAAAGATTCTTTTAGATATGGCACCAAGGCCCAGTTTGAAAAGAAAAAAATTATAAGTTGAACCTAATTAAAATGAAAAACTTTAGCATTTTGAAAGACTCTGTTAAGAGAACAAATAGAGAAGCCACAGACTGGCATAAAATATTTGCAAATCATATCTAATAACAGCTTAATATTCAGAATATATAAACTACTCTTAAAATTCAACAATAAAAAACAAAAACCCAATTAAAAAAATGGAAAAAACTTGAAAAAACACTTGACCTAAGAAAATTTACTAATGGCAAAGAAATACATGAAACATCATCTGTTATTCAACATCATTTGTTATTCAAGATGTGTGTTTGTGCTTTGTTGCTCAGTCATGTCTGACCCTGTGACCCCATGGACGATACCTGCCAGTCTTCTCTGTCCATGGGATTCTCCAGGCAATGATACTGGAGTGGGTTGCCATGCACTCCTCCAGGGGATCTTCCCAACTCAGGGATTGAACCCAGGTCTCCCGCATTGTAGGCAGATTCTTTACTGTCTGAGCCACCAGGGAAGCCCATTATTCAAGAACTGCAAATTAAAAGGACAATGAGATTTTTTTAATGATTTATTTATATATTTTTCCCTTTACATTATCGTGTTGGTTTTGCCATATATTGACATGAACCCGCCATGGGTATACATATGAGATTTTAACATGAGATATAGAATGGTTAACATTAAAATGTCTAACAAGTATTGATAAGGATGTGTAGGGACTGTACTCCCTTATCCCACTGTTGGGATGTAAAATGATACAACCTCTTTGGAAGACAGATTGGTAGTTTCAATAATGGCTACTCAGAGAAGTTCATATCTTAATGCCCAGAACTTGTGAGTAGATTTCATCATAAAGAAACTTTGTAGATGTGACTAAGTGAAAGATTTTAGAGAGCCAGGAGATTATCATATCCAGAAGAGTACAATATAATCACAAACGTCCTTATAAGAGAGAGGCAGAACAATAAGAGTCAGTAGTAGGATGTGTGATACAGAAGTAGGAAGTTAGTGTCCTGAAAAATAGGCCAAGAAACTAGGGAATACAGGCAGACCAGCAGTTAACAAAGGAAGCTAAATAAATTTTCCCCTGAATCTTCCAGAAGGAACAGTCTGGCTAACACTTAAACTTTGAAATTTTGACCTCTAGAGCTATGAGATAAATTTGTGTTGTTTTTAAGTCACTCATTTTTTTTTTTTTTTTGTAATTTGTAACAGCAGCAGTAAGATGCGCTGATCCTTTAACGTTAAGTATATATCTAACCTAGAGGTAACCTAGTCTTTCCTCCCCTAGATATTTATGCAAGAGAAATGAAAGCACATGCTCATCCAAAAACCTATATGTGAGTGTTTAAACTGCTTTATATGTGATAGACAAAACCAGGAAAAAGGTCAAATATCAAAGGTGAATGAACAAACTGATGATGGTATATCCAGATAATGGAATGTGGAGCCAAGCAATAAAGATAAAAACAAACAAGCAAACAACTGTTGACAAATATCCCAAATGGATGAACCTCAGAATAATTATGATGAGTTAAAAAGCCAGAAAAACAGTATACATACAATAAGATGCCATTTTCAAAAATCTGGAAAGCGCAAGCTAATCAGTACTTGCTTGAATGGGAAGGAGGGAGAAAACAGGGAGGAGTGAAAGGGAAAGATTATAAAAGGTCATGAGGAAACTTTTGGACTGATGGATATTTTCATGGTCTTAGTTATGGTGACAGTTCTAGAGGAATATATATCATTAAGACATATCAAATTGTATTCTTTAAATAAAGCTCATTATTATGTGGGAATTACACCTAAATCAGAGCAGCAACAGCATCAAGAAAATACACCTCAGAAGGTTATTGTGAAGCTTAAATGAGAAGCTATGCATATCACTTGCTGTAACTCCTGGCACAGAGTAAGAACTCAATAAATTTTGGTCATTATTATTTTTTTACTTTAGAGGATGGAATGGTAGAGCAATAATTGAATGTGAATTACCAAGAATCTTTTGAAATAAACATCAAGACGAACTTTCTCACAGTTGTTAACTGGAGAGGAAAGTAAGGATGAGACTTACTAAGTATAGCATTTTATTAAATATCTTGCACAAAATTATGATGAAATCAGTATTGGCATGATAGTGGTCTTTCTATTTTCAAGTAAGATCTGTGGAATCCTTTCTTATTCCTGATTTATAAACTTTGCTTACTAACTGACAAAGGGTTTTATTGTATTGTTTTATGAGGGTTATAGTAATTGCTTAACAAATATCTGTCAGATTGAACTGAATTAATCATCATCTCATCTCTGTAATTCAGGAACTTGAAATTCATGGCCATGTGTACTTTGTAAGTTAATTAACCTCAGCTCAATTTGGGGGATTCCTTGCCTCAGGGTACTTAGTCTTCCCTGATGTGAAATATTTAGGTGACATAGACAGGAAGCAGTGACTTATGAAGAGAGCATGCCTGGGGAACTCCAGAAAGTGTCAGGGGACGTGTCTAGGAGAGGTGGAGCTGGGCTGGGCCAGGGCTGGCAGTGTAATTTCATTTCCCATGGTTTCCACATGTCCTTTCCTGAGTAGAGAAGACTCTTCAAAAAAAAAATAGATTCTTGTGTATTCTTCCCTAGTTCTTGTTCTTGTTGGGTTAAGAGCTGAGTTCTTCTGGCTGGCACGAGAATTCTTTCTTCTACATTATGTCTATCCTTGAAGTTAATCTGTCTCTAAATATGGCACTGAGCTGGTTACATGGAAAGATTCCATACAGAACTATTTTTATAAATCATCATCGTCATGAGAATATATTACTTAGTCAAGTCCCAAAATAGAAAAGTTTTTGCAAGTTTAACATCTAAGTGAGGATAGGAATTTAGATTTTAGTCTTCTTTAGGGTTGAGTGAAAACCTTTTCTATACTGACAACAGCTGGCTATGATATTGAGTATAACTTTGAAAAAAGGCAATTTTCTGATTACAAAGGTACTACAAGAACAGGCTATTTTCATATATAATTAGCATATGAAAGATGTCCATTATCATTAATGATCAGGGAAATGAAAATCAAAATCACAGTGAGATACCATAGCATTGACAAATTTCAGTCCAACAATTTCAAGTGTCACTGAGGGTATAGAACAACAAGAACTTTCACACCCTGCAGGTAGGAGTGTATATAAACTGATGGCAATCTCTCTCTTTTTTTAATTGTCTGCAATTCAGGAGACCCAGGTTTGACTCCTGAGTTGGGAAGATCCCCTGGAGAAGGGAATGGCACCCCACTCCAGTATTCTTGCCTAGAGAATTCCATAGACAGAGGGGCCTGGTGGACTATAGTCCATGGCTTTGCAAAGAGTTAGACATGACTGAGTGACTAACACTAACATAGTTGATTTACAATGTTGTGTTAGTTTCAGGTGTATAGCAAAGTGATTTATACACACACATATATGTATATTCTTTTTCCAAATTTTTTCTTATGGGTTATTACAAGATATTGGGTATAGTTCCCTGTGCTATACAGTAGTTCGTTGTTGGTATCTGTATACAATAAGTATATAGTAGTGTGAAGATATGTGTACCCCAATGTTCAGTGCAACACTATTTATAATAACCAAGATGTAGAAGCAAAATTGACAGATGAATGGATAAAGGAGATGTGGTACATATATACAATGGAATATTGCTGAATAGTAAAAGAATGCTGAAAAGAGAACTGCCATATGACCCAGCAATCCCACTGGTGGGCATACACACGGAGGAAACCAGAATTGAAAGAGACACATGTACCCCAATGTTTATCGCCGCATTGTTTACAATAGCCAGGACAACAACCTAGATGTCCATCAACAGACAAACGGATAAGAAAGCTGTGGTACATATACACAATGGAATATTACTCAGCCATTTCATTTGAATCAGTTCTACTCGGGTGGACGGAATTGGAGCCTATTATACAGAGTGAAGTAAGCCAGAAGGAAAAACAAAAATACAGTATACTAATGCATATATATGGAATTTAGAAAGATGGTAATGAGAACCCTGCATGAGAGACAGCAAAAGAAACGCAGATGTATAGAACAGTCTTTTGGACTCTATGGGAGAGGGCAAGGGTGGGATGATATGGGAGAACGGCATTGAAACATGTTAATTATCATGTGTGAAATCAATGGCCAGCCCAGGTTTGATGCTCAGGACTGGTGCACCCGGATGACCCAGAGACAGGGAATTGGGAGGGAGGAGGGAGGGGGGTTCTGGAAGGGGAACACATGTATACCCATGGCAGATTCATGTCAATGTATGGCAAAACCAACACAATAATGTAAAGAAAATTTTAAATAAATAAATAAATAAATATCCATACACCTTAAAAAAAAAAAAAACAGTAAAAGAAAATGAAACAGTGCCATTTGCAGCAACCTAAATGGACCTCAAGAGTATCAGACTAAGTGTGTCAGACAGAGAAAGGTAAATATCATATGATATTGCTAATATGTAGAATCTTAAAAAAAAGATACAAATGAACTTACATACAAAACAGAAATAGATCCACAGACATAGAACACAAAGGTAAAAGGCTATTGGGGGGCACAGGGATAATTTAGGAGTTTGCAACAACCACTTTGAAAACAGTTTGGTATTGTTGAGTCAAGTTGAATTTGTGTGTACTCTGTGACATAGCCATATCATTCCTAGCTTCATAATCCAGGGAAATTCTTTTTTTTGCATATGTGTACCAGGATGTAATGAGAAATAGAAAATTCCCCCACTGAAAGAATCCAAATATTCATCTCAAGAAAAATGGAGAAATAAATTGAAGTATGTTCAAACAGTAGAATACTACACAGCAGTGAAAATAAGTGAATTATAGTGGCATGCATCAACATGAGTAAACCTCCAAAACATAAAGTTGAGGGCAAGAAGAAGGTCATGGAAGAACACATAAGTAGAGGCTGTGTTCCTTTTTTGGACATGTTAAATGTGAAGTGCTGATTGAAGGTCCTGGTAGAAATATCCAGATTATGGGTGGAAACACAGATTTGAAGCTCAAGATTCAGGTAGTGTGTTTAGGCAGCATTTGATGAAGTGAAAGCTGAATCCATTAGTGAGAATAACAGAGGAGAGGGTAAGGTTGGTGATGGGAACTCTTATAAAAAACTGAATTTAGTAATTGGAATAATGAAATCAAAAAGGCAGGTTAGAGATGTAGAAAAAGAGAATGTAGTGTCTGAAGCTAAAGGAAGAGTCAAGACAAGCTACATAATTAGTAGGGCTTAGTGGAAAATGAACATATGGGGCCCCCGTTAAAAAAGTGTTAAGAATTTTAAAACAGAGACAAAAGAGTCTCAAACTGCATGCAGTCTTTCTAAGTATGGGACACTGTGACTGCATTGTGGTTGCACAGATTGCATGTCTCAGAGGCCAGTCCTGGGAAGAGCTCTTGGGACTTGGAATCAATATGGTGAAACACATTAGCGGACTGAGAAAGAAGAATGAGAAAAAAAAATTAAATCCTTTTTTGCCTCTCTGATTTTGAAAGTAATACTCATTAAAGCATATTTGTAAAAGCATAAAATATGTAAAAAGTATCTATAATTTGACTTATTTATCAGTACCCTTTAATCTGATAACTTCTAACATTTCCGTAGTTTTTTTCCCACTTACTTTCTGAACAGACATACACATTAACATGCTTGTCAACACTTTGTGTTAGTCACTCAGTCATGTCTGACTCTTTGCAACCCCATGGAATGTAGCCCGCCAGGCTCCTCTGTCCATGAAATTCTCCAGGGGAGAATACTGGAGTGGATTGCTAGTTCCTGCTCCAGAGGATCTTCCCCACTCATATCAACACTTTAAATAACACAAATTGAGACCATATTCTATAATTTTGTTACTTAAAAAAATTTTAACATTCTATTATGGGAATTTTCTCATATCATTAAATGTTCTTTGAGAAAATGATTATTAATAAAAAAGATTATGTGACTAGCTGGTCACTGGTGACCTTGGCGAGGTTAGATGCACATAAATGAGGAATAAATGGAAGTTGAAGTTGGAGGCATCAAGCATAGATACTTTTCTACTTGATGGTTGCAAGAAGACACAGAAAGAATGGCACCTCATGGAGATAGGATGGTTGAGGGAACTTTGTATGAGTATGGGAGACCTGGATGAAATTGTTGGCTGAGAAAGGATGCCAGAGGAAGAGGTGGGTACGATGATGAATACATTCTTGGAGGAGTTGGGAAAGGAATGGACATATGTAATGGACACAGCAATACAGAAATGCCTTCCTCTAAAAGAGAATAGGATGGATTATACAAGCTGAAATTTTGAAGTTTGGAGAAGAGCAAGCTATTACATTTACATCATATAGAGCATTGTTAAGAAAATAGAAGATGACAAGGTAGGTAGACTTTGAAATTACTGATAATTTGATTCAGCATAAGTAATAGAGGCTTATTCAGAGATAAATTCCAAAATTGTGAATAAAAGTGCAGGCCCAGTCGAGGCCAGATTTTGGAATGAAAAGAAGTGACTCAAGTTCAAAATTTTCTTCAGTAATATTCAGCAGCCTGATAGGAATGTGGAGAAAGTGGATGACAGTTTGCTCAGAACTGGAGCTTGCCAAGGCCAGTGTTATGGAAAAAGGAAACATAAAGGATTCTGGAGTACTAATAGGGATTATATTAACTTGTTCATTATAAGAGCCACAGATGGCTAAAAAGCCAAATAAAGAGCTGAGGTAAGGGAGGAATGAACAGGTTGAAAGCTGTGATGAGGGTGACTGAGCAGCAATTTCAGTAGATATGAAAAGGGAGAAAGGATATATGACAATCAAAGGGAAATCTCAACTTAAAATCTTGTAAGCTGAATAACAGATCCAAAGGTAAATGTGGGTGGGTGCTTCAGTGAAGGTGCAGAGGTGGTGTAAAAACACTGAGGCCGATGTGTGGAAAGCACCATTCATATGGACATTGAGATGAACAAGGTATTGCCATGAATCAGTTGAGAGAAGACTGCAAGCTAAAGGCTAAACTATCAGGAGAGTTACTGGTGGGTCTAGAAGTTGGTGGAAAGCAGCAGCAAGGAGGGAACAAGGAGTCAACAGGAAAGGCATTGCTGAGAACTGGTGGTAGAGGGATGGTGTGGTAGTGGCTGGAGGAGTTCAGAATGTGTTGCTTCCTAAATTAACGTAATTCTGAGGAGGGGTGGACGGAGACACTGCTGGGGAGTTTTGATGTTGGTCAAGGTCATGGGAGGAATAATCCAAGAGAAGTCTGAGGATGTAGGTGAGCTAGTTCACAATCAATTCATTTTCACAGAGCACAATGTTGAGGATTGTCTAACATTATCTGAATGTCTACAGGGAGCCTTGTATCCATATCTATTTCCAATCTCTATCTTTACAGTACCTCCACTATATCACCATTAAACACCCTTTTCATTTAATACTCTTCAAGTCTTTAAAGTCTCCCAAATTTTCACTACATTGTTATGATGAGTAACAAGAAAATTTACCAGACAGGTTAAATGAGTTGACCAAAATAAAAGGGATAGTGTTGAATGTGGGAAAGAAAAAGATAATAATGAGGGACACTGGTGATTACAATAAGGAACTCAAAACACACCTCAAGCTGGTGACAAGCATAGATGAGTCTAGAATGCTCACACTTTGTCTTCATTTCTCTCTTTGAGGTATCTATGCAATTTTGGCACTAAACAGAAAGCAAGATTGTTTTTATGCACTTTATAGTGTGTGTCTTCTGTCTTTGATGTTCAAGGGAAATCTTTGCCTTTAATCATAAGAGTTGAAAGCCAGATATAACAAAGTAAGGAAACTGAATTTTCAAACAGTTGTTCATTTTTACCTTGCGCTTTACATTTAAGCATGTATTAGCCATCAATGTTTGAAATGCAGGTTAGCATCCTCTTTATATTTGTCCTTTATTTTCTTACTCCAGGATACTTTTGAGTATGGGTTTATAAATTTTTTTTCCAGTGGTGCTATGTAACCTAGGAACAAGAATAGAGAAATTATGTGTGAGAGATATCAGGGGTTGGGAGTTTGTAAATGTATTGCCCTTTTCTGTTGAAAGAACATTTAGAATTTTGGTTTGAATGAACTGTAAAATATGAGCATTTTAAAACTGTATACCTTTTTAAAAATTAGATTATAAAGTCCATGTCACCAGATATAATATCTTGAAATTTAGAACTACTAAAAGAATATGTGGTATGAGAAATACCTATAAACTGAGGAATTCATAGTACATATGACTTGGCATAAGTACAGAGACCAGATACAGTTATTTGATAGGTTTTTCAACAAAATAGTAAACCATGGAGAACATAAAACAACAACAAAAAAATCAAACTGTTCAAAGCATTTCATATTTTTTTTACACTGATGTCCAATGGGATCCACATAGCTGTTATTAAAAGGAAGATTTTAATTGGTGAGTTGCTAATCAGTTATCAAGTGTTTCTTGATGGATTATTATGTGATAGATATTGAGCTAGGAAAAAAAATATCTTCCTATAGCCTTAGGAAGCATCACTAAGAACAAAGCTAGTGGAGGTGATGGAATTCCAGTTGAGCTATTTCAAATCCTAAAAGATGATGCTGTTAAAGTGCTGCACTCAATAGGTCAGCAAATTTGGAAAACAGCAGTGGCCACACGACTGGACAAAGTCAGTTTTCATTCTAATCCGAAAGAAAGGCAATGCTCAAACTACCGCACAATTGCACTCATCTCACATGCTAGTAAAGTAATGCTCAAAATTCTCCAAGCCAGGCTTCAGCAATACATGAACTGTGAATTTCTAAGTGTTTAAGCTGGTTTTAGAAAAGGCAGAGGAACCAGAGATCAAATTGCCAACATCTGATGGATCATCGAAAAAGCAAGAGAATTCCAGAAAAACATCTATTTCTGCTTTATTGACTGTGTCAAAGCTTTTGACTGTGTAAATCACAATAAACTGTGGAAAATTCTGAAGGAGATAGGAATACCAGACCACTTGACCTGTCTCTTGAGAAACCTATGTGCAGATCAGGAAGCAGCAGTTAGAACTGAACATGGAACAACAGACTGGTTCCAAATAAGAAAAGGAGTACGTCAAGGCTGTATGTTGTCACCTTGCTTATTTAACTTGTGCACATAGTACATCATGAGAAACACTGGGCTGGAAGAAGCACAAGCTGGAATCAAGATTGCTGGGAGAAATATCAATAACCTCAATATGCAGATGACACCACCCTTATGGCAGAAAGTGAAGCAGAATTAAAGAACCTCTTGATGAAAGTGAAAGAGGAGAGTGAAAAAGTTGGCTTAAAGCTCAACATTCAGAAAACAAAGATCATGGCATCTGGTCCCATCACTTCATGGGTAATAGGTGGGGAAACAGTGGAAACAGTGGCAGACTTTATTTTTGTGGGCTCCAAAATCACTGCAGATGGTGATTGCAGCCATGAAATTAAAAGACGCTTACTCCTTAGAAGGAAAGTTATGAGCCACCTAGACAGCATATTAAAAAGCAGAGACATTATTTTGTCAACAAAGGTCCATCTAGTCAAGGCTATGGTTTTTCCAGTAGTCATGTGTAGATGTGAGAGTTGGACTATAAAGAAAGCTGAGTGCAGAAGAATTGATGGTTTTGAGCTATGGTGTTGGAGAAGACTCTTGAGAGTGCCTTGTGCTGCATGGAGAGCCAACCAGTCCATAGTAAAGGAGATCAGTCCTGGGTGTTCATTGGAAGGACTGATGTTGAAGCTGAGACTCCAATGCACTGGCCACCTGAGGTGAAGAACAGACTTATTTGAAAAGACCTTGATGCTGGGAACGATTGAGGGCAGGAAGAGAAGGGGACAACAGAGGATGAGATGGGTGGGTGGCATTACTAACTCAATCGACATGAATTTGGGTAAACTCTGGGGGTAGGTAATGGACAGGGAGGCCTGGTGTGCTGCAGTTCATGGGGTCTCACAGAGTTGGACACCTGTGAGCAACTGAACTGAATTGATTCCTAGCAGAACTTATAATTTAAGAGAGACAAAGCACATAGACACTTGAATCAAAAACTGAGGAATGAAATTTATTAAAGACACTTAAAATATTGACCTGTTTCTGATTGGGTTCCAAGAAATTAGAGCAACTGAGTTTGTGAGAGATTTCTGTTATATTTTGATTGTCTATTCCAAAAGGCCAAGTTTTACTGACTTTGTCTTCTTGTATTATTTTTATTATTATTGCTAATTTTAAAAATTGACCATTTTGACCTTCATTTATACATGACACTTGCCATGTTAGGAATCATGAAGTCACAGATTCTCTGAGCATCAATAGACTCGAGGCCACATAGTTCTGGAGATGAGGTCTCTGAATTTCAGAGAGGTGATGTGACTAGCAGTTAGTTGGAGAGTCAAGACTTCTCTAGGGATCCAGTTGTACTTTTGTGACCACAGAAGAAAGAGAGGGATAAGGGAATTAAAGTCTACTCTTAATGTAACTAGTGGAGGAAAACTAGAAATCAATGAGAAGAACTACCATCAAAAAGATACTAAGGGAACTGGAAGTCCTAGATCCTTGATTTGGTTACACTTCCCAGGAAGGGACTTAACTAATGGAAGTCAAGAGAGTTATCAATATTTGTGTTGAAATAAACACTATCAGTTAAATGTTAAGGAAAAGGTACTAAAAGCTTTGTCCTTTGGTATTTATTTTCTTTTCAGATTGTCAGCTTTGAAATGTCTGTTCTGTATGTTAATTACTTATATATTTTTAAAAAAGACCTCTATCTTCTTGTATGAAACAAGAAAGCACAATTATTTCCATCTCAGGTAAACTACCTGAAGTATGGTTAGTAGGCAGAAAATCAAGATACATGATAGGGAGACTTGGACAAAAACTTCTCTAGTTGGGTAAAATGAAAAGAGAAGATAAGATTTCTACTACTCAGGCCATAAAGACATCAATATCATCTTGTGGCTTCTTAATTTAATCGAAGACACACTTCATTCAGACACATATAACCTCATAAGTAATAGTAGAAATATTGAAAAATAGCTATAATTTACTGAGGACCCACTGTTTACCAGATTTGCCTCATTTGCTTCATATATCAGTATCAGTTCAGCCACTCAGTCATGTCCGACTCTTTGTGACCCCATGAACCGCAGCAGGCCAGGCCTCCTTGTCCATCACCAACTCCCGGAGTCCACCCAAACCCATGTCCATCGAGTCAGTGGTGCCATTCAGCCGTCTCGTTCTCTGGCATCCCCTTCTCCTCCTGCCCTCAATCCTTCCCAGCATTAGGGTCTTTTCCAATGAGTCAACTGTTCGCATGTGGCCAAAGTACTGGAGTTTCAGCTTCACCATTAGTCCTTCCAATGAACACTCCAGACTGATCTCCTTTAGGATGGACTGGTTGGATCTCCTTGCAGTACAAGGGACTCTCAAGAGTCTTCTCCAACATCACAGTTCAAAAGCATCAGTTCTTCTGTGCTCAGCTTTTTTCACCATCCAACTCTCACATCCATACATGACCACTGGAAAAACAATAGCCTTGACTAGATGGACCTTCAATGGTAAAGTAATGTCCCTGCTTTTTAATATTCTGTCTAGGTTGGTCATAACTTTCCTTCCAAGGAGTAAGCGTCTTTTAATTTCATGGCTGCAATCACCATCTGCAGTGATTTTGGAGCCCCCCCAAAATAAAGTCTGACACTGTTTCCACTGTTTCCCTATCTATTTCCCATGAAGTGATGGGACCAGATGCTGTCATCTTAGTTTTCTGAATGTTGAGCTTTAAGCCAACTTTTTCACTTTCCTCTTTCACTTTCCTCAAGAGGCTTTTTAGTTCCTCTTCACTTTCTGCCATAAGGGTGGTGTCATCTGCATATCGAGGTTATTGATATTTCTCCCAGCAATCTTGATTCCGGCTTATGCTTCCTCCAGCCCAACGTTTCTCATGATGTACTCTGCACACAAGTTAAATAAGCAGGGTGACAATATACAGCCTTGATGTACTCCTTTTCCTATGTGGAACCAGTCTGTTGTGCCATGTCCAGTTCTAACTGTTGCTTCCTGACCTCCATATAGATTTCTCAAGAGACAGGTCAGGTGGTCTGGTATTCTCACCTCTTTAAGAATTTTTCACAGGTCAGGGGCGGCGGCAGAGAGGAGCTACCCTGAGTCCAAGGAGCAGTGGCTGCAGGGGTGCAGCAGGGCTGAGAGGAGCTACTCCACGTTCAAGGTCAGGAGGGATGACCGTGAGGAGATACCCCTCGTCCAAGGTAAGAGAAACCCAAACAAGAGGGTAGGTGTTGTGAAAGGGCATCAGAGGGCAGACTTACCGAAACAATATTCACAGAAAACTAGCCAATCTCATCACACGGACCACAGCCTTGTCTAACTCAATGAAACTAAGCCATGCCGTGTGGGGCCACCCAAGACAGACATGTCATGGTGGAGAGGTCTGACAGAATATGGTCCACTGGAGGAGGGAATGGCAAACCACTTCAGTATTATTGCCTTGAGAACCCCATGAACAGTATGAAAAGGCAAAAAGATAGGACACGGAAAGATGATCTCCCCAGATTAGTAGGTGCCCAATATGCTACTGGAGATCAGTGGAGAAATAACTCCAGAAAGAATGAAGGGATGGAGCCAAAGCAAAAACAATACCCAGTTGTGGATGTGACTGGTGATAGAACCAAGGTTTGATGCTTCATATATATCTTTTTTTAAATTAATTTTTTATCGAAAGATAATTGCTTTATAGAATTTTGCTCTTTTCTGTCAAACCTCAACATGAATCAGTCATAGGTATACTGAAACTTTTGAGACTTCCTCCTATTTCCTTCCCAGTCCCACCCCTCTAGGTTTATACAGAGCCCCTATTTGAGTTTCTTGAGCCACAGAGCAAATTCCTGTTGGCTATCTATTTTACATATGGTAATATAAGTTTCCATGCTACTCTTTCCACATATCTTACCCTCTTTTCCCCTATCCCCGTGTTCATAAGTCTATTCTCTATGTCCATTTCTCTACTGTTGCCCTGTAAATAAATTCTTCAGTACCATTTTTCTAGATTCTGTATATATGTGTTAGAATATGGCATTTATCTTTCTCTTTCTGACTCACTTCACTCTGTATAATAGGTTCTAGGTTCATCCACTTCATTAGAACTGACTCAAATGAATTCCTTTTTATGGCTGAGTAATAGTCCATTGTGTATATACCACAACTTCTTTATCCATTCACCTGTTGATGGACTTCTAGGTTGCTTTCATGTTCTAGCTATTGTAAACAGTGCTGCAGTGAACAATGGAATACACGTGTCTCTTTAAATTTTGGTTTCCTCAGGGTATATGCCTAGGATTGGGATTGCTAGATCATATGGTGGTTTTATTCCTAGTTTTTAAAAGGAATCTCCATACCATCTTTCATAGTGGCTGTATCAATTTACATTCCCATCAACAGTGCGGAAATGTTCCCTTTTCTCCACACCCTCTCTAACATTTATTGTTTATAGACTTTTTGATGAGGGCCATTCTGACTGATGTGAGGTGATATCTCATTGTAGTTTTGATTTGCATCTCTCTAATAATGAGTGATGTTGAGTATTTTTTCATGATTGTTAGCCAAATGTATGTCTTCTTTGGAGAAATGTCTGTTTAGGTCTTTTCCCCACTTTTTGATTGGGTTGTTTGTTTTTCTGGTATTGAATTGTATGAGCTGTTTGTATATTTTTGAAATTAATCTGTTGTCAGTAGTTTCATTTGCTATTATTTTCTCCCATTCTGAGGGTTGTCTTTTCACCTTGCTTATAGTTTCCTTTGCTGTGCAAAAAGCTTTTAAGTTTAATCAGGTCCCACTTGTTTACTTTTGTTTTTATTTCTATTACTCTAGGAGGTGGGTCTTAGACGACCTTGCTTTGATCTATGTCATCGAGTGTTATGCCTATGTTTTCCTCTGAGAGTTTTATAGTTTCTGGTTATATTTAGGTCTTTAATCCATTTTGAGTTTATCTTTGTGTATGGTTTTAGGAAGTGTTCTAATTTCATTCTTTTACATGTAGCTGTCCAGTTTTCCCAGCACCATTAATTGAAGAGGCTGTCTTTGCCTCATTGTATTCTTGCCTCCTTTGTCAAAAATAAGGTACCCATAGGTGCATGGGTTTATTTCTGGGCTTTATATCTTGTTCCATTCATCTATATTTCTGTTTTTGTGCCAGTACCATACTGTCCTGATGACTGTGGCTTTGCAGTATAACCTGAAGTCAGGAAGCTTGATTCCCCCCACTCCATTCTTCTTTCTCAAGACTGCTTTGGCTATTCAGGGTCTTTTGTGTTTCCATATGAATTGTGAATTTTTGTTCTAGTTCTGTGAAAAATGCCATTGGTAATTTGATAGGGATTGCATTAAATCTGTAGATTGCATTTGGTAGTATAGTCATTTTCACAATATTGATTCTTCCTACCCAGGAACATGGAATATCTCTCCATCTGTTTACGTCATCTTTGATTTCTTTCATTGATGTCTTATAATTTTCTGTCTACAGTTCTTTTGTCTCTTTAGATAAGTTTATTCCTAGATATTTAATTCTTTTTGTTGCAATGGTAAATGGGATTTATTCCTTAATTTCTTTTTCTGATTTTTCATTGGTAGTATATAGAAATGCAAGTGATTTCTGTGTGTTGATTTTGTATCCTACAACTTTGCTAAATTCACTGATAAGCCCTAGTAATTTGCTGATAATATCTTTACGGTTTTCTATGTACAGTGTCATGTCATCTGCAAACAGTGAGAGCTTTACTTCTTCTTTTCCACTGTGCAATCCTTTTATTTCTTTTTCTTATCTGATTGTTGTAGTTAGGACTTCCAGAACTATGTTGAATAATAGTGGCAAAAGTAGACACCCTTATCTTGTTCCTGATCTTAGGGTGAATGCTTTCAGTTTTTCACTATTGAGCAGAGTATTGGCTGTAGGCTTATCATAAATGGCCTTTATTGTGTTGAGGTAGGTTCCTTCTATGCCCATTTTTGGAAGAATTATAATCATAAGTAGGTGCTGAATTTTGTCAAAGGCTTTTTCTGCATCTATTGAGATGATCATGTGGTTTTTATCTTTCAATTGATTAATATGGTGTATCGCATTGATTGATTTCTGTATATTGAAGAATCTTTGCATCCCTGGAATAAACCCAACTTGATCATGGTGTATGAGCTTTCTGCTGTGTTGTTGCATTCTGTTTGCTAAAATTTTGTTGAGGATTTTTGCATCTATGTTCACCAGTGATACTGGCCTGTAGTTTTCTTTTTTGTCTTTTTTGTCTGGTTTTGGTATCAGGGTGATGGTAGCCTTATAGAATGAGTTTGGAAGTGGTCCTTCCCCTGCAATTTTTTGAAAGAGTTTTAGAAGGATATGCATTATCTCTTCTCTCAATTTTTGATAGAATTCTCCTGTGAAGCCATCTGGTCCTGGGCTTTTGTATTTTGGGAGATTTTGGGTCACAGCTTCAATTTCAGTGCTTGTAACTGAACTGTTCATAATTTCTATTTCTTCCTGGTTCAGCCTTGGAAGATTGAACTTTTCTAAGAATCTGCCCATTTCTTCCAGGTTGCCTATTTTATTGCCATATGGTTGTTCATAATAGTCTCTTATAATCCATTGTATTTCTGCATTGTCTGGTGTAACCTCCCTTTTTTCATTTCTAATTTTGTTGATTTGATTCTTCTCTCTTTTTTTCTTGATGAGTCTGGCTATGGGTTTGTCAATTTTGTTTATTTTCTCAAAGAACCAGCTTTTAGTTTTATTAATCTTTACTATTGCTTCTTTCATTTCTTTTTCATTTATATCTGCTTGGATCTTTATGATTTCTTTCCTTCTACTAATTTTGTTTTATTTATTTTTTCTCCTTTTCCCGGCTGCTTTAGATGTAAAGTTAGGTTGTCTAGTCAATGTTTTCTGGTTTCTTGAGGTAGGATTGTATTGGTATAAGCTTCCCTCTTAGAATTGCTTTTGCTGCATCCCATAGGTTTTGAGTTGTCATGTTTTCATTGTCATTTGTTTCTAGAAATTTTTTGATTTCCCTTTTGATTTCACTAACTTGTTGGTTATTTAGAAACGTGTTGCTTAATCTTCATGTGTTTGTGTTTCTTACAGTTTTTTTCTTGTAATTGATATCTAGTCTCATAGCATTGTGGTCATAGAAGATGCTTAATACAATTTCAATTTTCTTAAATTTGCTTAGGTTTGATTTGTGACCCAAGATGTGGTCTATCCTGGAGAATGTTCCATGTTCACATGAGAAAAAGGTGTATTCTTCTGTGTTTGGATGGAATGTCCTGAATGTATCAGTGAGATCCTTCTCATCTAATGTATCATTTAAGACTTGTGTTTCCTTATTAATTTTCTGTTTTGATGATCTGTCCATTGGTGTGAGTGGGGTGTTAAAGTCTCCTACTATTATTGTGTTATGTCTGATAGTGTTTGTCTTATGTATTGAGGTGCTCCTATGTTGGGTGCATAGATATTTACAGTTATGTCTTCCTCTTGGATTGATCCCTTGATCATTATGTATGTCCTTCCTTATCTCTTGTAATCTTTTTTATTTTAAGGTCTATTTTGTCTGATATGAAGGTTGCTACTCCAGCTTTCTTATGCTTCCCATTTGCATGGAATATATTTTTCCATCCTCTGACTTTCAGTCTATACGTGTCTTGAGGTCTGAAGTGGCTTTCTTGTAGATAGCATATATATGGGTCTTGTTTTCGTATTTATTCAGCCAGTCTGTGTCTTTTAGTTAGAGCATCTAATCCATTTACGTTTAAAGTAATTATTGATATATATGTTCCTATTGCCATTTCCTAATTATTTGGGGTTGACTTTGTAGATCTTTTTTCTTCTGTTGTATTTCTTGGCTATACAAGTCCGTTTGACATTTGTTGTAAAGCTGGTTTGGTGGTACTGAATTCTCTTAACTTTTGCCTGCCTGAAAAGCTTTTTATTTCTCCATCAATTTTGAATGAGATCCTTGCTGGGTAGAGTAATCTTGGTTGTAGATTTTTCCCTTTCAGTACTTTAAATATATCCTGCCATTCCCTTCTGGCCTGTAGAGCTTTTGCTGAAAGATCAGCTGTTAAGCATATGGGGTTTCCCTTATATGTTACTGTTGCTTCTCCCTTGCTGCTTTTAATATTCTTTCTTTGTGTTCAGTCTTTGTTAGTTTGATTAGTATGTGTCTTGGCATGTTTCTCCTTGGGTTTATCCTGTATGGGGCTCTTTGTGCCTCTTGGACTTGATTGGCTATTTTCTTTTCCATGTTGGGGAAATTTTCAACTATAATCTCTTCAAAAAATTTCTCATATCCTTCTTTTTTCTCTTCTTCTGGGACCCCTATAATTCGAATGTTGGTGCGTTTGATATGGTCCCAGAGGTCTCTGAGACTGTTCTCAGCTCTTTTCATTCTTTTTACTTTATTCTGCTCTTCAGAAGTTATTTCCACCATTTTTTCTTCCAGTTCACTGATTCATTCTTCTGTTTCAGATATTCTATTGATTCTTTCCAGAGTATTTTTGGTTTCAGTAATTGTGTTGTTTCTCACTGTATGCATATCTTTAATTCTTCTATGTCTTTGTTAATTGATTCTTGCATTTTTTCCATTTTGTTTTCAAGGTTTTTGATCATCTTTACTATCATTATTCTGAATTCTTTTTCAGGTAATTTCCCCATTTCCTCCTAATTTATTTGGACTTCTGTGTTTCTAGTTCATTTCTTCATTTGTGTAGTATTTCTCTGCCTTTTCGTTTTTTGTTTTTTTTTTCTTTAAGTTACTGTGTTTGAGGTCTCCTTTTCCCAGGCTTCAAGGAAAGTTGAATTTGTTCCTTGAAAAAGATTGAATTCTTTCTTCCTTTTGTTTTTGCCCTCCTAAGGTTGGTCCAGTGGTTTGTGTAAGCTTCCTATAGGGTGAGATTTGTGCTGAGTTTTTTGTTTGTTTTTCCTCTGATGGGCAAGGCTGAGTGAGGTGGTACTCCCATCTGCTGATGATTTGGTTTGTATTTTTGTTTTGTTTATTGTTTAGATGAGACGTCCTGCACAGGGTGCTACTGGTGGTTGGGTGATGCCAGGTCTTGTATTCAAGTGGTTTCCTTTGTGTGAGTTCTCACTATTTGATACTTCCTAGGGTTAGTTCTCTGGTAGTCTAGGGTCTTGACGTCAGTGCTCCCACTCCAAAGGCTCAGGGTTTGATTTCTGGTCAGGGATGAAGATTCCACAAGTGGTTTGTTATGGCATTAAGGGAGAGCAAAACAAATATCCAAAAATGAGAAACCAAAGATGAACCCCAGACAAATGGCAGTCACAAGATCAGGCAAATAATAATTAAAACAATGGAATATACACACATACACACATAAGCAAAGTCAAAACAGTCCAACAAAATTTAAGTACATAGATTGATCCAGCAAACAAAAGAAATCAAAATTATATTTACCAGTTAAGAAGAAAATTAACAAGTACAAACTAGAAAACAAAATTAAATCCAGGTGCCAAGTAGGGAATAAAGCAATGAAAACAAAACTAGCAAATATATTGAGAGGAAAGGAAAGAAGGAAAAGAAAGAAAGAATAGATATGCAAAGTTAAATAGAGGTAGATGAAGATTTATATGCATTAAATATTAACTGCAAGGGGAAAAGAATAGTAGGAAAGGCAAAAGAAGGAATAAATGGAGAAAAAACATAATAGGTTTGAAAAAATTAAAATTATAAAAAAAGAGAAAAAAATGCAAGAAGAAAGAAAAAAGGGAAAAAAGAGGAAAATTCCACAGAACTGCAAAAGCTCAATGTAGAGGCAGAGATTTATAATATCAATAGAAAGTGTGGCTGAATATACATATATTCATATACACCCATAAACACAATCAAAACAATCCAACAAAAATTAAGTACAATAGATTGAAAAAAAAAGTACAATAGGTTGACCTGGCAAACAAAGGAAACCAAAAACTATATCTACCAGAACAAAACTAATTAAAGCACAAACTGGAAAACAAAACTGAAGCAAGGTGCCAACTGGGGAATACAGCAATGAAAATAAAACTAACAAATATGTTGAGAAGAAAGGAGAGAAAGAAAAGACAGAAATAATAGGAATGCAAGGTTAAATAGAGGTAGATAAAGAAGATTTATATACATTAAAGATTAACTGCAAGGGGAAAAGAAGAGTAGGAAAAGCAAACAAAGGGATAAATGTAGAAAGAATAATAATAGGTTTAAAAAATTAAAAATTCAAATTCAAAAAAGAGAAAAGAAAGGAAAAAGAGGAAAACTCCATAGAACTGTAAAAGCCCAATATAGAGCCAGAGATTTGTGACGATAAAAAATGTGACTGAGGAAAAAGAAAAAAAAGAGCTCAAAAGGTTAATTGGATTTCTTAGTGCCAATAAAATTGACAACTACAACAGAGTGGGGAAAAGATGAACAACAACAAAAAAGAAAAATCCAAAAGAATCTACAAAATAAGTCAAAAAATAAGAATAATAAATGTTTTTCTTGAGTCTCTGCTGTCAGAGTCCTTTCCCATGCTGGGAATCACAGTCGACCTTACCTCCCTAGGATGCTCTCTAACACTGTACTGATCTCTGGACCTGCTGCGGGGGCTGCTCAGATTCTAATCTGGTCCTGCTCCTGTGTGTTCTTGCCTCCAATGTCCGCAGCTATCAGAGCTAATGCGTTTTCTTTTGTGGGAGCTCTCAATTACCACTTATATACTTCATAGACACAGGCTGCTTAGTTGATCATGTGGATTTAATCTGCAACTTGTACAGCTGGTGGGAAGGTTTTGGTTTTTCTTCCTTAGCCACACTGCCCATGTGTTTCAATTGTGATTTTTATCTCCACGTCTATATGTGGATTGCCCACTGGGGTTTATCTCCTGAGGCTGCCCTGGAGGGTTTGCGTTTGCCCCTGTGAGGGCCAGGTATGGAAGTGGTGCAGCTGCTTGGGTCACAGGAATTCTGGCAGCACCAGGTACTCAGGGGGGTTGGCGTCTAGGGCAGTAGGAAATATAGTGCTCTAGAAGGGTATGGCAGCCAATATTGGCCATTATGCTCCAATATTCTTGCCTGAAGTACCCCTTCTCTGACAGAGAAGCCTGGCAGGCCACAGTCTACAGGGCTGCAAAGAGTCGGACAGGACCCTGTGCACATAAACACAAGACTGTTTTTTTTTTTTTAACCTGTGGCAGCTCTGCTCCAGTGAGTATTGAGCGTGAAGCAACTGCTTGACTTGCAGGGTCCCTGGCGGCGCCAAGTGTTTGAGGACACAAACTGCCTCCACAGCAGGAGTTATGGGCCTATCAGAGTGTTTTTTCAAGTCTCTTGTAGCTGGGGATCAGAAGGCCTCTTGGTCCAGTCTTTCTCTGTAGCTCTGCCCATCCAGGCACTTAGAGGGCTCCCTTGCCTGAAGTCCTTCTCTGTTGTTCAACACATTAGGCACATAGAGGGGCTCCCCCTGACTGCGGTCCTACTCTGTAGGTTGGCACATCAGGCACTTAAAGGGGCACCCTGGGTGGGGTCCTATTCTGTAGTTCAGTGCATCAGGCATTTGATGGGGCAGGCTCTCTATTGTTCAGCTGCTGACACTGGTGTGTGGAGAGAGAGAAGCTATGGTGACGGCTTTACCCCCTACGCGTGACTCAGCGATATCTCCTTGCTTTCATGGCTGCCTGGCTTTCTTCCACAGGCATTTCCCACCACAGTCTCCTCCGTCACATCTACTCGATCGGTCTCTCCAGCCCTTGCCCTGGGATTGCTCCACAATCCCTAAGCTCCAGCTCCCAGCCGCTGCCCCTTCCAGGAGACCTGAATTCCTGCTGGGCATATGTATGGCTGCGGCAAGGACTGTCTGATTCTCATTCTATTCAGGCTGCCACAGATCAGGTGTTTCACTCTTAGCCTTTAATGTTTCTCCTCTGACTCAGACAATTGCCCTGCTGAGGGGCAGGGGATCAGACTTCTGCTTCAATTTTCCCAGCCAGCGAGGGTAGGTCCAGTCCTACTAATACTCCTATTTCCCCCCTAGTTCCTTTGTCCTACTGAGTTTTGAGTGATTCTATATATTTTTTTCCACTGATCAGTTCCTCCTGTCCCCTCTCAGTTGGTGTCTTGCATACCCTTCTGTATCTGAAGGTGTAGTCCTGATGTATCCATGGAGAAAGATGTACTCCATGTCCACCTACTCCTCCGCCATCTTGTTCTCCCTGCTCTTTTTTTTAACAACAGACATCTCTCTGCTTCATATATATAATCTCTTATCTTCACACAAGTCACTTTGTAATGTGCATATTGTTGCCATCATTTTGCATTCTGGTACCTTGGGGTCAGGAGCCTGCCATGATGTGTTCAAGGTCAAGCATCTAGTGGCTAAGCTCAGTGGGCTCCACTGTGGGCTCCAAAGCCAATGTACTTCTGTGTCACTGTTAAAACCTAGAATGTGGAATGACAGTAGCGAAAACTATTTATTTAGAGCTTCAGATATTTTCTTCTTCCAGTTTAATTGAGATGTAATTGGCATATAACTGTAATTTTAGGTGTACAGCATAATGACTTGACTTACATACATCATGAAATGATTATCATAGTGAGTTTGGTGAACAACCATTATCTCACATATATATAAAATTAAAGAAATAAAAAAATTAGGATTTACTCTAGCAACTCTCATATATAAAATACAGCAATGCTGAACATTTCATCCCTGGTATTTCTTTCTTTTTTTTTTTTTTAATCCCTGGTACTTCTTTATCTTATATCTGGAAGCTTGCCTCTTTTGACCACCTTCACCTAATTTCTCCTCCCTCTACTCCCTGCTTCTGGTAACCATAAATCTGATCACTCTTTCTATGAGTTTGTTTTAAAAGTATAATTGACCTACAGCATTATGTTAGTTTCTGTTCTACAACATAGTGATTTGATATTTCTGTCCATTCAAAAATGGTCAGTGTGGTAAGTCCCATTATAATGTCACTTTACAAAGATGTTATAGTTAATCTGTATATACATGTGATATTTTAAGTTGCTGATCTGTTAGGTTCAAACATATTTTAACAACTCTGCATTTTTACTCCCCATCCCAAGTTTACTGTTTCTGATATAATATTTTATGTTCTTTTGTGTATCCCTTAACTACTTATTGCAGATATAGATTTTGCTTCTTTTGTCTTTTGACCTTTGCCTTAGCTTTATACATGACTGATTTACTACTTTTATTTGCCTTTACCAATGAGACTATTCATAATTTTCATGTTTCTAGTTGTGGCCTTTTATTGTTTGACTAGAGAAATCCCTTTATCATTTCTTATAAAGGAGATAGCAAGCAAAGCTGGGGTTTAGGTTTCGCTTGTCTGTAAAACTTTTGATCTCTCCGTAAAATCTGAATGAAAGTCTTGCCAGGTAGAATATTCTTGATTGTAGGTTTTTCCCTTTCACACTTCAAGTATGTCATGCCACTCCCTTCTGGCCTGCACACTTTCTGCTGAAAAGTCAGTTGATAGCCTTATGGGAGTTCCCCTCTATGTAACTTGCTGCTTTTCCCTTGTTGCTCTTAATATTCTCTATTTTTAATTTTTGCTCTGTTAATTACAGTATGTCTTGGTGTGATCCTCTTTGGGCTGATCTTGTTTGGAACTCTCTGTGCTTCCTGGGCCTGGATGCCTATTTCCTTTCCCAGGTTAGGAAAATTGTCAGCTATTATGTCTTCAGAAAGGCTACCTGCCCCCTTCTTTCTCTTCTCCTTTTGGGCACTCTTATAATGTGGATGTTAATATGCTTGATGTTGTCCTGGAAGTCTCTTATACTGTCCTCATTTGTTGTTATTAAAAAATGTGTTTTTCATTTGGCTTGAGTGATTTCCACAACTCTGTTTTCCAGCTGATAGTTTCTCTGTATCATCATCTCTTTATCATCTCTGTATCACTACTAAATCCTTCTAGTGTATTTTTTATTTCAGTTATAATATTCATTTCTGTTTGGTTCTTCTTTATATTTTCTTTTTGCTTAAAACTTGTAATTTCTCACTGTGTTCATCCAATCTTCTCCTGAGTTCTCTGAGCATATTTATGGATCATTACCTTGAACACTTTTTTGGGTAGATTGCCTGTCCCACTTCACTTAGTTATTTTTTTGGTGTTTTATCTTGTTCCTTTGTTTTGGATATACTCTGTTGCCTCATTTTGCCTAGTTTTTCCTTTTTATTTCTATGTATCCGGTAGGTTGGTTATGTTTCCTGACCTTGGAGAAGTGGCTCTTTGTAGGAGATATACTATGCATCCCAGCCATGCACTCTTTTCTGATCATCAGAGCTCTGTGCTCTAGTGGTCTGCTCTATTTGAGTTGCATGGATTATTCTGTTGTGGCCAGCTGACTATTGTGGGCACTCTGGCAGGGATGGCTGGCTGCTGGTCTGGTTGGTTGTTGGGCCCTGTCTTGTGTGAAGGCTACTGGCTTCTGATAGGCAGAGCTTGGTCATGAGTCTTCTGCCTGCAGGGCCCTGAGGATGTGTGTCCCAGGACTAGTGCTGGCCCATTGGGGGGCAGAGCTGGGTTTGGAGTGGGTGGTTACAGAGCTGTGCAGCCACTTAGGTCTAGTATCAGCCTGCTGAAGGGCAGAGTCAGTTCCTGACATGGCTGGTTGTGGGGTCTTGGGTATCTCAAAGCTGATGTTGGCACACGGCTGAGTGGGGCTAGATCCTGCATCAGATGGATGAAGGGCCCGAGGTGTCCCAGAGCTGGGGTTGCTTTGTTGGGGGGCAAGATCAGGGTCCAGGGAGTCCCCAAGCTTGTGCTGACCTGTTGCTGGGCAGGGCTGGGCCACAGGGGAGCTGAGGGCTGGTTCCTGCCCACTGGCCGGTGAGGCTGGGGTCCAGTGATCCTAGGGCTGGAGATGGCTCACTGGTGGACAGATCAGGGTCCCAAATTCTTTGACTGCTGGGCCCTAGGGTCCTGGATTGTTGTTTTGCCCTGTTAGTGGACTGGGTAGTGCCCAGGGGTTCCTGGTGCTACCCACTGGGGAGTGAGGTTGGTCCCAAAGCTAGTAGCCCATTGGTGGGTAGAAACAGTTCCCAGGGTCCCTGACTGCAGGGCCCTGGGTGGCCCGGGGCTAGTGCTGCACACCGGTGAGTGGGGCTGGGTCCTGGGCCCTCTGGTGGACAGGACTGGTACCTAGGATGGCGGTGGACTCAGTGGAATCCTAAGGCAGCAGGCCTGCTGGTGGGTGGGGCCGTGCCTCTGCCTGGCTAGCTGCTTGGCCTTTCAGTACTGATGCTGAAAGGCTGAGGCGCAGGGCCAGGTCCCAGTGCTAATAAGCTAGAAGAAGGATTCCAAAATCACATCTACCAATATCACAGTCCTCTACCACAAGAGCCTTCTAGTCTTCCTGAAAGCCCTGCTGGCCTTCAAAGCCAGATGTTTTGGGGCCTCATTTTCATGATGCAGGGCCCCTGGGCTGGGAAGCCTGAGGGGGGTCTTGGGTCTCTTCTTGAGGAGAACCTCAGTAGTTATAATTATCCTCCTGTTTGTGGGTTGCCCACCTGGGGCTATGGGTGTTGACTATACCATGTCTGTTCCTCCTACCATTTCATTGTGGTTCCGTCTTTAGCTACAGAAGATCTTTTCTGTTAGTCTTCTGATTTTTCTCATCAGTAGTTGTTCAGAGTCTTCTCCAATGAGTTGGCTCTTTGCATCAGGTGGCCAAAGTTTTGGAGCTTCAGTTTACTATCAGTCATTCCAATGAATATTCAGGGTTGATTTCCTTTGAAATTGACTGGTTTGATACATTTCAAAGTTCAGTCCAGTTCAGTTGCTCAGTCATGTCTGACTCTTTGCAACCCCATAAACTGCAGCATGCCAGGTCTCCCTGTCCATCACCAGCTCCCAGAAAACTAAGATCATGGCATCCAGTCCCATCACGTCTTGGCAAATAGATGGGGAAACAGTGTCAGACTTCATTTTTCTAGGCTCCAAAATCACTGCAGATGGTGATTGCAGCCATGAAATTAAAAGACACTTACTCCTTGGAAGGAAGGTTATGACCAACCTAGACAGCATATCGAAAAGCAGAGACATTACTTTGTCAACAAATATCCATCTAGTCAAGGCTATGGTTTTTCCAGTGGTCATGTATGGATGTGAGGTTGGACTATAAAGAAAGCTGAGTTCAGAAGAATTGATGCTTTTGAACTGTGGTGTTGGAGAAGACTCTTGAGAGTCCCTTGGACTGCAAGGAGATCCAATCAGTCCATCCTAAAGGAAATCAGTCCTGAATATTCAATATTCACCTTCACCTGATGCTGAAGCTGAAACTCCAGTACTTGGCCACCTGATGCAAAGAGCTGACTCATTGGAAAAGACCCTGATGCTGGGAAAGATTGAGGGCAGGAGGAGAAGTGGATGACAGAGGATGAGATGGTTGGATGGCATCACCTACTCGATGGACTTGGGTTTGGGTGGACTCTGGGAGGTGGTGATGGGCAGGGAGGCCTGGCATGTTGTGGTTCATGGGGTTGCAAAGAGTCAGACACCATCAAATACATGGGAGCATGCTCTATGAGTTTATACAGAGAGCTAAGAATGATTTTTTCTTTTCTCAAAACATTCCTTTCTATCCCCCAAAATTTGGAGACTAAGAAACCCCCCAAAAGATTAAATAAAGGAAGTTGATATTATATGTTTGTAAGGTATGTAAATATGGAGTTTTAAGCTTTTAAAAATATATAAGGAAACAAAGTTGTTCATCTGAGGGTTGATTCTCTTTAAAAATATAAATATGACCTTTGAGTTCTTGAGGTGGCTCTGGATATACCATAGCAAGGAGATGGGTACTTTCTGGCTGAAGGATGGCTGCTGATGCTAGGGGAGAAGTTGTGGGAAGAAAAGTTTAATTTCTAATGAAATTTATTAATTAACCCAGAAAATATTTGCTATAGCTTACTGGGTGCCAGGCACTATTCCAGATGCTCAGGATACAGCAGTGAACAAGACAGATCAAACATCCCACCTTTAAGGAGCTTATATTTAGATTAGTTGGTAAGTTAATTTTCAGAAAAAAATGCAATGTTGGGTGAATTAATCCATTCTGTCCAGGCAAGGAGCTGGTCAAAGAGCTCTAAAATGGTTGCCAGGTAGAAACAAATAAGAAATGACTGTAAATCAAGGGCCTGAATGGATTTTCCTCACTGCCAACTAGGTCACAGTGAGGGGTTGCTGTTGCCCTCACATGGTCATGATGAGGGAGTTAATGACTCACTCGCCCTCAACTGAAACCACACCAAACCCCTGTGAAAGCTCACATGGTGTTTTACTGGAGGGTTTAGGTAATTTTCTCAAAGTTCTATGAGTCTGTGGGTAGGGGGAAAAAGGGGTATCCTGCCCATAGTATATCTCCATAGCTCTCCTGCTCTCTTGTTCCCACAGGGACCAGGATTCTCTGCTTAGACCTGGGGGACCAGGAGGGCTATCTCACAGGGATCTCCCTTTCTCAATAGTTCTCTCTTCTTTTCTTTCCACCATTTCTTTTCCTTTAACCCCTTTGTTGTTGATATTTTTCACCTGTATGTGCTAAGTTGCTTCAGGTACATCTGACTGTGACCCCACAGACTGCAGCCTGCCAGGCTCCTCTGTCGATGGATTTTCCAGGCAGCAATACTGGAGTGGGTTGCCACGCCCTCCTCCAGGGGACCTTCCCAACCCAGGGGTTGGACCCCTGTCTCTTTTGTCTCCTGCATTCCCAGGGGGTTTCTTTACCACCAGCTCCACCTGGGAAGACCAGTTTTCACCTAAGCCCACACTTTTCCCCCTAGGACTCTCACTATAATAGTCAAATTTCTAGACTCTAAGTTCTTTCTTATGAATTGCAAATTTTGTAGCCTCAGGCATTACTGATTGTTAATGCTTAACGCGATACTCTGACTTTATATTCTCTTAAATGAATAACTCTGGTTAATTGCTAACATAGTATTCTCTGATTCTGTGGCCCTGAGTTACATTATAATGTGTTCTTACACTGGCTAAAGATAAATAATGTCCGGTTCTAACTGTTTCCCTATATTCCTTAGATTCACCCCCACTCTTAGAAAGATGAGAGGTGGTTCAGGTGATACCAGTACAGTAGCTTTATAATCAGACTAGACTCTGTTTCACTCCCTCTACCCTGGGGAGTTTATGTTATGCGCTAGAACCAATCGTCTGTCAGACTTCAGGACAAAGGATGGATGGATAGGGACCAGTGGAAAAGATTATTTAGGAGGAGAGGTCTTGGGTCAGTAATTGTTCTCTTAAACTTTGTGAGCAGTTGCCACAGAAGTTAACTTTTAGTTTAGCTCTCTTAGGAAAGATGCAGGCAAGAGTGGGGCAGGGAGTCACCTTTTCTTGAATACCTACTCTGTGCTCAGCATTGTCAAATGCCATTCATTTGTTATTTCACCTCATTCTCACAAAAGTCCAGTGATATCTCAATTTGTAGAGGAAATAGATGCTTAGAAACATCCAGGTCACACAGTCAGGATGTGGCAATATTTAAATTAGCTCTGGGCAACTCTAATGACAGTGGTCTCACCGCTATTACTCTGGGGGTGTTTGCCAAAGGTAGATAACACCCAGGCAGTACTAGCAGTTCCTTCTGATGTCTGGGCAACCCTCAAGTGATGTGGTGATGGTTGTTACTTCAACAGTTCTCCAACTTGCTTTAATAGTAAGGTTTTAAGCTCAAGTGCAGTTAGGGGATGTGTAGAAAAAGGTTAATTTCCTTTGCTGATCTTAGCATAGAACTTAGACTTTGGCAACGTTGTATGGTAAATTTTCTTTTTTTTTTTCCTCTTCATGCTTTTTTTTAATGAATGTTTTAAATGAATATCTGTGTAGTTACCAAGTCGTGTCCAACTCTTGGCGACCCCATGGACTGTAGCCAGCCAAGCTTCCCTATCCATGGGATTCTCCAGGCAAGAATACATCACCCTAAAAATATTCAGAAAAAAGATAAAAGCATTTGCATTTTGAAAAAATATAATCTTAAAATGTTTGATTAGATTTTAAACTGCTATGAGAAACCAAACTCTCTCATATACTACTAAATGGAGTTTTAAATTCATGACATTGACAAATGGAAATTTGACAATATATATTTAAAGTCATAAATGTGACATCTATTTGACAGTGAAATTCCCCTTCTATACATTAATTCTAAAGGAATACTTATATTGTATGGTAAATTTCTATCTTACTTTCTCTCTTTCTTCCTACCTCAGGCCAGCTTTCTTTCTCCTATTTTGAAATTAAACCTTTAAAATATCTTTAGTAAGATAATTAATAAACAGATCCTAGGAGAAACAAGAATATAAGAGATGATAAAGAAAGCATGCAAAATTAAAGAGAAGAGAATAAATTCATCAATAAAATGATTGGGATATTTGGATATTTAAATCCAAAATGCACTTGAAACCTAACCTTATATAATACATACAGATAAATTAGAAATTTCTTGGAAAACAGAATATAAAATTTTAAACTATAAAATAGTAAAAGTATTCATTTCTACCTGCATTTTAGCTGAGGAAAGGAATTCAAAATACAAAAGCACTGAAAAATTGCAAGGAAAAATATTTAGGTTTTACTGTATATTAAAGTTTAAGATACAAATAACCAGAAAGGCAATTTATGGATAAATAACATGTTAGGAAAAATATGAGATAAATAGATGAAGAATTAAGAAGTTAAAGATGCTTCTGCTTTTATGAAAGAAATTCTAAAGCAAGTGTAACCATGTTTTAAGCTATGGCTCATTATGTTATCTTGCTGAGATCTCTTTAGAGCTAATTCAACAATCCTTATAATTTTAAGTTGTGCAGCTTTGATGTCATGACAAAAAGGTTCCATTGGAAGTTCTTGATAAGCGGGTTAAGTAGCACTGAGCTGTGAGTGAGTCCTGTGTCAAGTTGCTGGAAAACTAACCTAGCTGGGCAGAGATCCTGAACCTAGGGGTTTTAGCCACTCAGCTCTAAGTCAGTCGCCTATCTGAACTGGCATCCAGCCCACACTTAATCAGAATTCATGGAGATTATGAGAGACAAAATATCTTATGAAATCTAGATACACTATAGTCATGGGGTTCTCCTACTCTCTCATGAGTTGAATCTTCAAAAATGGCAATGAGCTCAGTCTCCTATGACTTGTTCTTAGAGCATACATGATGTCTCCTAGTGAGCCATCATTCCTCCCCTGGTTTTAAAAAATACTTATTTATTTGGCTGCATTGGGTCTTAGTTGTAGCACATGGGATCTTTCACTGTGTTGAGGTTGCGCAAGCGTATGAGCTCATTAGTTGCAGTGTGCAGGCTTAGTCGCCCCACAACACGTAGGATCTTAGTTCCCTAATGGAACCCATGGCCCTTGCATTGGAAGATGGATTCTCAATCTTTGGACCAACAACAAAGTCCCCACTTCCCCTTTATAAATTCACAAAGAAAGTGAAGTCACTCAGTCACGTCCAACTCTTCACGACTCCATGGACTGTAGCCTGCCAGGCTCCTCTGTCCATGGGATTTTCCAGGCAAGAATACTGGAGTGGGTTGACATTTCCTTCTGCAGTGGATCTTCCCGACCCAGGGATTGAACCTGGGTCTCCCACACTTCAGGCAGACATTTTACCATCTGAGCCACCAGGGAAGCCCATAAGTTCACAAACCATATATTTAGTAATGTCTTTGATAATATTTTCATTATTTATCTAGAATTTGTAGCCTCCGACTTCATTCCTCTTTTGAAATGAAATTTAATTTGCTTTTCTTCACTTGTCTTTCCTCATGGCTCAGCTGCTAAAGAATCCGTTTGCAGTGTGAGAGACCTGGGTTCGATTCCTGGGTTGGGAAGATACCCTGGAGAAAGGAAAGGCTACCCACTCCAGTATTCTGGTTAGGGAATTCCATGGACTGTGTAGTCCATGGGGTCGCAAAGAGTCGGACACAACTGAACTACTTTCACTTTCACTTAATTTGCTTTTCTTCACTTGTCTAGCACAATTCCCTTCTCTTCATTTTCTTAACGTGTTTTAAGATTCTTACCCTTCCCAGTCTTTCAAAAAAAGGGAAGCATAGGTGAATCATTAGTAAGTCCGAAGAACATTTTATCTGAGCTTTCATATTTCTGATGGGAATTATCATTTCAACAAAATGAGCTATTATGGGTGTTTGTGTGTACTGGGGAAGGAGTTGGAGGAAGAAGGAAGGGCAGGAGGGGGACCGCTAGCTTGCTTTTATCCTCCTGTCTGTGTCTGGGGCCTGGAAAAGTGTTAGGGGAACAAAGCTACAAGGACGGAACACAAGGAGGTAAAATTTTACTTGTTGAGCTTACTCATTACTTTTTATTGTACTTCTAATTATTATTTGGGTTTCTCTGATAGCTCAGTTGGTAAAGAATCTGCCTGGAATGCAGGCAACCCTGGTTTGATCCCTGGGTCAGGAAGATCCCCTGGAAAAGGGAAAGGCTACCCACTGCAGTATTCTGGCCTGGAAAATTGCATGGGCTGTATAGTCCATGGGGTTGCAAACAGTTGGGCATATAATATGTTGAATAATAAGAGTTGAATATGGACATATAATGGGGAAATCTTAGAGAAGGAAAAAAAAATTAAGAATCTGCTGCCTTCATAGAACTCCTTCCTACTGCAAATTCTTGAATATGTTGACTTCAAGAACAATTCAAACATAACCAAATTAAACCAAAACACAGACAAACAACCCCCCTTCCAATAACCAATGATTATTTCAGACCACCAGTTAAGTAAAATTTTGAATGTTTAAAACCTTTCCTTTGGACAAAAGTCATTACAGTTGAGGATACTTCTGCCAAAAATTGAGAATGCCATTAAATTTGGTAGCTGACGATGTAGCTTGCCCCTCAGTTAAACGTTTCATATTTAGATACGCTTTAGGTATAGATACATTTAGATGATCTACAAGTGAAAAAGAGCTTGGAGTTTGCATTGTTTGAAATCCCACCACATTCTTTTTTGTTGTTGTTGTTAATGGCAGTAAAGTGCTATTTCATACACTTGTCATTGTAAGGGTTCTTCTAAACTGAGCTGTGGGCTTGTTGTTTCAGGCTTCCTGCTCAGCAAGCCCCAGGCCGCGTGACTGTACTTCTGCTCTGTTTACCAATAGTGTGAGTCAAGGCTTGTGGTTATGGTACCAACATCCCCAAGCAGCTTTATCCCCTCTGACTTAAGGGAAGGCACCAATGAACTGGAAGGGAAGCTGGAAGATCCAGTGGTCCTGAGACATCATCTCTGTATAGAAACCTTTGTCTAATGGAGTTTAGAAACTATAGGCTGAATTGTCCCTGTCTTAGTCTGAAAGAAGGTTCCTCTTCATGATGTATTTCTTGTGTAAAACGGCGCACAATCATTACTTCACAGCTGAACTTTGCTATTAGCCACATAACTACTTTCTTTTTTAAACATAAGAATTTTTTATCGTGGTAAAAGTCACATAATGTAAATCATACTACTTTAACCATATTTAACTGTACAGTTCAGTGGCACTGAGTACATTAACATTGTTATGCAACTCTCACCATCATCCATCTCCTGAATTGTTCACTTTCCTAAACTGAAACCCTGTCCCATTGAACAGTAGGTCCCCATTCCCTCTTCTCCTCACCTGCTGCCCCACCCCAGCCCTTGGCATTTACCAATGTACTTTCTGACTCTGAATGTGACTATTCGAGGTACCTTGTGTAAATGGAGTCAAACAGTGTTTGTCTGCACCTCCTGTATAATGGAATGAATTTTTAAGGTTAACTTCATATATGTTCTATAAAGAGCTATACCTTCTTTTTATCCTCCTTGTGCTATACAGTAAGTGCTCATTAGTTATCTATTTTATACATTGTAGTGTATATATATGTCAATTCCAAACTCCCAATTTATCTTTCCCCCTTTCCCCTCTTGGTGTCCATACATTTGTTATCTACATCTGTGTCTCTATTCCAGCTTTGCAAATAGTACTACTAGCTGTGTTCTTTACCTATAATCTTCAACCCATTCAGCATATTATTATCAGATTAATCTTTCCAAATCATAGTTCTGATGGTCAAGATGATGACTACTCCCAACCATTGCCCTGGACTGAATTTGTTTCCTCTCTGAAAAAATGAAGAAAAAAAATCATATGCCCTTTTCACAATCATTGAACAGCTTCTTAATTGGAAAAACTTTACAGCTGAATACTATATCTTGGTAAATAAAGCAGTTGCCTTTATAATAAGTCTTGGGATGAGAGATAGATGCCAGAACAAATATACAATTCACAAGGTAATTTCAGATTTTATTGAGTTAAAATACTGAATTATTTCAGTGTTGTCTAATTTATGTCTTGAATTTTGGCATAGGAAGATTCTTCAGTATAATTCACAATGTGTAGATTTATAAGCAAAGCAAGAATATACTTACAGCTAATGCTAAGTAAAGTTGCATCCTCTTCAATATTCCACAGAGTGGAATATCCTGAGAGACCAATTTTTTATAAAAATTAAAATTGGGAATTCACTGGTAGTCCAGTGGTTAAGGCTATGTGCTTCCAAAGCAGGGGACACAAGTTTGATCCCACATGCTGTGTGGCATGGCCAAAAAATAAAATAAAATTATTATAAAATCTATTCAGTTGTGACTTAGCTAGTGCTCACCAAATGTTCTATTTCTCTTCATTTCCTAGCTTCCTTTGGGGCTACCAATAGATAGAATGTAGGAAAGACACATGTCTCTTTGTGGGCCAAGGCAAATTGGGATTCCACACATTTGAGTTAGTGTAGGCACTCTGTCAGCCAATGTTTCTGAGACTGTGGGTAGGAGAGAATTCCATAGATAAGTGCTGGGCATGGAACCTGAATGAGAAATGAACTTTTTGAGATTAGAGAGTTAACATAAACTAACCACTCCTAACTAACACAACAGTTAAATAGCAAGTACAAAGTGTCAGGTACTCCTGTAACTGTATTTGAAACAAATGAAATACTAATTCCTTTCTCTTCCTTCAGTGCCTTTTTTCTGTTATGGGGACACCTGGCTCCTGTTGAGACATTTGAGGTGTCCTGCTGTTTCATCTTAAAGTCTTGGTCCACTGGTATTCTGAACTGAGGCTGAAGATGAACAAATGCTTCAGCACTATATGGCTGATGCTGGTCCATGGGGCAGGACTAGTGTGAGGCTTCTGCCCCTCCCCTTGCTGCTGTATCTTGTCATAGATGCTGTCAGCTCTTGGCACTCAATCATGTGCATCAATAATCATGACTCTCTCTAGACTGAAAATCACTGTGCCCTCTGAATGCTTTCTACAAAAAGTCCCTAATTTTAGCCTGACCTTCCAAAGTCAGAGACCTTCACTTCTCTTTAAAATCTTAGATTTTTCCACAAGACCACTCTAGTTTATTTGGATTTCCTAAACATGTTTATCTTTTCTTACATCTTGTAGTCATGTCATTGCTTCTGTGTGAAAGGACTTCCCTTTCAAGTCCTACCTAGTCTTCAAGATGCAACTCAAGTCTCACTTTGTTTTGATACCTTCTCTGAACCATGTGAGACTTTTTATAGATTCATAATCCCTTATCTTCAAGTCTTAAATTCAAGACACTCTGAAGACTGAAAGTTTTCAAATAACTCATTTGGCAGCAAAACCTAGACTGATCTGAAACAAATTGGAGACAAAACTTGAACTGCATTGACTTGTCTTTATTTATCTGTAGTTTTAATATCAGATAGTGTGTATATTCTTAGTCCTCTTCTGATTGATTGTTGAATGTTATCCTAGGCCCTTCTGGGATAATATAAAATTTTACATAGTATATAATATATAATATTACCTGTCTAAAATCTAAAATAGTCTGAGTTCAGAAACTCATCTAAAACCCAGGAGTTTTGATAATGAAATATGACTTTGTTATTGTCCTTATGGAGAAATTACTATATATCTCTGTTTTTAAATTTTATGATCCATCTGAAGATTCTTTAATAAAACTAACTTCTGATAAAGATTGGGATTCTTGATAGCAAACATATTCTTTATTAGTGTTTAGGTATGGATTTTCAGAAGTCATAATTTAGTTGTACGAAGAGTGCTTGCTCTGTTTTCTTATAACTGAATTTAGTTTTTACCTCAAGGCTCCATCTCCACTGGCAGAAAGCATCAGGTAAATTTAAATTAGTGATTACTCAGTCAGTTAAGGTTTTGACTTTGTTAGTTCAGGGAAATAAGCCTGAAATTCCCACTCCAATCATGGGGCCCTCATTCAGTCACTTCCCATGATCCCTCTTGGAGGCAGAGGAAGCTTGCAGATACTTCTCTTTGGCCCTTTGGGACCTAGATTTGGAGTCCCTCTCTCCCCAAACTGTTTAGCTCTGTGTTGATGATGGGAAAAATGTATTGAAATCTGTGCTAGATAAGTTGTCTCCTCCATTGGTATGGAAAGTGAGGTGCAGCTTTCAGAATTCCCCAGACCTAATGAAACATTGGTCATTTTTTTCCTCCCCACCTTCAAGGGATAGGAATGGGGCCAAGCATTTGGAGTACTCATGGCTTCCCTGACTTCAGAAAGATTCTTAATTAATGGATTCAGTCAGTTCAGTTCAGTCGCTCAGTTGTGTCCAGCTCTTTGCGACCCCATTGGACTGCAGCACCAATGGGTGCTGAAACTCCGTGTCAGGCCTCCATGTCGATCACCAACTCCTGGAGTTTACTCACACTCATACCCATTGAGCAGTGATGCCATCCAGCCATCTCATCCTCTGTTGTCCTCTTCTCCTCCTGCCTTAAATCTTTCCCAGCATCAGGGTTTATTCAAATGAGTCAGCTCTTCCCATCAGATGGCCAAAGTACTAGAGTTTCAACTTCAGCATCAGTCCTTCCAATGAATATTCAAGACTGATTTTCTTTAGGATGGACTGGTTGGATTGCCTTGCAGTTCAAGGGACTCTCAAGAATCTTCTCCAACGCCACAGTTCAAAAGCATCAATTCTTCAGCACTCAGCTTTCTTTATAGTCCAACTCTCACATCCATACATGACTACTGGAAAAACCATAGCTTTGACTAGACAGATCTTTGTTGACAAAGTAATGTCTCTGATTGCTAATATGTTGTCTAGGTCGTTCATAACTTTTCTTCCAAGGAGGAAGTGTCTTTTAATTTCATGGCTGCAATCACCATCTGCAGTGATTTTGGAACCCCCCAAAATAAAATCAGCCACTCTTTCCACTGTTTCCCCATCTATTTGCCATGAAGTGATGGGACCAAATGCCATGATCTTAGTTTTCTGAATGTTGAATTTTAAGTCAACGTTTTCACTCTCCTCTTTCACTTTCATCAAGAGGTTCTTTAGTTCTTCTTCACTTTCTGGCATAAGGATGGTGTCATCTATGTATCTGAGGTTATTGATATTTCTCCCAGAGACCTGGATTCCAGCTTGTGCTTTATCCAGCCTGGCATTTCTCATGGTGTACTCTGCATAAAAGTTAAATAAGCAGGGTGACAGTATACAGCCTTTTCCTATTTGGAACCGGTCTGTTGTTCCCTGTCCAGTTCTAACTGTTGCTCCCTTACCTGCATATAAATTTCTTAAGAGGCAAGTCAAGTGGTCTGGTATTCCCTTCTCTTGAATAATTTTCCACAGTTTATAGTGATCCACACAGTCATAGGCTTTGGCATAGTCAATAAAGCAGAAGTAGATGTTTTTCTGGAACTCTCTTGCTTTTTTGATGATCCAATGGATGTTGGCAATTTGATCTCTGGTTCCTCTGCCTTTTCTAAAACCAGCTTGAACATCTGGAATTTCACAGTTCATATACTGTTGAAGCCTGGCTTGGAGAATTTTGAGCATTACTTTACTCCCCTAAAGTGTGAGATGAGTGCAATTGTGTGGTAGTTCGACCATTTTTTGGCATTGCCTTTCTTTGAGACTAGAATGAAAACTAACCTTTTCCAGTCCTGTGGCCACTGCTGAGTTTTCCAAATTTGCTGGCATACTGAGTGCAGCACTTTCACAGCATCATCTTTTAGGACTTGAAATAGCTCAACTGGAATTCCATCACCTCCGCTAGCTTTGTTAATAGTGATCCTTCCTAAGGCCCACTTGACTTCGCATTCCAGGATGTTTGGCTCTAGGTGAGTGATCACACCATCGTGGTTATCTGGGTCATGGAGATCTTTTTGTATAGTTCTGTGTATTCTTGCCACCTCTTCTTAATATCTTCTGCTTCTGTTAGGGCCATACCATTTATGTCCTTTATTGTGCCCATCTTTGCAAGAAATATTCCCTTTCCATTGTTTTCCTCTATTTCTTTGCATTGATCACTGAGGAAGATTTTCTTATCTCTCCTTTCTATTCTTTAGAATATGGGAATATCTTTCCTTTTCTCCTTTGCTTTTTGCTTCTCTTCTTTTCACCGTTGTTTGTAAGGCCTTCTCAGACAACCATTTTGCTTTTCTGCAATTATTTTTCTTGAGGATGATTTTGATCACCACCTCCTGTACAATGTCATGAACCCCCGTCCATAATTCTTCAGGCACTCTGTTTATCAGATCTAATCCCTTGAATCTATTTCTCACTTCCCCCGTATAATTAATTGTAAGGGATTTGATTTAGGTCATACCTGAATGGTGTAGTGTTTTTCCCTACTTTCTTCAATTTAAGTCTGAATTTGGCAATAAGGAGTTCATGATCTGAGCCACAGTCAGCTCCTGGTCTTGTTTTTGCTGACTGTATAGAGCTTCTCCATCTTTGGCTGCAAAGAATATAATCAATCTTCTTTCGGTTCTAGTGTAACTAGTTCTTACACTAGTTCTCTTAGTTCTCTCACTCCTTATCTGTCAACTGGAACTTGTGCCAGCCTCCAAACTTGTTTCTAGTCCTTTACTCCTCCCTGATCTTCTATACTTCTAAAATGTCACCGAAGTATTTTTTTTTCCTAAATAATGACTAGATAGTCATACTGCTCTTAATTTTGTTAAAAGATTAAAAAAAACATCTTTATTGGCTTCTCATTTTTAGAGATTATAATTAAAATTATTTGCCTTGACTCATAAGATCTTTCATGATTTCTAGCATCATACTGGTAACTAACAATTATTATGTATCTCATGCACTAGTCACTATAAAAGGACATTTCAGTTAGTCTCATCTAACCTCACAACAACTTTGTGAGGTTAGCGGCGCTATTTCCAGTTTTTTTTTAAATGATAAAACTGATATTTAAATAGTCTTCCCAAAGATAATTAATAGCATGCTATCTTCTATCACTCATCTTTCCTATGCATGCTTATGGCTTCAAAGCACCCAAGTACTGACTGAAACCAATGTTGGCATATATGCTATTCCCTGTTGGGCCCTTCTGTTTTCCCCATGCTGGGTCCTCTGCCTGGGAGAAGAAATGAAAAGAAATGAAAAGAAGTCTTATTTGCTGCTCAATCTTTAAGCCTCAAGATCTGTATCATTGATTCCTTTCTCTGCTTAACCATTTCATCTCTTAGAGGCACCATCCCTTATGAACCAGCAATACTTTGTAACAGGCCGCATCAGTAGACAGTGAATCCTAGGTGTGAAAAGTGTCCTCTAGCTTACCCTTCACTCAAGGACTATTGATTGCATCACAAGACAATTGTTTCAGAAAATGGAGGAAGAGTCAAATATAGAGAAACTTTAGATTATGATGGTATTCCCACTGTAGACCACCTAATTCCTGCTGTTGTTTTTCCTTCTTTAAAAAAATTTTTTTTGATATATTGAGACCAAAGTCCTTGTACAAGAAGGAGTTGGTACCCAGGGCTTCCCAGGTGGCACTAATGGTGGCACTGCCTGCCAGAGCTGGAGATGCAAGAGACACAAGTTTGATCCATGGGTTGGGAAGATCTCCTGGAGTAGAAAATGGCAAACTGCTCCAGTATCCTTGCCTGGAAAATTCCATAGACAGAGGAACATGGTGGGCTACAGTCCATAGGACCACAGAGAGTTGGACATGACTAAGTGACTAAGCACAGGTGTGTTTTCTTTAATGAAAAAATGTTGATTGTGGTAAATTTCGATAATGGAAAATTTACCATCTTAACCATTTAAAAGTATACTGCTCAGTAGTGTGTAGTATATTAACATTATTGTGCAATCAATCTGTAGGACCTTTACATCTTGCAAAACTGAAACTCAATCCCATTAAACAACTTCCCATTTTCCTTCCCCACTAGACCTGACAACCACCATTCTACTTTCAGTTTCCATGAGTCTGACTACTCTAGGTTCTTCATGTAAGTGGATCTATACACTGGGACTGGCTCATTTCACTTAGCATAATGTCCTCAGGGATAAGGCAATATTTCTTTGTAGTTCTGATTTGCATTTCTCTAATAATTAGTGATATTGAGCATCTTTTCATGTACTCCTTGGCCATCTGTGTGCCTTCTTTAGAGAAATATTTATTTAGATCATCTGCCCATTTCTTGATTGGGTTGTTTGTTTTCTTGATATTGAATTGCATGAGCTGCTTGTATATTTTGAAGATGAATCCCTTGGCTGTTGCTTCATTGGCAAATATTTTCTCCTGTTTTGTGGATGATCTTTTTGCTTTGTTTATGGTTCCATTTGCTGTACAAAAGCTTTTAAGTTTTATTATGTCCCATTTATTTATTTCTACTTTTATTTTCAATAATCTAGGAGAAGGATCTAAAAAAGATCTTGCTGTGATTTATGTTAGAGAATGTCCTACCTGTGTTTTCCTCTGAGTTTTACAGTATCCGGTCTTATATGTAAGGCTTCAATCTATTTTGAGTTTATTTTTGTGTGTAGTATTAGGGAATGTCCTATTTTCATTTTTTTTTACACATAGCTGTATGATTTTCCCAGTACCACTTATTGAAGAGACTGTCTTTTCTCCAATATATTTTCTTACCTCCTTTGTCATAGATGAGGTGACCATAGGTGCATGGGTTTATTTCTGGACTTTCTATGTTTTCCATCAATCTATATTTCTGTTTTTGTACCAGTATCAATATGGTCTTGATTGCTGTAGCCTCATTGACTCAAGGGTTACATATAATTCATGACTTGAAATTATTATCCTCTGTCATTTAACTAAAAAACAAAACAAAACAAAAAACCAATGTCCATAGAAAAAACACACATGCAGAAAAAAAAAAAAAAAAAGCTAAAATCCTTGTCCAATCTAGCAGTGCCTGTGAGAAACTAGGCAGTTTGGCCACAAAACCAAAACCCATAAACTACCCTTCTCCTGGAGGCATCTTCTCTCAAGTGCAGTCACAGTGTCTAAGAGGAACTAAGCAGTTTCAAGAGTGTCAGCCTTAGAAATATGACTTTATAAGGTATTGTGCGTGTCTGCATGCTGAGTCGTTTCAGTTGTGTCTGACTCTTTGTGACTTTGTGGTCTGTAGCCCACCAGTCTCCTCTGTCCATGGGATTCTCCAGGCAAGAATACTAGAGTGGGTTGCCATGCCCTCCTCCAGGGGTCTTCCCAGCCCAGGGGTCGAACTGTGTCTGCCTGCGTCTTCTGCATTGCAGGTGGATCCTTTACTCACTGGGGTAGGAGCCACTTGGGAAGCCCTTATAAAGTATTAGCAATTACCAAATTTCCCAACTAAACCAGGAGCATCTGGGGAACAGGGGTTGTTCCTGTAAATTTATGTATCTCCATAGTGCCTGGCATTGTGCAAGTCCTATAATAATTCATCAGAAAAATGCACGTTGGATGCCTGCCATGTGTCACTGAGTCAATCTGGGAGTCATTGAAGATATAGCAGTGAATAAAATAGACAAACATCTCTGCTGTTGTGGACCATGGAGCATGGTGGTAGGGACTGACTGTAGGCACATAGGTGTGTGTGTAGTAGGTGTATATGTAACAGAGTCGGTATGTGTACTAATGCTGTGGGGAAAAAGGTGGGAAAGGAGAATAGTAAGTGGCAAGAGGAAGGTGGTTGAAATTTCAACCTGAATTCAAGGAAGGCTCACTGAGATACGGCATCTGGCCAAACATCTAAAGAAAGGGAGTAAGGTATGCTGATTGCTCTCTCAAAGAAGTATGTTCTAGCTGAGGGCAGAAAGCCTGAGTTGGAGTGGGACTTAAGTTTCAGAGAGTTTCAAGGGGACCAGTGTATCTAGATCAAAGTGGGTGGGAGGTAGGAGAAGTGGTCAAATACAAGACAGAGAGCCAGACTGCAGAGGGCCTTATAGCCACTGAGAGCCCTTTGATTGGGAAGTCTTTGGGAAGGAGACAATATGTTTTCCAAGCAGAAGATAGACAAAATCTGATTTACATTTATATGAATCACTTTGGCTACTCTGCTGAGAATTGACTAGGGGCCAAGTGTGGAAGTAAACTCTCCCAAAATGTGTTTATTGGTTGAGGGAAGTGGAGTTTATGGTGTTTGGACTTGGGCATTATAGGAAGAGGGGGTCAGGCTGTCAGCCTTCACAAAATGGAATATGCAAATTCCAAAAATGCCAGGCCCCTAGCCAAACTGCTCATGGATGAGCTGGATAAGAAGAGTACACTCCAGAGAGCTCCTCCTGATGTCTGTGAGTGTGGGCCAGGAACTGCAGGGCAGTGTCTGCTGTCTGCTTTGGGGTTAAAGCAGTTAGTCTGTTGGAGGCCTTGTGATCAAGTAACATGCCGAGGTTGGCGAAAAGGACAGCTGCTCACAGAGGAACTCTTTCATTCTGAGTGATTGGGTCAGACTCACCTTTGAGAAATGTTTGCAGGACCTAGATCTGAGGGAATTTGAGCAAAATGTCAATGGGTTTTGGCAGTGGCCACGGGTGTCGGCCACAACTGAGTAGTTCCCAACAGAGAAATTCTTCTTTATTCTTTCATTAATACTAATGAAACTGACTCTGATGAAAGGAAATCACATGATGAGACCACAGCTGTTTCACCGAAAGTGCTACTCGCTTGAGTTGTAAAGCTGTTTATAACCTTTAACCTTGGGCCTCTGCCTCAAGGAAATAAAGGAAACAACTAATAAGTGATTTGTACAGACATGTCTTGAATTGAAAAGGGCATAAGACTTAGAGCAATTCAAGTGGTTAAGAATAAAGTAATAGCTAAACAAATAATCAAAAAAATTATTATAAGAAAATGGAAAGCTGCTGTAATGTCACTAGAAATAAAAGCTCTGGGGGGGTTCTTTTCGTCACTGAAAACTTCAAAAGAGATTGTTGAAGTGAATAATGTACATACAGAATATTTGTACAGTCATACCTATATCAAGTATGCAAACTCCCAAAAAATGGATTTAGGGAAGCAGAAAAAGAGTTTATAAATAAATTTACAGAAATGAAAGTTGTTTAAACTCTTTGGTTTCTTTAATGCAAAATGATTAGATTATAGACATAAACATACAAAATAAAGTCTCCAAAGTTGAAGGGGGTTCAGCATTTGAGGTACAGGATAAAGCTGCTGGACTTTTGTCCTTATACATTGTTTCAACTTTTATTGCTACTCAATACCTAAGGCCTTATCTTCTCTAATATGTTCCATTCATTATGAGCTCAGAAGACTGAGGAAGAAGTAGACAAAAATGAGTGTCCTTGGTTGTTAGCCTCAAAAGTCCATCAGGACAAGGGGGAAAATTCCTATGTTGCCTGTGTGCTTGGTCACTGATGAGCCACCAATGGTCCAAAGGCCGTATATGGTTTGGTCAGCTCTCAGAACATCCTGCCACTTGATTTTGGGATGGAGTATTAGAAAGCTGCCCCTGTGTGGCTACTTTATAAACAAGTTGAGATATTTATATTGTGGTGGCTAAAAGTAGTACCAAATTTTACCTGCAAAATTTCTCTGTTTAGTGAAGATAGTGATAAGGATATATATTTATTTTCCCTCCAAGGGGTTCAATAAACTTCTAAAAAAATGTTTTTTCCCTTGTAATATTTAAAATATAGACCACCATGGATGGTAGGAATTATTGTTAATTTTATTCTTTAAGTATTTTTATACTGTTTGAAGTTTTAAAGACAATGAATATATTATTTTTGTAACAAAAGGTAAATTTGTTCTATTTCAAAGAAAAAATATTAATACCTAGTCAATATTTTAATTTTTTCTATTGGCCCTTGTAAAGATTAATAGATCAGACTAACATAACATTAAAAGTCTCTGTGTAACAAGCTGGGTTTAGAAAAGGTAGAGGAACCAGAGATCAAATTCGTTTAATCATCCAGAAAAACATCTACTTTGGCTTCATTGACCAAAAAACATCTACTGGCTTCAGAAAGCCTTTGACTATATGGATCACAACAAACTGTGGAAAATTCTTAAAGAGGTGGGAATACCAGACCGCCTTACCTGTATCTTGAGAAACCTGCGTGTGGTCAGAAAGCAACAGTTAGAACCTTACATAGTATAAGTGGCTTGTTCAAAACTGGGGAAGGAGTATATCAAGGCTGTATATTGTCACCCCAATTATTTAACATGTATGCAGAGTACATTATGTAAAATGCTGGGCTGGGTGAATCACAAGCTGGACTCAAGATTGTCAGGACAAATATCAACAACCTGAGATATGCAGATGATACCACTCTAATGGCAGAAAGTGAAGAGAAACTAAGGAGCCTCTTGATGAGGGTGAAAGAGGAAAGTGAGAAAGTTGGTTTACTTATGGCTGATTCATGTTTAAGTTTGATAGAAAACAACAAAATTCTATAAAGCAATTATCCTTCAATTAAAAAAAAACCCAACTCAACATTCAAAAAACTAAGATTATGGCATCTGATCCCATCACTTCATGGCAAATAGAAGGGTAAAAATTAGAAGCAGCGACAGATTTTCTCTTCTTGGGCTTCAAAATCACCGTGGATGGTGACTGCAGCCATGAAATTAGAAGACTCTTGCTTCTTGGAAGGAAAACTACAACAAACCTAGACAGCATATTAAAAAGCAAAGAGATCACTTTGCTGAGTAAAGGTTCATAAAGTAAAAGCTATGGTTTTTCCAGTAGTCATGTATAGATGTGAGAGCTGAACCTTAAAAAAGGCTGAGTGCTGAAGAATTGATGCTTTTCAAGTGTGGTACTGGAGAAGACTCTTGAGAATTCCTTGAGCTGCAAGGAGATCAAACCAGTCAATACTAAAGGAAATCAACCCTGAATATTCATTGAAAGCAATGATGCTAAAGCTGAAGCTCCAGTACTTTAGCCACCTGATGTGAAGAGCTGACTCATTGGAAAAGACCCTGATGCTGGGAAAAGACTGAAAACAAAAGGAGAAGAGGGCAGCAAAAGATGAGATGGTTAGATAGCATAACTGAATCAATGGACATGAACTTGAGCTAACTCTGGGAGATGGGAGGGAGCGGGCATGGAAGCCTGGCCTGCTGCAGTCCATGAAGCTGCAAAGAGTTGGACATGACTTAGCGACTGAACAACAACAACAACAACAACAACATATAATAACCCTGGTCAATGCCAATCACAGTGTTTAAAAATAGACAGAAAACTCCATTGACAAATGAATGGATAAAGCAGATGTGGTTTATTTATGTAATGGAATACTACTCAGTCATAAAAAGGAATAAAATAATGTCATTTGCAGCAACATGGATGGACCTAGAGATTATCATACTGAATGAAGTAAGTCAGAAAGAGAAAAACAAGTACCATATGATATCACTTATGATGTGGAATCTGAAATACAACACAAATGAACTTATCTATGAAACAGAAACAGATTCACAGAGATAGAAAACAGACTTGTGGTTGCCAAAGAGGAAGGGGAATGAGACAGGGCTAGATTGAGAGTTTGGGATTAGCAGATGCAAACTATTATATATAAACTATATAAAAAAAAAAGTCCTGCTGTAAAGTACAGAGAACTATATTCAATATCCTGTGATAAACCTAATGGGAAAGAATATGAAAAGAAAGTATACCTGTGTATAGCTGAATCACTTTGCTGTACATCAGAAATGAATACAACATTGTAAGTCAGTTACACTTCAATAAGTAAATTTAAAAAATAGACGACAAACTGATAGGGACTATCAGTTAATATCTGATACATAAAGATATTTTATAAATCACTAAAAATGATGAGAAAAGATTTATAGATACAAATAGACAATTTACTGTAGCAGTAACTATAAATATGAGAAAAGGGTTAATCTTATTTGTGGTTCAGTAAATGCATAGTAGAAGAATAGTTAGCTATTGGGTTTCATCCGTTAGAAAGGTAAATTACTGTAGCCATTCATTGTTGGCTATAGTCAGAGACTATAGGCATTCTCCAACATTTCAGTCCATTTAGAGACTATAGACATTCTTGTACTTTCCAGATTAATACACTCACTCATTTCCTGAAATTAAGGTTTAAAATGAGAATATCCTTTGACCCACATGTTAGACTTCTTCTGAGCAATTTCCTAAGGAGGCAACTATAAGGCTATATATAAATTTTATGTTCAGATTGCTTGTTGTTGAATTGCTATATTATCTGTATAGTCATTAAGACTGTATGAAGAATTACAAAATCAAATGTGAAAGGATCCAGATTTGAGGAAGAATAGGAAGTGGTGGGTGTGGGGAACCTTGAGCAAACACTCCACACCCAAAAGGTGTTGCTGATCTGGGTCCAAACTTACCTTTGGGACTATGCTCAGTGTCGCTAGGTCTTCCAATTTTTCAAGATAAGATCCAAATTTGGATTTTTACGTAATATTTTCTGTATTTAAAAATGTGGACATCTTCATCAAAACTTTTTAAAGTTTTTATTGAATTTGTTACAATATTGGCTATGTTTTTAATGTTTTGGTTTTTGCCTGAAAGGCATGTGGGGTCTTAGTTCCCCAGCCAGGGATCAAACCCACATTCCCTGCATTGGAAGATGAAGTCTTAACCACTGGAACAACAGGGAAGCCCCAGTCAAAACTTTTAAAACACCGTATACACCAACATTGTATGGGCAAAACCCAGGCTTTTTACCTTGATATATATCTGCTGCTGCTGCTAAGTTGCTTCAGTCGTGACTGACTCTGTGTGACCCCATAGATGGAAGCTCACCAGGCTCCCCCGTCCCTGGGATTCTCCAGGCAAGACTACTGGAGTGGGTTGCCATTTCCTTCTTCAATACATGAAAGTGAAAAGTGAAAGTGAAGTCTCTCAGTCATGTCTGACTCTTAGCAACCCCATGGACTGCAGCCTACCAGGCTCCTCTGTCCATGGGATTTTCCAGGCAAGAATACTGGAGTGGGTTGCCACTGCCTTCTCCATGATATATATCTACCTACTTATATATTTTTACTTCCAAAATTTGTGTATGTACAAAATGGTGAAAATAATATATATGTTATGTTTAAAAAATAATTTAAAAATCCTCAATCATGTTATTACCACTCACCTTTAGAAGCAGAACATTAACAAAATCTGTGTGCTTTATAGCAATCACATTTGACTCATTTCCCTTCAACTCCCTTCTGGGTGGTTCTTTAGTGCTTACATATGCTTCATGAATGACTGCTAGGAAATAGAGGAATGAGGGTTGTCTGTTGTCTGGATCTCTCCACCAAAGTGCGGTCTGCCTCCCTACCCAAACTAGTATATCAAGCTATGTTCATAGAGGTGTAAAAAAGTGATTAGTAACACTCAGTGCAACTGAACATGTACTCTGTACTAATCTCTTTAATTGCTTATGACAAGCTTGTAAAGGAGGTACTATTATTACTTGCATTTTACAAATGAGGCAATAGAGGCGCAGAGAGGTCAAGCCAACTGCACAAAGTCACAAAGCTAGTTAGTTGGGATGGGATGCAGACTCAGTTCTGTTTGACTGCCCAGCCTGCACTTGTAGCTGTCTTCTTTCAGGTGATTTGAGTCCCTTAAAGGCTCTCGCTGTAGGAATGGCAGGGATTCAGTTACTACCCTCCTTGGAGTAGCTTCTCGGACTTCCCCAGTCAGGGTCTGTCTCTCCTCTGAACCTCCTGCCCAGATCACTCACTTGCTCCAAATATCTTCCTGATCCTTTTTGTGGACACTCTTTTCTCTGTATCGTCAGCTTCTTGAAGCAGAGGTCAAGGCTTAAACTCTGGTAAGACCAATACCCAGCAAAATGCCTCCAGTAGTAACCCAGATACTGGTTATCTTCTCCCTTGCTTTTGTTTTCAAGGCCCAATTTTCATGCTACATTGGGTGTATTACTTACTCACTGCCGTATAACAAACTAGTCCAAACTTAGTGTCTTAAAATTACAGCCATTTTATCAGCTCATGATTCTATGATCAACAGTTTGGTCTGGGAGCCTCTGCTGATATCCCATGGAATGACTTTTGTAGCTGCAGACTTTCTGTAGCTGCACAGGACTTTGTAGCTTTAAGCATCTGAATCAGAGCTGGATGACCTAACAGGATTTTGCTTGCCCTTGGAGCATGAGGTCAATCAGCTGATTGGGTTCTGGGAACTCAGCAGGACCAGCTCTTCTCCACAGGCCTCTCACCTTCCAGTATAGGCTAGACATGATTCCTTCAAATTTCAGTTTCAGGGCTGTGTTCCAAGGGAACAATCGCAGAAGCATTTACTTTTTCTATATTCTGTTGGATACAGCAAGTCAAAAACTATCCCAGATTCAATGATGGGTAAAATTGATTATTTATTTACACCTTTTGATACCCTTTACTCATGTCTCACCCACCCCTGCCTTTGACTATCTTCAATCTGTATCTGTATCTATGAGCTTTTTTTTTTTAATGCCATATGTGAGAGAGATCATATGATATTTATCTTTCTCAGGCTTATTTCACTTAGCATAATGCCTTTGAGGCCCATCCATATTGTCACAAATGTTCAAAGGATTTACCTAAGCAGAAAAGTCACAACTAGAAATATGAAAATTATGAAAGGTAAAATCTAATTTCCAGGCAATTACTAAACAATAACGAATACCTAGTATATTGATGTTGAAATTGTAGATTCAGGGCAAAATGCACTGAAAGGGACATCTGTCTTCCATACTGGTAAAAAGACCAATCTACTAAAAAGACACAACAATCTTTAATTGTTATAATTTCAATATAGTTTAACCTTAAAAATGGCCTTACATTGTTAAGAAATAAACTATGGTAGAATTATAGTTGAAAACTTAAGATTACTGTGCTTCCACAGTAAAGTGAGGTTGATTTTAATAACACCCCTCCACCCTGCCCAAATAGCTCAATTGAAGATGAGCACAGGACTTGAATAGATATTTCTCCAAAAAAGACATACAAATATTAAACAAGCACACAAGAAGATGCTCCACATCACTAAAGCAAATCAAAGTCACACTGAGATACCACCCATTAGGTGAAAATTTGAAGATATTGGATCCCTTGTGCACTGTTAGTAAGAATATAAATGGTGCAGCAACTATGGAAAACTATGGTGATTCCTCAAAAAATTAAATCTACCATATGATTCCACTTGTAAGTATATACCCCAAAGAATTGAAAGCAGAGGCTCAAAGAGATATTTGTGCACCCATATTCATAGCAGCATTATTAACAATTGATAATAGGTGGAAGTAACCGAGTGTCCATCCACAATGAATGTATAAGTAAAGCATTAAATACACAAGCAATGGAGTATTAATAGCTTTAAAAAAAATGAAAGGAAATTGGGGACATGCTAGAACATGGATGAACCTTGAGGGTATTATGCAAATAAAACAGGCCAGTTACAAAAGGACAAATATCGTATGATTCCACTTATTTGAGATTCCTAGAGTAGTCAGTGGAGAAGGAAATGGCAGCCCACTCCAGTATTCTTGCCTAGAGAATTCCGTGGACAGAGGAGCCTGGTGGGCTGCTGTCCATGGGGTCACACAGAGTCGGACACGACTGAAGCAACTTAGCATGCAGCATGCATGCATGCAGAGCAGTCAAACTCATAGACAGAAAACTATGATGGCTGTCAGATGCTGGGAGGAATCAGGTGTTACTGTTTACAGTTTTGTCAGATGAAAAGAGATCTGTGAATGGATGATGGTGATTGTGGGAGAACAAACAATGTGAACGTATTTAATGGCCATTGACTGCACACCTAGAAATGGTTAAGTTGATGTATTTTATGTGTGCTGTGCTTAGTTGCTCAGTTGTGTCTAACTCTTTGGAACCCCATGGACTGTAGCCTGTCAGGCTCCTCTGTCCATGGGGATTCTCCAGGCAAGAATACTGGAGTGGGTTGCCATGCCCTCCTCCAGTGGATCTTTCCAATCCAAGTCTCCCACATTGTAGGTGGATTCTTTACTGTCTGAGCTACCAGGAAAGCCCAAGAATACTGGAATGGGTACCCTATCCCTTCTCCAGGTCCAGGAATTGAACTGGGGTCTCCTGCATTGCAGGCAGATTCTTTACCAGCTGAACTACCAGGGAAGCCCCATTTTATGTGTATTTTATCACAGTTAAAATGAAAAAAAATTTATGTTTGATGTACTTGGAGAATGATTTCATGAGGACCAGCAGGATGGAAAGAGACCAGCTGGAAAATTCTTCTGCAAATCAGGGAAGAGATAATGGTGACTTTAATCCAGGTCGTTTAAGTAGGGTTGAAGTCAAAGGGAAGGATGGAGAAATAATTAGAAGGTAGGGACAAAAAGAATCAATGGTTGAACACATGTGAGTAGATAGGGAAAGACAAGTCAGTTTGGATGTTTGGTTTCAGGCTTGACAACTGGGTGGAGGATGGAGCCATTTCCTGACAGCCAGGAAGAGGGGTAAGATGGTGAATGCAGTTATGATGAAGAAAAGTGTAAGATGTTTGTGAGACACCAAAGTGAACAATGTCCCTTGTTTTGGCTGCTTCACACCCTCCTTGCTTCCACCACTAATACACATCCTTGACTTTCTTTCTATGTATAATTACACAAAGAAATACTTTTATTCACTTCTGGGGTGTATTTGTGTTACTGCAACATAGTGCTTAGAGGTAGATCCTGGAATGACTCAAGTACGTGCTTTTTTCAAACAGGATCTGTTTCCTTAAGGTCAGAGAATACTTAATGCAACTAAACAGGTTGTGTTCTCAGTGGACACTGGAATCCCAGAGGCAGAACAACAAGAAGCTTGCATAGGCACAAGGCCAAGTTCATTTCATTCTCATTCACTCTAATGCATCCTTTCTAGAATTTCACTGATGGTGTAGGTAAGAAGATCCACAACTATCACTGCGAGCAGCCACCTGTTTGCTTTTGCTGTTTTCCTTCATGCACACAAAATATTTTTGTAAAAGTAACATAATGAGTCTCTAAATTTGGCTTGTTTATATTTAGGGATGACTTTTATACTAACAGAGCATAGGCAGGACATGATAATGTAGAATGGTAGCAAATCTATCATATTTTGATGTTATCCATTTGGTAGCAGGCATTGCAGATAACAATTTTCCAACATAAGTCCAAGTATAATGGTAGAAGCTAGGGTTCTGCATTTGAGCTCACAATCCTGGCAAGCTATGTGATCCTGGGCAGGTAATTTAACTACTCTAAACCTCAGTTTCTTCACCTTTAATTAAAAAGAGACAAAAACATCTGGTTTTTAGAGTTATTGTAAAGATTAAAAGATGCAAACGTACTTTTAGTGCTACCTAACATAGAGTTGGCATTTAATCAGTTTTTCTCCTGGTGAACTGTTCTTTGATTAAATAAACGATTTCCTCAAGCTACCCCAAACTGAAGGTAAAAAACGGACTGCAGCAATAGCATAAATGTTCCCACCATTTGGGTGGAGAGTTTTAAATTCCCTTCAGAGAAATCTTCTCAAATATGTAGAGTCCCAGGACTCTCTCACAAAAGGTAATGAGCACGGTGTTTCTAGCTCACACCGGTTTGCCATATTCTCTGCTTTGATTGTACAGGATTGTTTGCTCCTGGGGACTGCTGTTTCGGGGGGAAGCAGATGCAAAAGGTGCCAAGAACCTTCTGGTGCCTTTGGGCAGATGTTCGGAGATCCCCTCCCGTCACTGCCAGCTTCCACCTCCTGCCACAAAGGCTGGACATTATACAATGCCAAAGCCACTCACAGGGCCCCTGTTACTGCAGCTGCTTCCTTGGCATGCGGAAACCACTTCGTGTTCCTCCCTGATGTGGGGAGACCTCTCTTCTGTCTTCATGTTAAGCTTCATTCTTTCTCTTTGTACATTTAGTTCCCATTTCCTTGGGGATTCCATCATGAGTCCATGAGGCCTGGGTCGGAGAAAATTTGACTGACTGGAATCATACTGAAAATCTGCCCTGTGTTCTAACACTGAAGCTTTATTATCAGGCCAAGCTTTTATGTAAGGGCTGCTCTTCCCTGAGGAAAGGTTATTTCCAACTTCTCCTGTAAGTCAGCATTCCTCTTACCACACCCCTTAGGGCCGTCTCAGTAGTCTTCCAGATCTTCTAGGGTGAATCTTCTTAGGCTCTGATCAAAAATCCTGCTACACTTTCACATGCAGCTAGGAGGAGTTTGAGAAAACTTTTCCTTTGAGGTGGGAGGGGGGTTCTGGAAGGGGAACATATGTATACCCATGGTGGATTCATGTCAATGTATGGCGAAACCAACACAATAATGTAAAGAAAAAAGTCTTTCTTGAATTTGTTATAATAAAAAAAATAAAAGAAAGAGGGAAAAGAAAGAGCACTGTGAGATGATAGTGTTAAGTTAGGACAAGACAAGCTGAGGGCCTGAATTTGGGTAGTGATCGTGGAAAGAAAGGGGGAAGCTGAAAGGGCTTGATGAAAGAACAGATAGATATAACCAGTGACAAGACTAAGGAAAGAGGCCTTGATGGTTATCATGGATGATTCTGAGTTTTCTTGAAATTTCTTGGAAGTTTGATTTGCCTGCATAAACTGGAATTCCTTATCCTTAATGTGAATTTTCAGCATCCTGTGCTCCCCATCCTCCACCCTGCTCTGACTCCCATAAGTTCCCCAGTGTCTACACTGGAGGCCCTTCTTCCTCTTCTGTTTGAAGCACCAGGTTTGTGGGCATGACTTGTTATAACTTGTCTGCTTACACTATGTGTGATAGTGACACGGATATGCTGGCCTTCACGAACCCACTGGCCAACTGGTCTCCCAGGGCACTCTGTCAGTATTGCTTGTTCTCAGCAGGAGTCGGAAACAAGAGCTCCGGGATTCCTCTGGGACTGAAGATGGATGTCATTCTCAGTACTCAGATGTGCTCTGAATGAATATTCTTCACATGCTCATGGTCAGGAGCAATTAAGAGGTATTGGGAACCAAAAAGTTGATTGAATTTCCTCCCTCCCCCAACTCTCTTCATAGCCTATATTTAGGCTTCAGCCTACTAGAAACCTTTTAAGAGGAGCATTTGACACATGTTTGAAATATTAATCTGAACCTTAAGCAGTTGAACAAGAGCAGGGACGGCTCTGGGCAACTCTCTGACTGGGTCTTCGGCAGCCCTGTGGTTGTCTTCTTTTTCATCAGTGACCTTATGCTGGCACCCAGCTGCTTGTAGCTCTTCACAGGGGACTTCAAGAGACCAGCCTTCAAAATCCCTGTGGACAAGCCTTTCCTTCTCCAGGTCCAATATCAGATTGTCATATACCTACAGCTGTGCAGATAAAAAGTATGTGCGAGTTGCTCAGTAGTGTCTGACTCTTTGGGACCCCATGGACTGCAGCCCTTCAGGTTCTTCTGGCTATGAGATTCTCCAGGAAAGAATACTGGAGAGGATTACCATTACCTTCTCCAGGAAATCTTCCCAGCCTAGGGATTGAACCCTGGTCTCCTGCATTGCAGGTAGATTTTTTACCATCTGAGCCACCAGGGAAGCCCATGGGTGGTTTAATAAGTAGTAGTGGTAGTAATAATAATAACAACAATAATAATAGGTAGAGTTTATTGAGTGCCTGGCATTGTGCTTTTCACATATCATCTCGTCTAGTCCTTATACTCATTTTAGGAGACAAGTGTTATTGGCCCACTTTACAAATGAGGAGATACTGAAATCCAAGAGTATAAGTAAGTTTGCAAAGGTTATGTGACTTGTAAGTGCCAGAGATAGACTAGGACTGCAGCTCTCTCTCATAATATACACCCAGATAACAATATTTTTAATCTCTTTATTTCCAGGAGTGATTTCTGACGGGGATTTCAGGAATCAAAGTAAGCTCTCAGAGGCTCTATCCCTGATAAAGGCGTTATTCTAGTGGGGGTCTATTCTTTGAAGCTTGCTTTTAATTAAGTAAGCTCTTTGCAAAGCTCTCTTTAGCAGAGAAAGACCACATATCCTAGTTCAAATTGTTTATGAATTCTCATAATCTGTATTTTTCAGAATATGAGAGCATATGAGCTGTTTATCTTTAAAAATTAAAAAAATGAGTCCTTACAGCCTCTCCATAAGGTATTTAATTGTATTTTGTCAACAACAATGAAGGAAAAGCGTCGTCTGTCTGTAAAAATATTTGCTGTCTTTGGCATTTCCACTTCCTCTTTCTCAGTAATTCTGTGTGACTGTATGGATACCCGCCTGAGCAGAAACCCTCTCTTACTGGGTTGCCCCCAAGCAAAACGGGGGAGTGGCAGATAGTGGAGCACAGACACACTTATCGCTCTCAACTTCTTCCTCTTCAGTCTTTTTCCTGGCCTTTTACACGTTTTTTAAACAAAATAAAATGCAAATAAGACAAAATTTCTTTTCCCCCTCAACCAAGAGGGGATCTTCAAATACATTTTTGTTTGATTTTTTTTTTTTTTTTTTGGATGGGAAATAGCATTTATTGGTGAGCATGACTAAAGAGGGGACAGAACTGATGCTCATGAGTGCAGGGTCCGCCATTTGTCCAGGGGACCACGATTAGGGATGTATTTGACCCCACAGCCATCTGGGATTAGTTGCTTTTCTGCCACCATGTTTTCAAATTCATCCACATTGAACTTGGTAAATCCCCACTTCTTGGAGATGTGGATCTTTTGGCGGCCAGGGAACTTGAACTTGGCCCGGCGGAGGGCTTCAATCACATGCTCCTTGTTCTGCAGCTTGGTGCGGATGGACATTATGACCTGGCCAATGTGGACCCTGGCCACTGTGCCCTGAGGCTTTCCAAAGGCACCGCGCATACCTGTCTGGAGTCTAGATTGAGGAACAGCAGCCCAGTCAAATGCCCACTAAGAAGAGTTGTCTCCAAGGTCCCTTAGGGCAACCTGTACAGGCAACAGGTTGCATACACTGCCAAGGAGGCTGCTGTTCGCAGCCACTGCACACTGGGCCCCCACAGGGAAAAGAGCACAGTCGGCTAAATTGGCTGCAATTTTTGTTTGATTTAAAGTAAATATGATTTTTAATTTTGTGGTATTGGCATTTCAGTTATATTTTAAATCACAGAACAAAAGTTTTTTTGGTTAACATTCCTTTAACCAAGGCAAGGAAGCAATTTCAGTTTCAAAAGATGTGGGGGTGATGACATGGGGGACAAAGAAGGAACGAATTTGAATAAGATGTGCATGATATACTTTCTGTTTTCCCTAAAGCAGAGAGGCTTCATGAGAAAAGACTTGAAGGTAGCCGTTTCTTTCCTTATTTTCCCCTCCCTTTGGTGGATTTTGGCAGGGCTGCTCTGTCAGATGATACTAAAGGCCATTTTCCCCACTCTGTGTTACAGGGAAAGAACCAGGTTTAAAGGAAACAACTGTCCTCTGCCCTGGCTTGTTGATCTGGGCAAGGTCCTTATTGCCTAGTGCCCTCCAGGGATGGAGGGACTAGTTCCTGCCTCAGTTCTGATGAGGGCTTAGAAAATAGATCAAAGTTTACCAAATGCATTAACTGAACAAGCGGAAGCTTTTTTAATAAATACAAAATATTATTAAAACTGAGTGCTGTTTATGTGGAGTGATCTTGATTTGAAAATCTCTTAAAATGGAATTATTGTTTTTCCTCTGATTATAAAAAAAACTTAAATGCAATGCAGAACAGGCTTTTCCTCCCATCTCACCCTACTCCCACTTCATAAAAGCAGCAGAGATCAGTGTCAAAGTGGCAGTGATTAACATACAATGTCTTGTTTCAGTTCAGTTCAGTTCAGTCACTCAGTCGTGTCCGACTCTTTGTGACCCCATGAATTGCAGCACGCCAGGCCTCCCTGTCCATCACCAACTCCTGGAGTCCACCCAAACCCATGTTCATTGAGTCGGTGATGCATCCAGCCATCTCATCCTCTGTCGTCCCCTTCTCCTCCTGCCCCCAATCCTTCCCAGCATCAGGGTCTTTTCCAATGAGTCAACTCTTCGCATGAGGTGGCCAAAATATTGGAGTTTCAGCTTCAACATCAGTCCTTCCAATGAACACCCAGGACTGATCTCCTTTAGGATGGGCTGGTTGGATCTCCTTGCAGTCCAAGGGACTCTCAAGAGTCTTCTCCAACACCACAGTTCAAAAGCATCAATTCTTCTACACTCAGCTTTCTTCACCGTCCAACTCTCACATCCATATATGTCTTGTTTGGTGTGCCACAAAAAACTCATAGTATTATACTGCCCAGCCTGTGGTTACTGCATTGGGAAGATACTCCTTATATTCTTGCCTGGTCAAGTCCCCCTACCTCCTAGTTTCTGGCTAAATCATGAATTTTAAAAAATTGAAGTATAGTTGATTATAATATGACATGAGTTTCAGATGTATAACACAGTGATTTAATATTTTTATAGATTATACACCATTTAAAGTTACTACAAAATAATGGCCATATTTCCCTGTGTTGTATAATATATCCTTGTTGCTTAGTTATTTTGTACATAGTAGCTTGTATCTTTTAATCCCCTACCCATATCTTGTCCCTTTCTTTTCCCTCTCCCTGATCATAGCTACTAGTTTGTTCTCTATATCTGTGAGTCTGTTTCTGTTTTTTTATGTACTTTGTTTGTTTTATTTATTAGATTCCACATATGAATGATAACATAGAGTATTTGTCTTTCATGACATTTTACTAAGCATAATACTCTCTAGGTTCATCCACACTGTTGTAAATGGCAGAATTTCATTCTTTTTTGTGGTTAGTATTCCCTCTATATATATAAGGGAATACTATATACACACACACAGAATATCATATTTATCCATTCATCTATTGATGGATCCTTGGGTTGCTTCCATATCTTGTCTATTGTAAAGAATGCTGCTATGAATATTGGAATGCATATATCTTTTCAAAGTGGTGTTTCCACTTTTTTTTCAGTTATATTCCCAAGAATGGAATTGCTAGACCATATAATAGTTCTGGATGGCATCACCGACTTGATGGACCTGAGTTTGGGTAGACTCCAGGAGTTGGTGATGGACAGGGAGGCCTGGCGTGCTGTGATTCATGGGCTTGCAAAGAGTTGGACACGACTGAGTGACTGAACTGAACTGACTGATAATAGTTCTATTTTTACTTTTTTGAGAACCTCCATACTGTCTTCCACAGTGACTGCACCAATTTACATCTCCATCAATAAGGTACTAGGGTTCCCTTTTCTTCATTTCTTTGCCAACATTTGTTATTTGTAGAATTTTGGATGCTAGCCATTCTTACATGTGTGTGGTGATATCTCACTGTAGTCTTGACTTGTATTTTCTGACGATTAGCTTGAACATCTTTTCATGTGCTTGTTGACCATCTGTATGTCTTCTTTGGAAAAATATCTATTCACGTCTTCTGCCTATTTTTAATTGGGATGTTTTTTGATACTGAGTTGTATGAAGTGTTTATGTATTTTGGATGTTAACCCTTTATCAGTCATTTCATTTTCAAATATTTCCTCCCATTCAGTAGGTTGTCTTTTCATTTTGTTGATGATTTCTTTTGCTGTGTGAAACCTTTTACGTTTAATAAGGTCCCATTCAATTATTTTTGCTTTTGTTTCTTTTGCCTCAGGAGACAGATCCAAAAAGATATTACTATAATTTATGTCAAAGAGTGTTCTGTCCAAGTTTTTCTATAGAAATGTTACGGTTTCAGGACCTTAAGTCATTTGAGCTTATTTTTATATATGGTGTGAGTTTTATGCTGCATTGAAGCTTCTCATCTCTTTGGACCATGTGAAAAGCAATCCCATGTCATTGTTGTTCTTTACATTCATTGAATTTATTGAGACCTGAGGGATCCCATCATATAGAGGACTCTCAAACAAACCTATCATGATCTCACCCTTATGTTCTATGGTCACAGCTCTCTGCTCATCACTCTTTTCCTTAAAGTGGTCTCCTTCTCTTTGACCCAACAAAATAAACTAACTTAGAGCCTGATCATCCTATAGTGAGGCCCACTGTCAAGTCTTTCCTATTTTCAGTTTCTAATCAGCTTTTCAGTCTCTTAAAATAGGTCCCTCTTAAATGTGAATGAACTTTCAAAGATCTCTAGAGACTTAAGGAAAAACTTTCCATGAAGTGAACTCAGAGTAAGCAAAGACAGTGTAGGAAATAAAGAAAAAAAAGACCAGATTCTCAGATAAAGAAAAAGTAAATCCAGTAACAAAGATAGGAGTCAACAAAAATGAGTAGTAAGAGAATAAAATAAAGCTCTCAAAAAAATTGACTGCAGAAATTAAACATTAAAGAAAAGCTGAATAAATGTCACAGACTGAATTGCATCCCCTACCAAATCCATATGTTAAAAGCTAACCCCCTAGTACCTCAGAATGTGACAATATTTGGAGATAGGGCTTTAACAAAGTGATTAAGTTACATAAGAGTCTTAGAATATGTTCTAATCCAACGTGACTGATGTTCTAAGAAGAAATTAAAACACAGAGAGAAGCAGCAGGTGAGTGCATGTACAGAGTGACAACTTGTGAAGAGCAGGAAGAGGGCTGATGTGTGTAGACTGAGATAGACCTCACAAGAAACCACCTCCACTGGCGACTTGACCTTGGATTCCAGCCTCCAGAATTGTGAGAAAATAAATCTCTGTCCTTTAAACCACCCATTCTGTGGCTCTTTGCTATGACAGCCCTAGCAAACTAATACAGTAAATTTCCCAGAAAATAGAGTAACAGAAACCACAAAACCAAAATGAACAATTCAAAACAAGAAGATGGAAAATGTAGAACAAAAAAAAAATTAGACAAAGAATCCAAGTGGTTCAAGATCTCATAAGAGAAAACAGACAAATGTGAGAGAGAAAAGTATAGAAGAAGTAATATAAGAAAATAAGATTAAAGTGCCTAGCATAACAGTGAAAACAAACCACACACCAAATCACATTACTGTGAAACTTCAGAACACTGGGAATAAAGTACAGAACTGAAAATCTCCCTGAAAGTATAAGAAAGAAAAAAAAGGTCAAAAGTTGACAAAATACAATTAAACAGAAACCAGAATGATGTTGGATTTCTCAAAAAGAGAAAGTGAATAATTGCAGGTGAGTAACTGTAGACTTATTTTATTAATCAAATTAGTCTCTATGACTGTAACTTAAGAAACCTCAAGGAACTTTTCTATTAATATATAAGAATGATTCATTTTGTGTTTAACTCAAATTATTAAACACTATTACTCCTAGTTGTAGTGTATTCTACATCAGTGCTCAATAAAAGTTAAAGGAAAATAAGCGAATAAACTGTGATTTGTGTCAGTGGGTTTTGCTGTCACCAAAGAATTATACCATTGTGCTGATCAGATGACATTTGGATAATATGATTCTGTTCTAAACCACAGAACTAATGGGGACTTTTTCAGAAGACAAAGAATAGGAAAGCAAATTAAACTAGAGTGAAGTCATGTGAGAAAAGGGTGATGAAACTTAGGATTTAAAAACTGAAAAAGGAATGCTTTAGTGATGCTAGAATTTTGATCTTCAAATAGTTAAAAGCCCTTGTATGGAAAAAAAAATGATTAAACCTATTTAATGTGGACCGGAGACCATTGAGTCTTCAGGGAGATCCATTTTGCTTCAGCAGAAGGTATGCTAATTTTCTTTTGTTATTGTAACATATCACCATAAACTTAGGGGCTGTAGACACTGCAAGTTTGTTATTTTTCAGTTCTAGAGGTCAGAAGTCTGAAATGGATCTTAATGGGACTCGTGTCAAGGCTTCAACAAGGCTGCACTGGAAGATTTGTTTCCTTGCCTTTTCCAGTTTCTCAAGGCAACCTTCATTCCTCGGTTCCTGTCTCCTTTCTCTGTCTTCAGATCTTCCAATCTCCTTGACTCTGACCCTCTCATCTCCCTATTTATAAGGACCCTTATTGGTTCTACCTGGATAATCCGATAATCTCCTATCTCAAAATTCTTAACTTAATTGATCTATACATTCTGCTTTGCCACAGGAGGTTATATTTTCATAGATTTGGGGGATTGGAATATAAAATCTTTGGGGGCCATTATTCTGCTCACCACAGTTGGTAAGAACTTTCTAATTGCCACTTTATTTTAGAGATGGTATGGGTTGTCTTGGGAACCAGTGGGTTTTACCTATTGCTATTGCTAGGAATGTTCAATCAGTAGAAATGCCGAGGGGGGATTTTGTGGGCAGTGGTACTAAGTGACTCAAAGTCCCATAATCTTGAAATAAAAAAAACGACTCTTATTATGATATAGAAAAATCTGAGAGTACCTGACACTAAGACAGCTGGATGAGAAGAAAAATCAATTAATCTTCTTATATTTTATGATACTTGCATGGATTTGAACTTTTCACTCATATTTAGAATTATGTATGCATGATCTAAAAGATAAATAAAAGTAGTTTGATGTTCTATCATATAGAATCAATGAGTAGACTGGAATAATAGAGTATAAACAGTATTGCTTATTGCTTAGCTATAATTATCATAAAGCCTTTAAAAAATATGTTGCCTTACATTTTCTACTCATTGGTTCTTTTCTGCTTTAGGAAACTACATAGGTTAAGTCCAGCCCCTTTTACATAAGACAGCCCTTCTGATATATAAGTGTTTCCTTGTGGCTCAGTTGTAAAGAATCTGCCTGCAATTCAGGAGACCTGGGTTTGATCCCTGGGTTGTGAAGATCCCCTGGAGAAGGGAAGGACTACCTACTCCAATATTCTGGCCTGGAGAATTCCATGGACCACAAAGAGTCCATGGGATCACAAAGAGTTGGACATGACTGAGCGACTTTCACTTTCACTTCACTGATATATAAAGATGTCTGCCATATCTTCCTGGAGAAGGCAATGGCACCCACTCCAGTACTCTTGCTTGGAAACTCCCACGGATGGAGGAGCCTGATAGGCTGCCATCTATGGGGTTGCACAGAGTCGGACACAACTGAAGCGACTTAGCAGCAGCAGCAGCCATATCTTCCAAGTCTAGTCATCCACTTCTTTGGTTAGGCTATTGTGCCTTTATTTTATATTAAATTCTGGACTTTAAATTAAATTGTCTTTTCAATTTTATCTCACTGATTAAATAGATTGGTTAAGTTGGTCAAATTTAATCTCTCCCAACCATTGTTCTGGCCAAGGCCAACAATATATGTATATATTTAATTATTTATTAAATAACATATTTTATATACTCAATATCTATTTGAACTTATTTTATTCCAGTATAGTTACTTTATAATGTGTTAATTTCTGCTGTAGAAAAGTGAATCAGTTATTCATATATATACATTTTTTAAATATTCTTTTCCATTATGGTTTATCACAAAATATAGAATATATTTCACTGTGCTATACACTAGGACCTGATTGTTTATTCATTTTATATATAATAGTTTGCATCTGCTAATCCCAAACTCCCAATCCTCTCCTTCTCTACCAACCACAAGTCTGTTGGCAACCACAAGTCTGTTTTGTATGTCTCTGAGTCTCTTTTGTAGATAGGTTCATTTGTGTTGTATCTTAGATTCCATATATAAGTGATATCATATGGTACTTGTTTTTCTCTTTCTGACTTACTTCATTAGTATGATAATCTCTAGGTCCATCCATGTTGCTGCAAATGGCAGTATTTCATTCTTTTTATGGCTGAGTAATATTCCATTATATATATATATATGTGTGTGCACATGTATAAACATTTAGGTTGTTTCCATGTCTTGGCAGGGTTTCCCAGATGGTGCTAGTGATAAAGAACCTGGCTGTCAAGGAGACAGAAGAGGTGAAATTTGATCCCACGTTGGGAAAGTTCCCTGGACCAGAGCATGGCAACCCACTCCAGTATTTTTGCCTGGAAAATCCCATCGACAGAGGAGCCTGGTGGGCTACAGTTCACAGGGTTGCAAAGAGTTGGACATGACTGAAGTGACTTAGCATGCATACATGCATGTCTTGGCTATTGTGAATACTGCTGCTGTGAACATAGGAGTATGTCTTTGAATTAGAGTTTTTTAAAATATACACCCAGGAGTGGGATTGCTGGATCATATGGTAACTCTGTTTTTAGTTTTTTTTAATTTTCTTTACTTTATTGTGTTGGTTTTGCCATACATTGACATGAATCTGCCATGGGTATACATATGTTCCCCTTCCAGAATGCCCCTCCCACCTCCCTCCCAATTCCCTCTCTCTGGGTCATCCCTGTGCACCAGCCCTGAGCATCAAAACTGGGCTAGAGATTGATTTCACATATGATAATTAACATGTTTTTAGTTGTTGAAGAAACTCCATACTGTTCTGCCTAGTGGCTGTATTAACTTACGTTTCCACCAACTCTGTAGGAGGGTTCTCTTTGCTTCACACCCTCTCTAGCATTTGTTATTTGTAGACTTCTTAATGATGGCCATTCTGAGCTATGTGAGGTTGTGAGGTGGTACCTCATTGTAGTTTTAATTTGCATATCTCTAATAATTGGTGATATTGAGCATCTTTTCATGTGCCTCTTGAAGGCCAGCAACATATTTTTTAAAAAATTATTTCTTCATAAGGGTTTTTTTTTTGTGTGTGTGTGGGAGTGCTATGAGAAAACCATTATTTTCATGACACTTGTAATTGAGTGAGAATCTTTATTTGTTGCTATTAATTCCTGCCTTGGTGGATGGTTTTCTAAATGATGTTTGAGATAAATTGTTCAGCAAACTTCACTGAACATTACTAGGGTAAAGCACTTTGGGGACATATAAATAAGTGGTCTTTGCTTTCAAGGAGCTGATCTGCTATTCTGTGACACTATGCTTTGCCTATTTATCAGGTTGATCATGAAACCAATACAATTTGATATAAATAATATACACTGGAGTCTTCTCTCCACTAAAGAGACTTAAGAGAGCTGAACTTTCTTCGTTATTATTCCTATATTACTCAAAAGAGAGGGGAATTAGAAAGTATTTTATTCTAGAAAATTTTGACCCTTCAAAATCAAATATTTCTTCCCTTATTATCCCTGAGACACAAGAGATGCCTAGAGGATCAAGATTAGACTAAGCCATAAGTGGTCAGTCAATGGTGTGGTACCTACTCAAATATATTTCTCACACTGGCCTGCTCCTGGCACTGGAAATTTTATTATTTGTGATTCATTCCTTTATGTACAGCATTGCCCACTCCCAGTAATCTCCTTTAGAATTCAGTTTGTCTTTCCACAGCAAATCTCTTGGTGTGACTGAGTTTAATAAGGCAAATTTACTCTTCAAGTTTTAGAATTAAGCTGCATCAGATGATTGAGAAAGGTCTTGAATAGAAAACCTAAAAAAGAAAGTTGAAGGAACTGAAAATTGCTAACATCAACCTATTTTACAGATTTGCTCTGACTAGGGTTGTTTCCACTGTGAACTCCCTACTCCAAGAGGCATTTGAGTTTGTAACTGGAGATAATTGCTACGTGAAGTTTGACAGTCCAGGAATTAGAAATGAATTTGGCATTTTGAACACAAATGACCTTTAAACATGTTGTTGTTCAGTCATCACGTCATGTCTGACCCTTCACAACCCCATGGATTGGAAACATAAAACGGTCTAAAAGATAGAATTTAGGTCAATTTTCGAACATAAATGCACCTATAACCCTGAAGAAATAAACAGTGTACTACAATTGAGTTATGTCATAACAATTAGATAATTTAGACTCCTAACATTTATGTTTCTTCAGTTTTTATGCTTAGCTTAGGTAAAATATAAGCATATCATCCATATTACTCAGATGATCCTTTCCCATTTATTTGGCTTTTTTTTTTCAGTAGGTAGAAATGACACATTTGGTTTATTTTAGAAATGATAATTTTGTAAATATATCTTGCTTTTAAATGCAGCCTATTTAGACTCCAGATTATTTTTGTAGACTTTTTCTTTAGAAGGGTCCCTTCACACATAGCAAGCCATCATTTTGTTTACCTTCTTTCTCTTCTCATTTTATTTTCCACCTCAAATTCCCAAATTTTCTCTGAAGTTTCCAACTCTTTTCTTTCAATTATACAGAGTGATTTCTATCTTTCTACAAAATTTTATCACCATCCAATGCCAAAACCCATCAATTTTAGCATTATGTTCTGTGTTGGCTTCTCAAAACATAAACAACTCTTCTTGCAAGAGGAATTCTTATTCTAGCTGCTATGAAAACTAAAAGAAACAAACAGAAAACTCCCAAACCAAACTCTTTTATTGTTGACATGACCAAGCTTTGGCATCCACAGGAAACAACAGATAATTTTACAATTAATTCATTATTATCTTCATACACTAAAGGTAATCATTACACTTTTTTCAGCTTTAAGTCAGTGAATATATTATGCATCTTTCATAGTTGACCTTTAAAAAGTTTTTATTTTATTTTTGGCTGTTTCAGGTCTTAGCTGAGGCACATGAATACTTGTAACAACATGTGGGATCTTTTGTCGTGGCATGTGGGCTTCTCTCTAGTTGTCGCACGCAGGCCTGGCTGCCCTGCAGCATGTGGAATTTTAGTTCTCCAATAAGAGATTGAACTCATATCCCCTGCTTTGGAACACCAGGGAAGTCCCTATAGTTGATCTTTTAATCCAAGTTTTTACTCAATTCCATTACTATGGTTTGAGCAACATGGTGCATTTGAATATTTATAAGCCAGTGGAATTCAACAATGAGTTTCATGAGGAAGCGTGTCACAGATTAAACAATGAAAAAGTAAATATATCCTTTTATAAAAATTGTGGTAAATATATATAATATGAGACCTACCCTCTTAACAAATTTCTTAGTGTACAGTACAGTGTTATAAACTAAGCACAATGTTGTACTGCAGATCTCAAGAGCTCTTCATCTTACATAACTGAAGCCTATACTCGTTGAACAGCAATTCCCCATATTCCTCTCCCCTTGTCCCCTGGCAGTCATTGTTCTACATCTTGTGAGTTTAACTACTTTAGCCACATCATAGAAATGAAACCATGTAGTATTTGTCCTTCTGTGGCTGGTGTATTTCACTTAGCATGATGTCCTCAAGGTGTAACCTTGTCTTGTATGATGGGATTTAATTAGAAGTAAAATGATTTTTTACTAGCAATTAAGAATTATGACTGTCCAGGAATGCATCGGATTTTCTTCCAGCAGAAGCTCTCAAATAGGAGTAAAGTTCAAACCAGGAATATATTTGCTGTTATTGTTGTTGTTTAGTCACTCAGTCATGTTTTACTTTTTGCTACACCACAGACTGTAGCCCACCAGGCTCTTCTGTCCTTCACTATCTCCTGGAGTTGGCTAAAATTCATATCCATTGAGTCGGTGATGCTATCTAACCATCTCATTCTCTGCTAGCTTTAAATGTCCCTCAATTAATTACTTAAAAAAACCCGAAAGTAATGAATTTGGGGGCAGCAATTTAGACAATGCAGAGTTGCATAAAGAATGTTTAGTAACATTCTTAATCTCTGAGTTAACAAATATCAGTATTTTGGTGTGTATCTTCTAGACCTTCTTCTATATTTGCATAAGGATGTACAATAAAATTGCATACATATATAGGGTTTTTAATTTCAAAAATGAGATCATGAAAATAAAAGTCTCTCCACACTTCACTTACTAATATATTACTGACATCTCTCTAGGTCAATATAGGTATGTGTCAGTCACTTTTTAAATAGTTGTGTCATCTTCCATATAACTGATACATCATAACTTACTGAAGCACTCACTTACTTATTGATATTGTATCAGGAGTCTCCTGACACGTCTCTTTGGACTACTGATTCCAGTCACAATTGAAGCAAATGCAGAATCACTTAAACTGACAATTGGTTGCTTCAAGCACGGGCCTTGAGTCTTTCTGTCCCGCTCTGCCACCCACCTCTGGGACTTCTCTGATGACTGTGCTCTCACCTCCGATCTCCAGTGGACGGTCCTGTAAGTTATTCAGGTGGCAGAATCAAGGCCTTATGGCCCTCAGAGGCGATCACATTCCACTCTTATTTTGATTTTCCCACCTTCTCTGTCTCTCTGTCCCTGGCCTCCTATTCCTGCCACTGAATTGCCTTCCAAACAAACTGTAGGTGCACAAGTCCTTCTCTCAGAAGGCAGGTAAGCAGGTGATTTTTACTGTTAAGAAATGTCTTTTAAAAATTGTATCAGTGCTTTTCCAAATTTCCAAGTGTTAGATTTTTAAACTAAACATGTCATCAAATTACATTTATACAAGGCTGTCGCAAATTGCAGGCCTCTCAGCAGTGTGCACTGATGCCCGCTGATACACATGGTAATCAGCAGGGGTGTCATTACTCTGGTTTTCTCCACTCTGGTTTGGACACAATGTTGTGTCACTTGCCTGTAATTTTCTTTTCAGTGACTTTAGCGAGGTGAGCATCTTTCCATGCTCTTAGAGGTTTTTTACTTCAATCCATGAAATGAAAATAATCCCCAATAGATTAAACATATAAATGAAGAAACATAGTAAAAATATTCAAAAATAATTCAAGAGAAAGCTTGTTTAACTATGTATGAGAGAAGATATCAAGCATGAAGGAAAGACATTCTTAACCATAACGAAAGGTGGACATATTTGACTACATTAAAATTGAGTTTTAAAATTTTTTTAGTTGAGCAAATAATACTGAGAAAATTTTAATAAAAAGTCCAATTGTGAAAAGTTAAATGATAGATTGGCAAAAATATCCACAAAATATTTAACAGACACTATGAACTGATAAGGTCAAACTACCTTATAGAAAGATAGTCAATGAATAAAAAGAAAAGAGAAGAGGCATGGTGTCTTTCTTGCTTTTGCCAGTGTAATTTATGTTATTTTTGAGTACATACACACACACACAGAGGCCCATGAGCCCAGATGAATTTTTTCAAGAGAATTTGCCCGGACAGAGCTTACTTTGACAGGAGAAATAAATCAACTGCTCTGGAATTGTAGGGCCATATCTGTATAATATAATAGGAGTTAGAAGTGATCTAATGTGTTTTGCTTGGCCTTCCCTGGTGGCTCAGATAGTAAAGACTATGCCTGCAATGCTGGAGACTCAGGTTTGATCCCTAAGTCACGAAGATCCCCTAGAGAAGGGAATAGCAGCCTACTCCATATTCTTGCCTGGAGAATTCCATGAACAGAGGAGCCTGGTGGGCTATAGTCCATGGGATTGCAAAGAGTTGGACATGACTGAGTGATTCACACTAATATATTTTGCTCACCTTGACATGAGAAAAACTTCCTTATATTATCTAGACTGCTATTTATACACATAAATTCACTCAGCCAGCATCATTCAGCAGAACACTACCAATATATTGGATGAAGCAACTTCTAGACCTTAAAAATTGACTTCTTTGTGTGCATAGTTCTCCCAATAATATCAGCCACCAGGTAGAATCCTAAGGCACTACCAGTCTGCACCATTTATTTTTATATCTTAAAAACATTAAAAATATCATTTTACATAGAGCATAAGCCAGATAGATTGCAATACAGCAATGCCAGTTGCTTGACATTTCTATTTCTTCTCTACTCAATGCTCCATGGTGAAATAATAGTATTTCTTAATCCTTATTTGTATTGACTGAAATACCATGATTTATGACTCTCCTCCAAAGCTGATGAGTTATAAAGTCATAATTTTGTTCATACACAGATAAAATGCTTACCTGTATTTGGTCTTTGGACAGGACTTCCCTAGGGAAGATCTCATGAAATATCAAATCCATGGGCTGTATCAGGTATGCCAGATACACCCGATGACATGGTATTTCTAGATAGATTCCAAATTTAAGATTTCAATAGACCTGTGAACTACAAAAGTTGGGGGCCATGTTTCCTTCTCCATTAAATTAATCACCATTTGCACCCTATTGGTAAAGAATCTGTCTGCCAATGCAGGAGATGTAAGAAATGTGGATTTGATCCCTGGGTTGGGAAGATTCCCTGGAGAAGGAAATGGCAACCCACTCCAGTATCTTGCCTGAAAAATCCCATGGAGAGAGAAGCCTGGCAGGCTACAGTCTATGGGATTGCAAAGAGTCGGACACGACCAAAGTGACTTAGCATGCTACTTATTTTAAGTGTAACTAGAGAGAGGAATAAGTCTCCAAATACAAGTGCTCGCTGGGAGAGGAGAGAAGAACTTGATTCTTCCTTCTGTGGTTGCTATTGTTAAATTCCAGATGAAACTGGTTAGTGACATTAGACTGTGAAAAGTGGTTTCACATGATGTACTTAGAATCTGAGATAAACAGAAATCTGATACAGTTAATTGTATATTCAAACATTTGAATTTACTTTATTGGATTTTTGCCAAATTGCATAAACCCAAACTTGGAAGATACTTGTCAGTAAGATTAGGTGCAAACTTAAATTTCTTAAAATCAACCAATGTAAAGAAAAGTAAAGAAACAGTAAAGAAACTTCTCTCTGTCTATATAATTTATGTTTGGAGTATGAGTTTACATATATATTATTTGTAGCTGGTTGTATGACTCATAATTTACAAGTATTTAAAGTATTGTGTAGTTAATAGTTAACTGCCTGTGAAGTAGAGAAGGCTATTTTTATAGTCCTGACATGAAAGACCCCAGTACTGGTTTATCTGTGAGGCAGTTGTGGGAAAGTTATAAAGTGATCACAATTGACTTCTATTTCATCTATTGACTTCAAGACCATTTTATAGTTGGTGTTTGGTGTATTTTTAGGTTTTAAAGGCATGGCTGATGTATTTAGTAGCATTAATCTCTCACTCAAAGATTTATTGTTAACCTTTATCATTTGTTTTTAATAGAGAAGCAGCTATGGGATGGCAAAAGGCTTCCACTCTTCCAATCTTTTTACCTGGAAAGAGAGGTCATTAAGTATTTTACTCATATACTATGGAGTAAGAGGACTTCTCTGATAGCTCAGTTGGTAAAGAATCCACCTGCGATGCAGGAGACCCTGGTTTGATTCCTGGATTGGGAAGATTCCCTGGAGAAGGGAAAGGCTACCCACTCCTGTATTCTGGCCTGGAGAATTCCATGGACAGTCCATGGGGTCACAAAGAAAGAGTAGGACACGACTGAACAACTTTTACTCACTCACTCATAGAGTAAGAGATCTTTAGTAATTAATATGGAAAGAAAATGTGACTGGGGACAAGAGCAGGAGATGTGGAGTCCTATACAGCAAGTGCAATTTACTATATTTATGTATATTCTTCAATTCTCTGTGTGTGGATGTATAGATATTCCATTCAAGGACTATCTTTCAAAGTTATCAGCTTAGAAAGTTTTATACTTGCTCCAATGATGGAATCTTTGTTTATTAAATATTTCTAATAATTAGAATCTTAAAATGTCAGTGTTTCTAATAATATCTGGCTTTAATTATGTAAGACAGTTTCTCACTTTATTCACCCATATGTATCCAGCAGGGATTTGAAAAGACTGAAGACTGTTCTGTGATAACTCTGCATGCCCCTACATTTTCATCCCATTTAATTTCATTCAACTCGTTAAGATACTTGATGGAAGGATCCATGAAGTAGGAATTCAAAGGTACTCCTGTTTGTGACTCTACAATTTGATTTCTGTGACCTTGGGTAAATTATCTAGTTTCTGATGCAGATGTAAAGAAAGAAATAAGTAATGTTGGCCCCTTGAAATGCTATAAATTTTTTGATAGTCACACAGAAAAAGCTTTCAGGTGAAACTAGGTTACAATATTTGTTTTCTCAAGAATTCGATATGGTTGGTCTCTTGTGAAATAGGTGGGAGGATAGTAATCAGCTGAAAATTATCTCCCTGAAATAGTATTTTCACTTTGTTCATTTTGAAGTTTCACAGCCATTTCTAAAACACAAGATAATAAAGATTTAACACTGTTACCACTGAAAAAAGCTTTAGGCTTGGAGGTAGAAAGAAGCCATATAGTGGGCTGCTGCTGCATCGCTTCAGTCGTGTCCGACTCTGTGCGACCCCATAGATGGAAGCCCACCAGGCTCCCCTGTCCCTGGGATTCTCCAGGCAAGAACCCTGGAATGGGTTGCCATTTCCTTCTCCAGTGCATGAAAGTGAAAAGGGAAAGTGAAGTTGCTCAGTTGTGTCCAACTCCTAGCGACCCCATGGACTGCAGACTACCAGGCTCCTCCATCCGTGGGATTTTCCAGGCAAGAGTACTGGAGTGGGGTGCCATTGCCTTCTCCATATAGTGGACTAGGCACCTTATTTTATAGTTTTAGGGACAAGTAAAGGTACTTCATTATAAACTTTTTTCTATTTACTTTAGGACAGTCTAGACTAAAGTTTGCCATACAAATTACTAGCCCAGCACAGCTCACACTCTCAGTCGTGTCCAACTCTTTGGGACCACATGAATTGCAGCAGGACACCTCCTGTCCATCACCAACTTCTGGAGTTTACCCAAACCCATGTCCATAGAGTTGGTGATGCCATCCAGGCATCTCATCCTCTTTCGTCCCATTCTCCTCCTGCCCCCAATCCTTCCCAGCATCAGGGTCTTTTCCAATGAGTCAACTCTTCGCATGAGGTGACCAAAGTATTGGAGTTTCAGCTTCAACATCAGTCCTTCCAATGAACACCCAGGACTGATCTCCTTTAGGATAGACTGGTTGGATCTCCTTGCAGTTTAAGGGACTCTCAAGAATCTTCTCCAACACCACAGCTCAAAAGCATCAATTCTTCAGCACTCAGCTTTCTTCACCATCCAACGCTCACATCCATACATGACTACTGGAAAAACCATAGCCTTGACTAGACGGACCTTTGTTGGCAAAGTAATGTCTCTGTTTTTAATATGCTATCTAGGTTGGTCATAACTTTCCTTCTAAGGAGTAAGTGTCTTTTGATTTCATGGCTGCAATCACCATCTGCAGTGATTTTGGAGCCCCCCCAAAGAGTCTGACACTGTTTCCACTGTTTCCCCATCTATTCCTCATGAAGTGATGGGGACAGGTGCCATGATCTTCGTTTTCTGAATGTTGAGCTTTAAGCCAACTTTTTCACTCTCCTCTTTCACTTTCATCAGGAGGCTCTTTAGTTCTTCACTTTCTGCCATAAGGATGGTGTCATCTGCATATCTGAGGTTATTGATATTTTTCCCAGCAATCTTCATTCCAGCTTGTGCTTCTTCCAGCCCAAAGTTTCTCATGATTTACTTTGCATAAAAGTTAAATAAGCAGGGTGACAATATGCAGCCTTAACGTACTCCTTTTCCTACTTGGAACCAGTCTGTTGTTCCATGTCTAGTTCTAACTGTTGCTTTCTGACCTGCATACAGGTTTCTAAAGAGACAGGTCAGGTGGTCTGGTATTCCCTTCTCTTTAAGAATTTTCCACAGTTTATAGTGATCCACATAGTCAAAGGCTTTGGCATAGTCAATAAAGCAGAAATAGATGTTTTTCTGGAACTCTCTTGCTTTTGCAAAGAGATGTTGGCAATCCAGAGGATGTTGGCAATTTGATCTCTGGTTCCTCTGCCTTTTCTACAATGAGCTTGAACATCTGGAAGTTCATGGTTAAAGTATTGCTGCAGCCTCACTTGGAGAGTTTTGAGCATTACTTTACTAGTGTGTGAGATGAGTGCAATTGTGCAGTAGTTTGAGCATTCTTTGGCAATGCTTTTTGTTGGGATTGGAATGATAACTGACCTTTTCCAGCCCTGTGGCCCCTGCTGACTTTTCCAAACTTGCTGGCATATTGAGTGCAACACTTTCACAGCATCATCTTTCAGGATTTGAAATGGCTCAACTGGAATTCCATCACCTCCACTAGCTTTGTTCATAGTGATGCTTTCTAAGGCCCACTTGACTTCACATTCCAGGATGTCTGGCTCTAGGTGAGGGATCATACCATCGTGATTATCTGGGTCATGAAGATCTTTTTTATATAGTTCTTCTGTGTATTCTTGCCACCTCTTCTTAATACCATCTGCTTATATTAGGTCCATACCATTTCGGACCTTTATCGAGCCCATCTTTGCATGAAATGTTCCCTTCATATCTCTAATTTTCCTGAAGAGATCTTTAATCTTTCCCATTCTGTTGTTTACCTCTATTTCTTCCTGGAGGAAGGCTTTCTTTTCTCTCCTTGCTATTCTTTGGAACTCTGCATTCAAATGGGAATGTCTTTCCTTTTCGCCTTTGTTTTTCACATCTCTTCTTTTCACAGCTATTTGTAAGGCCTCCTCAACAGCCATTTTGCTTTTTTGCATTTCCTTTTCATGGGGATGGTCTTAATCCCTGTCTCCTGTACAGTGTCAGGAACCTCCCTCCATCGTTCATCAGGCACTCTGTCTATCAGATCTAGTCCCTTAAATCTATTTCTCACTTCCACTGTATAATCATATAAGGGATTTGATTTAGGTAATACCTTAATGGTCTAGTGGTTTTCCCTACTTTCTTCAATTTCAGTCTGAATTTGGCAATAAGGAGTTCATGATCTGAGCCACAGTCAGCTCCTGGTCTTGTTTTTGCCTACTGTATAGAGCTTCTCCATCTTTGGCTGCAAAGAATGTAATCAATTTGACTTTGATGTTGACCATCTGATGATGTCCATGTGTAGAGTCTTTCCTTGTGTTTTTGGAAGAGGGTGTTTGCTATGACCAGTGCTTTCTCTTGGCAAAACTGTATTCACTCTTGTCCTGCTTCATTCTGTACTCCAAGGCCAAATTTGCTTGTTATTCCAGGTGTTTCCTGACTTCCTACTTTTGCATTCCAGTCCCCTATAATGAAAAGGATATCCTTTTTGGGTGTTAGTTCTAAAAGGTCTTATAGGTCTTTATAGAACCATTCAAATTCAGCTTCGTCAGCATTATGTTTGGGGGCATAGGCTTGGATTATCATGATATTGACTGGTTTGCCTTGGAAATGAATAGAGATTATTCTGTCATTTTTGAGATTGCATCCAAGTACTGTATTTTGGACTCTTTTGTTGACTATGATGTTGACCACAGTGGCTACTCCATTTCTTCTAAGGTATTCCTGCTCACAGTAGTAGATTCAATGATCATCTGAGTTAAATTCACCCATTCCAGTCCATCTTAGTTTGCTGATTCCTAAAATGTCAAGGTTCACTCTTGCCATCTCCTGTTTGACCACATCCAATTTGCCTTGATTCATGGACTTAACATTCCAGGTTCCTATGTAGTATTGCTCTTTACAGCATCGGACCTAACTTCTATTATCAGTCACATCCACAGCTGGGTATTGTTTTTGCTTTGGCTCCATCCCTTCATTATTTCTGGAGTTATTTCTCCACTGATCTCCAGTAGCATATTGGGTACCTACCAACTTGGGGAATTCATCTTTAAGTATCCTATCATTTTTGCCTCTTCATACTGTTCATGGGGTTCTCAAGGCAATAATACTGAAGTGGTTTGCCATTCCCTCCTCCAGTGGACCTTATTCTGTCAGACCTTTCCACCATGACATGTCTGTCTTGGGTGGCCCCACATGGCATGGCTTAGTTTCATTGAGTTAGACAAAGCTGTGGTCCGTGTGATGAGATTGGCTAGTTTTCAGTGATTATGGTTTTAGTGTGTCTGCCCTCTGATGCCCTCTTGCAACACCTACCATTTTACTTGGGTTTTTCTTACCTTGGATGTAGAGTAACTCTTCATGGCTACTCCAGCAAAGTGCAGCTGCTGCTCCTTACCTTGGATGAGGGGGATCGCCTCCCAGGTGCCCCTCCTGACCTTGAACGTGGAATAGCTCCTCTTGGCCCTCCTGGGCCCACGCAGCCACAGCTCCCTGGACATGGGGTTGCTCCACAAATTACTAGCACATACAGGTTAATCCCTGATTAACCCTGCAATGACTTCTGATAAAAAATAATGCTGACCATACAACACAGACTGTTATTAATGGACAGATGTATGTAATAACTTTCTTATAGAATCCAGCAAATTGTATATTACTCAAAACTGACTGGTTTTATTTCAGTAAAAGGATAGTCCAGTGTTATATACCTTCATTTGATTATTTAATTTCTCTCAACTTTAGTCTTCCTATCAGAGAAATAGTTAATACAACATTTCTCATCACATACACATCCAATAACTTTTAAAAAATAAATAATAAAAATGAGAAACACAAATTATATATGATAAAAGTATTAAAGCTATTATTTACTGAGTGCTTATTTTGCAATAGTTTCTATTCACCATTTTACCTGTGTTATTTCATTTAAGCTGCTCAGTAGATATATAGATTTCTGGTATTGTTATCCCCCCAAGTCTGTAGATGAAGAAACAGGTTTGGAGAGATTAAGTAATTTTCACAAGGTCACATAGCTGGTAGGTAGCAGAACAAGGTCAAAACCTAGACAGTGTGATAGGTAACCAACAAGGACCTACTATATAGAACAGGGAACTGTACACAGTAATCTATAAGATAAAAAAAAAATCTAAAAAAAGAATAGTTTTGCATGTATGTATAACTTAATCACTTTGAAGTACACCTGAAACTAACAAAACATTGTGGCTCAACCATACTTCAATTAAAAAAAAAGAAAAACATGTCGTTTTCAAAGACAAAGACCCTAGACAGTATGGCTCCTGAGTATCCCTTTATGAAGTGAGTACATACTAAGAACTATATATAAAGTAGTAGCTTATAAATAATGATTAAAGGACAAAGTCAATCATTTCATCCACTCTGAGCCAGATTTCCTCAGGGCTTTGATTCCTAGTAGCCAGAAAGACCTTTCTGCCAATGCCCTGGCCCAGGGTGGACTGAGCAAGCCAACTAACGTCAGGGAGCCGTCAGACCTTAGCTGCCCCTTCTCACCTATTGGCCTGACAAGTGCAAAGATGATTGGGCCAGACCGGCTCTGACTGGAGCCCTCACGGCACATGTGACCAGCAGGACTGGGGAACTGTTGTCTGCTCAATTGATGGGCACTTATCCCATGGAGCCCAGGCTTCCTTTTGCTTCTGAAATAATTTTCTGGCAAGGTCTTCTGCCGTTAATATTAGCAATGAAGGCTGAAAACAGCTTAAAGGCCTAATAATCTATTTATAATCCTAAACCTGGATGTTGAAGAGGCTAGATAATTGTGTCTGCTGTGTGGTAGAAAGGATTCTAAATTATGCTCCCCAGCATCCCTATGAGTGGCTGGCCCTGAGTCTCTCATTTCTGCCTCAACCCCTGCAACAGCTCTTCCTTCTACTTAGTATCCACCTTGGGATTCTGTGTGAGATTTTGTATCATAAAGTATTTTCTGGAAAAATACATTTATAATTACTAATGTGATATGAAGGTTGTTTCATTTTTTTCATTAGAGAGAAGATGCATATTCAGATCCAGGAGATATATTAATTATTGCATCCTTTCAAGGGTCCTAATAAGACATTACAATATAACACTTTTGTAGCTGACAGATCTTTATTCCTTTTTGTTGTTAGAATATTATGCCTTTTGTTTTATTCCTTTTTTCTCTTTCCTTGCAAGGATATTAAGTCTAAGAAAGATTAGAAGACAAGGTATTTAGAATGTCTTTTAAAAAAATTCCTTTAGAGGAAAGGAAATCCTTTCCTAAGATTGTATAAAAGGAAAAACTCTGGCTCTTATTTCGGAAAAAGAATCATGCATGGAAAATCCCCATTTTAAAGGTCACTTTTAACTGAAACTGAAAGAAACAAATTCAGAGCATAAAACCAGAGAAAGAGAGACAAGATAATATTTTTTCAGTTTTAAAAATGTGATAGTTTTCCAAAGTGTTGTCTCTGGGAAAGTTATAAAGTCATTTCCCAATTTTCTTAAATTATTTGATCATCTATCCAGAAAACAAAATTAAGTATTTGTTAGGAATTTTGAGGAGAATTTTTAGCCTTGCACAGAAGGAACCCTTTTTTAAAATTGGAGTTCCTTTAAGGGGAATTTTTCTTTTTTTTACTGTTGAAGGAAATGTTTCATTAACATTTTACATAAACGTTTCTTAAGAATGGGTCATGGGGTGGGGGTGGGGGTGTCTGTAACATTGTGTTAATGTTGGCTTTGAGTGTTTTCTCGGTAATTTGTCAGTAAAGGTTACTTTGTCTTCTGGGATCACAGAATGTCAGAAGAGATGATTTGCATGTTGTTGAAAGGTGGTTGTGGTCTTAGAGTTGTCTCAGTGACAGAAGAGGTGTATTCTTGAGTTCTTTTCTGAGGAGGATGGAGTTTGGAGGTTTGTTTTCCTGCAGAGTAATTCTGATATCAGAATCATCTGCTGGCACTTGCACTTTTATATCCCTTATAATGCTTCAGGAGAAAACTTGAGAACCATGTTTCTTGGGCCATTTTGCTTGTGAGGTTCCAAACTGTCAGGACTCTGCCAATGAGATATTTTCATATGGGATCTCAAATGAAGAAGACGGAAGGGGGCACAGACTTTATTTTTTGTCTGTCCCTTGGCTTTGGTGGGCTACTTAGCGGCCCAGAGCTGAGTGGTTGCTATTTTACCCATTTTGGAGCTGTGAGAAGCTGAGAAGTTGGCAGCAGCTACTTACCTGGTTCCACTTTTGGGCGGCAGCAGCTTCCTTTTTTCTTTGTGGTCACAAACTTGTCACTTACTACTTTTGTTGATTATTGATTATTTCCTTTGCTGTGCAGAAGCTTTTTAGTTCAATACAGTCCCATGTGTCTATTTTTAGATTTTGTTGCTTGTACTTTTTGGTGTCATATCCAAAACACCATCGTCTGACCAGTGTCCAGAAGCTTTTCCCCCTATGTTTTGTTCTAGTAGGTTTAGAGCTTCAGGTCTCGTGTTTAAGTACTTAATCCATTTTGAGTTGATTATTGTATGTGTTGTGTGGTAGAAGTCCAATATTATGTTTCTTCATGTGGCTATTTAGTTTCCCCAACCTGATTTATTGAAGAGTCTATGCTTTCTCCATTGTGGGTTCTTGAGACCCTTAGTAAAGGATACTAAAAGAAAATAAAGTTAGTTACATGTCAAAGTACCTAAATAACATAGATGCAAAAATCCTCAACAAAATATTAGCTAATTAAATTCAACAGACACATTAAATGATCTTACACCATGATCAGATGAGATTTATCCCTGGGATTCAAAGATGGTTAAACCTACACAAATCAGTAAATATGATATACCACATTCACAGAATAAAAATCATATGATTATATCAATAGATACATTTGAGCAAGTTCAACATCTTTTCATGAAAACAGCTCTCAGTAAATTATGTCTAGAAGGAATGTACCTCAATAAAATAAAGACCATATCTGGTGTAAAGCTGAAAGCTTTTGTCTAAGATCAGTAACAAGAAAATGATGCCCACTCTCACCACTTCTAGTCAGTATAGAGCTATAAGTCCTAGCTAAGCAGTTAAGCAAGACAAAAATCCCGATTGGAGACAAAGAAGTAAAATTGTCTTTGTTTGCCGATGACTATCTTATATATAGAAAACCATAAAGATTCTACCAAAAAAAACAGTTAGAGTTAATAATCTAATTCAATAAAATTAAGGGATACAAAATCAACATACAAAGTCAGTTGCATTTTTATAAACTACCAGCAAACTATCTGAGAAAGAAATGGAGAAAACAATCCCATTTACAGCAGCATTTAAGCAATAAAATACTCAGGAATAAATTTGGCCAAAAAGGTGGAAAATCTCTACACTGAAAACTATGAGACTTTGATGAAAGAGATATTGAAGAAGACACAAATAAATAAAAGGTTATTCTGTGCTCATGAATTAAAAAAAAATGAATACTGTTAAAATGTGCATACTATCCAAAGCAATCCACAGACTCAATGCAATCTCTATCAAAATTTCATTTCAATAGCCACATTAAATGATCATACACCATGATCAAATGTGATTAGAGATTTTTCACAGAAAAAGAAAAAATAACCCTAAGGTTCATATAGAACCACAAAAGACATAAACCAGCCAAAGTAATCTTGAAAAAGAAGAACAAAGCAGGAGGCATTAAACTTCTTGATTTCAAAATATTTTATAAGCTGTATGGTATTGGCATAAAAATAAACACATAGATCAGTGGAACAGAATCAAGAGTCCAGAAATAAATTTATCTATTTACAATAAACTCATCTTCCACAAGTTCTATATTCTTTATAAATGTAATTCCTGAATACATCTGAGACTACTTTATTCACAGATTGAATAAATGAGTATCATAGCTTTTACAAGCTAAGTAAATTAAAAGTAGTCATTTGGAAGGGTGTTGCTGGAGGAAAGTGAAAACAAAAAGTGCAAATGATCATATGCATAGAGAAGATAAATTGATCAAAGTAAATTAAACTACCTAAAAAATATCAGCCTGGGGGTAATTAGTGTGGGGATTCACAATTTTCATCCATTAAGAGTCACAAAGAACATCACTGTTTCACAAAACACCACTGTATCTAAATAATTAAATAAAATATTAAATAAATAAAATATTTTTCTAAATAATTTAAAAAAGTTAAAAATTTCTACATATTGCTCCATAGAAGCATTCAGGGAAGTATGTCATACAGTTTTGAAAATGTTCATTACAAAAAACTGCACAAATTGAGAAACGGGTGTTTTATGTGATATACTTTCAAGTTTATGAAATGGATGTACACATCAAACATTTCACTTTTAAAGGATGCCAACAGGCTAGGTATTGCTAGGTGTCACATTCTCAGGATAAATATTAGGATTTTTGATTCTTGGAGTTAAAAGACAACTTTCTGTTAAGCTTTCTCTAGCATTGAATAATTACACCAAACAGTTCACGATTTCAGCATCAAGTGATTTAAAGCTGAAACAGAGGCCCTGTGGCTAGTTGTACAGACCTGAGGTCCTGGAACCAAATCTCAATTGGAAGCTCAGCTCCACCAGGTATTAAGCGAGAAATCTTGGGAACCTCCTTAACTCCTCCAGGGCTCAGTTTCCTCTGTTGTAAGTTGGGGTAATAAAGCCTAAGAATTAGATAGTTAATATGTATAAAATAGCATAGTGCCAAGCACTAACAAGTACCCATCTGTGATCATTTATTTATCTTATAACTATGTAGCATCATTATTGACACCTACTTAAAATTCTTAGTGTTTTTTTCTGTGTTGAAAAACTCATTTGTTAAGGCAAGTAATATGATCATGCTGGAGATAAGAGAGAATTTTCTGTGTTTTGGTTGGTTTACCTCTGCTGTGGACTGAGCATTCAAAACCAGGCATATTGGGCATATTAGGCTAGATGGGATAAAGAAGAAATGTGGGGCAAATTAAAGGAATGTTGAGTTATAAACAGCTGGATATCAAGCAAAGGGAAACAGAGAACTCCGGTATGGTCTGATGGGCACTTAAAAGTAAGCAGGTCCAGTCAAACAGGCAGAGACATTAGCAGAAACGCAGGTGGCAGGTGAGTATTGAAGTCAGGTGAATATCACCACTGAGGTTCCAGAAATCGTGGTTATTCCTCAGCAGCTGAGAGTGAAGGAATCAGCAACACTGAGTAAAGTATCAGGTCTCAGTAATCAGATAAGGCAAAGCTCTTTTCCTTTTAGCAGACTAATGAATTGGAATTCAGAGAAGCAGGAGTAGAAACCCAGCAAGATAGAATGGGCCAGCACTGCCAGAAGTGGTGCAGGATCAGTATCTGCGTAAGTACTTGGGGTCTACTGCAAATTCACTGAGTGCCAGGTGTCTTCAGCTGCTCAGACTACTTTAACAAAATGCCATAGACTGGGTAACTTAAACCAGTAGACATTTCTCAAATTCTGGAGCTTGTGAAGTCCAAGATCAGGGTGTTAGCATGGTTAAATCCTTGTGAGGGCCTTTTTCTGTGGCTTGTAGAGGACTGCCTTCATCTATATCTTCACATGGCAGAGAAAGAGCTCTGGGGTCTCTTACTCTTCTTCTAAGGTTTTTGATCACATTGTGGATAGTGCCCTCATGACCTCATCCAAACATACTTGTCTCTTAAAGGTGCCACCTTCTAATACTGTCACACTTAGAGTTTGGGCTTCATCATATGAATTTTGGAAGGATACAAATATTCAATCCGTAACAGCAGTCTCAGGCAGTAACTTGTAGGTCTTCTGTTTTTCAAGGTTAGGGCTCCTAAGTGATCTGTTTTTCTTGAGTGTTAGGCAGTGTTACTTTTGCAAAAAACAGTAAAGGCAGGTAGGAGCTTGTATTCAATAAAGCATCTTCAAATTTTTAATCACGTTACAACTGAATACTCCAGAGGTCATGATATGCTGCAGAGATGTTCTTTTTATTTCTTTTTTAATTACTGAAATTGTTATGTTGTGATTCGTCATAATGATTTTAGCTCAAAGGTATTTGAATGTAGTGGAAAGATTAACTGCATTTGAATTAAAAAATATATTAAGTATGACAGTATTGCATGAGAAAATTAGTTTAGTTGTTTTGAACTTTGCTGTGAGAAGGACATCCACTGGAACCTAAGATATATGTTTGATGTATGTAATAATTATGAGAAACTCAAGGAAAAGACAATGGGAGTACAGGATTTTACACAACTCATGTTAAAAGTTTTGTTTTTTAAAACACTTTTTTTCTGGGGAGAATTTTAGGGAAGTAAATTTTGCATGTTTTTAGAGTTTGTAGGAGTCTAAAAAGTTATTTTCTTAAGGATCTCAGTGAAATCACCACGAAGTTTCCAGATGGTACTTGTAAAAAATCTTGTACTCTAACATTAAAGAAAGCTTTGCTGGAAAACCTCTTCCTAATCCCCTAACATCCTTTTCCTCTCTTCTTAACACTTTATTTTAGGAACACTTACATTTGAAAGGGTAGAAAGAAAGTTTCCTAATACTGTGTAAAATTACTTCCAAGTTTTGGTAAAAAGCATGGTTTTCTTTTCAAACAAGAGAATACTTTTACCATGTAGCTTATTTCTGGCAAAATTTTTGCTAAGATTTTTAAACCCTTTCCATGTCATTGCTTAATTTAACTAGAAAGTGAAGAAGATATTAACAAGAAAGTCTTTATTTCTAAGCTTGTTGGCCTATTCAGGCTCAGAATCTAGGACTATCATAGTCCCATGAGCTTTCAGCTTCTCTGTGAATTACTCAGATAGAATTATGATTAGAAGAAAGAGTACTTTGAGAAGAAATGGAATTTCATTTAAAAGAAAGATCACTAGGTGCCGGGAGCCATCAGGATGCCCCCTCACTCGGATGACAAGGTCACGAGACTGAGAAGGAAACTGCAATGCGGATTTTCCTTCGGGGCATCCCAAGACAAGGCCCCTCCTGGTATTTTTCTTGGGAAGTTCTGTTTATGCTCATCTGTTTATGTTTTAGTTCATCTGAGATCAGTCCCAGTTAGAAAAAATTCATCCTGAGATAATTCCCTCAGACCTTATTTCCCTCAGAGGATCCGGGAAGGCAGATTCCCTTTCCCGAGGACTAAAGAGGAATAAGAGACATTTAAATAGATTACTATACCTCCTACTAGTTACTGGGGAGTTTACCAAGAATTCTCTGGGGGTCATGGCAAAGCCACCACCAGAAGGGCTCATACTTGGGTCACCTTTCCACATCCCACTCCCCCGACCACTCCACGGAGGAGGCTCCCTTCCTTGAAAAAACCAGACTGGAATGGGACTTAGGAATGCTCATACCTGTGGCTAGCATAGTTGGAGACACTGATTGCTTTAGGGTAGTGTAGACATAGGAATTCCTTTTAGTAGTTGTAAGGTTAATAGGGTTTCGTTGTTAAAGCAGTGCTGCTAAACTGTCTCTTTGTCTTCTGTCCTCTTTCCTTGTAAAAACCAAAATAGGTTAATAGAATAAAACAGTTTCAAGCTTAAGCCCCTCTCTCTAGCTTCTGCATAGTTGCACCTTGTCAGGGAACATTTGGCAGGAGGCTTCCTGTGTGCTGTTTTTTGATGTCGCTTATCAATCCCTGAATATTCAGAGATGAGTGGAGAGGCACACCTTTCCCAGGGACAAAAGAAATGCATACATTCTTAAAGTAAAGTAACCATTTACAGCCTTCTTCCCTCTCGGATATGGAAAGTGAGTTTTTACAACCCCCTCTCTTTGAGATAGATTCTAGCCCTATGTTTCCTGGATAAGTTGCAAGATTTTTTTTTTTTTTATAGTTTTTGCCATACATTGTCATGATATCACCATGGGTTTACATATGCTTCCCCTCCGGAACCTCCCTCCCTCCTCCCTCCCCCCACCGGGAAATCTCGCTGCGCCAGTCCCGAGCATCAATCCTGGGCTGGCGATTGATTAGACACCTGACAATTAACATGCTTTTATCTTTGCTGAAAAGGCTATCTTGTAAGACAGTGTATATATGCCCACATTATGCTGAATAAAAAGTATGCTAGAGACATTCAAATGGTAAACATACTATTGTTAAGTCTAATTATTGCAGAAATCGGACCTTTTGCAAGGAAAATGAGCTTAACGTTAAAGTTGTTGATGGTAGGTAGAAAACAAAAGATTGCATAAAATAGTTGTGATGTAATGGGGATGCTTTTTGGCTATAAAACTGTAAACTAACAAAAATAAAGGGAGATTTTTGGATTGCAGCCATTCTGACTGGTGTAAAGTGATACCTCATTGTGGTTTTGATTTGCATTTCTCTGATAATGAGTGATGTTGAGCATCTTTTCATGTGTTTGTTAGTCATTTTTATGTCTTCTTTGGAGAAATATCTGTTAAGTTCTTTGGCCCACTTTTTGATTGGGTCGTTTATTTTTCTAGCATGGAGCTACAGGAGTTGCTTGTATATTTTTGAGATTAATTGTTTGTCCGTTGCTTCATTGGCTATTATTTTCTCCCATTCTGAAGGCTGTCTTTTCACCTTGCTTTTAGTTTCCTTTGTTGTGCAGAAGCTTTTAATTTTAATTAGGTCCCATTTGTTTATTCGTGCTTTTATTTCCAATATTCTGGGAGGTGGGTCATGGAGGATCCCAGTTTGGTTTATGTCAGAGAGTGTTTTGCCTATGTTATCCTCTAGGAGTTTTATAGTTTCTGGTCTTATGCTTAGATCTTTGAACCATTTTGAGTTTATCTTTGTGTATGGTGTTAGAAAGTGTTCTAGTTTCATTCTTTTACAAGTGGCTGTCCAGTTTTCCCAGCACCACTTGTTAAAGAGGTTGTCTTTTCTCCATTGTATATTCTTGCCTCCTTTGTTAAAGATAAGGTGTCCATAGATGCGTGGATTTATCTCTGGGCTATCTATTTTGTTCCATTGATCTATATTTCTGTCTTTGTGCCAGTACTGTACTGTCTTAATGACTGTGGATTTGTAGTATAGCCTAAAGTCAGGTAGGTTGATTCCTCCAGTCAAGAATCTACAAGTAATAAATGCTGGAGAGGATGTGGAGAGAAGGGAACTCTCTTACACTGTTGGTGGGAATGCAAACTAGTACAGCCACTATGGAAAACAGTGTGGAGGTTCCTTAAAAAACTGTAAATAGACCTGCCATATGACCCAGCAATCCCACTGTTGGGCATATACACCAAGGAAACCAGAATTGAAAGAGACACGTGTACCCCAATGTTCATCACTGCATTGTTTACAATAGCCAGGACATGGAAGCAACCTAGATGCCCATCAACTGACGAATGGATAAGAAAACTGTGGTATATATACACAATGGAATATTACTCAGCATTAAAAAAAAATTCATTTGAAGCAGTTCTACTCAGGTGGACGGAACTGGAGCCTATTATCCAGAGTGAAGTAAGCCAGAAGGAAAAACAACAATACAGTATACTAACGCATATATATGGAATTTAGAAAGACGGTAACGAGAACCCAGCATGCGAGACAGCAAAAGGAACGTAGATGTATAGAACAGACTCGTGGACTCTGTGGATGAGGGCAAGGGTGGGATGATATGGGAGAATGGCATTGAAACATGTTAATTATCATATGTGTAATCAATCGCCAGCCTAGGGTTGATGCTCCGGTCTGGTGCATCGAGATTTCCAGGGGCAGGGGAGGAGGGAGGGAGGAGGGAGGGGGGTTCTGGAGGGGGAGCATATGTAAACCCATGGCGATATCATGTCATTGTATGGCAAAACTAATAAAAAAAAAAATAAAGGGAGAGACTTCTCCATCACCTTACAAAACTAACAGCAATAAAGAGCGACTGCTTCATCACCACACACCGACTCAGCTCAGTTCTTCCGCCGACGCCACTCATCCCTCAAGACCTTTGGACCTGCTGGGGCTGGACCCTGGCAACTAGGGTCTTAGAGATTACAGAGAATACCTTCACAGTGTGATGATGTAGCTCTGTAGTTGATGGTATTTGGGCTGCAGTAAGACTTCTGTGAGATCTTTCATGCAAAATCAGTCAAGGGCATCTCACAGAGAACCAAAATAGTCTTTGACCACACAATGAATCAAGTCAAGCAATTAAATGTTTATTACTAGGCTATGGTCTTAAAAAACTGAGTTGATGTGGTGAATTTTTCTCTGGGCCATATTTTTGTAAAGACAGCAGGAGTGGATAAATACAAAAGAATGTTTTGTTGTCCAGGTATGGTAGTGAAAGACAGGATTAGAAAAAGAAAAATGAAAGCAAGATCAGTGGATTTCTAGATGCAGTTGGTAGGAGACACAACTTCTTTTGTGAAATCAGGAAAGGAGCTAAATATGGCAAGAAAAGCATCAATGGGAATGCCTATTGGGTCGACTAGCCAGGGCAATTGGGGCAGAGAGACAATAAACATTTTTATGTTTATCACTGCACAGCTTGTGAAGCCAGGTGGTATGGTATTACCGTCATTGTCCCAACCAAGTGGCATAAAACTAGTGGAGAGAGGAGGGATATTTGTGGTGAGGAACTGGACAAGGAGTTCTCAGAATTGGCAGCATCATGGAATCTTCATGATCTGCGAAAGTGAGGTCCAGTCAGTTGAAACATTCCTCTTAGCCAAGAGATTCACCTCACTCTGATGTTATACCAGCTCAAAACAGAAACAGGAAAAAAGTAATTAAATCATACCATTTCCCAGTACTACTTGGAATTTCCCCAGAATTTCCATTCTAACACCAAGCTCTATTAGCTAAAATAGGATTAAGTAAGCAAAATACAGAAGGTTTCGAGGTGGGAGAAGGGTAAACGTCTTCATGCACATATGTGTGCTCAGCTGCTAAGTCATGTCTGACTCTTTGCTATGCGATGGACTGTAGCCCTCCAGGTTCCTCTGTCCATAGGGATTCTCCAGGCAACAATACTGGGTGGGTTACCATTTCCTTCTCTAGGGGATCTTCCAGAACCAGGAATCAAACCTGTGTTTCCTGTATTGGCAGGTGGGTTCTTTACCACTGAGGCACCAGGGAAATCCCAAATTGCTGATTATACTCCATGAGAGCAAACACCATACTGTAGTATACATTTCTTTCATGTTTTAAAAAAAAAAAAGAGAGAGGGAAATTCTAGAAAGAATGATTTTTACTGGACTAATATGATAAATAAAATAATATCAAGCAGTTTTTAGGTTTGTATAGTCAAAACTATGGTTTTTTAGGTAGTTATCTACGGATGTGAGAGTTGGACCATAAAGAGGGCTGAGTACCAAAGAACTGATACTTTCAAATTGTGGTGCTGGAGAAGACGCTTGAGAGTCACTTGGACTTCAAGGAGATCAAACTAGTTAATCCTAAAGGAAATCAACCCTGAATATTCACTGGAAGGACAAATGCTTCCAGTGGCCACTTGATGTGAAGAGCTGATTCAATGGAAAAGACCATGATGCTGGAAAATTTTGAGGCAGGAGGAGAAGGGGATGACAGAGGATGAAATGGTTGGATGGCATCACCAACTCAATGGACATGAGTCAGAGCAAGCTCTGGGAGATGATGAAGGATAGGGAAGCCTGGAGTGCTACCATCCATAGGGTCATAAAGAATCAGACATGACTTAGCAACTGAAAAACAACAAGCAGGTTTTGTTTATCAGAATTATCCAGTAAAAGCTTTCTATGTAAAATTTCTCTCTTTTTCTAACAAAAAGGAAAAGAAGTATACTGTAATATAGTGTTTGCTTTCATTGAGTATAATCAGCTTCATTTCATGTTCAATTCTTTTAAAAATCTGATTGTACATAATGAAATATCAGTGTTTTTAGAACTTACTATTATTATGGGGTACCCTTTTGGACACTAAAGATTTTATTGATACTTTTCACTTTTGGGAGGGGCAAATATTATGGAAAGCCCAATGTGTGAGCCTTCTGTGTGTAGTCATGATTTTGGATATGATATCATCAACCCATTCAACAAATATTTCTTGAGCATTTAGGATGTACCATAGACTGTGTTAAATTTTGAGGCTGCCAAAATGAATGGGTGTGAAATCCTTTGTGAAGTTGTCAGATGATCTCCAGACTTAAGATCAGTAGGCTTGTGGGATCACTGAGAGCACTCAAGTACAGAAAGAGCTATAAAAGCTGATAAGAAATATATTAGAGTACAACTTCTATATCAGGCAGGAATTTCGAAATTTTAAATTTCATTTAATTTATATATTTTGTAATGATATTGACATTCCAGTTTAGAAACTTCTAATATATTAATTTATTTGTGAATACAAATTGAATTTCATTTAATTTACATGTTTTATAATCATAGTGACATTCTAGATTAGAAGTTTCTATTCATTTAATCTGTGAATATATAGTAATTATGTATTTCTTTTGTAACTTGACTGCTTTTCTACTTTTTGTCAGTTGACTGCTTTTCTAGATTCATCTCTACCTACAGTTTTACCTTTTAGTTGATCTTCTGGTTTCTTTTCTCTGAGCACTGCAATATGCTACTCATGACTGCTTCTGGGAAAGTCTATCTAGAGCAGTGCTATTCAATATAAATACAATGTGAATCATATATATAATTAGACTTTTTTAGTAGCCACCTTAAAAATAATACAGAGAAAACATTTGAAATTAATTTAAACAATACATTTTATTTAACCTGCCATATACCAAATGACTGGAAAAGGTCAGTTTCATTCCAATCCCAAAGAAAGGCAATGCCAAAGAATGAGTTCAGATTACTGCACAACTACATTCATCTCACATGCTAGTAAAGTAATGCTTTAAGTTCTCCAAGCTAGACTTTAACAGTATGTGAACCAATAACTTCCAGATGTTCAAACTGGATTTAAAAAAGGCAAAGGAGCCAGATAGCAAATTGGCAACATCCATTGGATCAGAGAAAAAGCAAAAGAGTTCTAGAAAAACATTTACTTCTGCTTAATTGATTATTTTAAAGCCTTTGACTGTGTGGATCACAACAAACTGTGGAAAATTTTTCAAGAGATAGGAATACCAGTCCACCTTGCCTGCCTCCTGAGAAATCTGTATGCATGTCAAGAAGCAACAGTGAGAACTGGACATGGAACAACGGACTGGTTCCAAGTCAAGGCTGTATATTGTCACCCTGCTTATTTAACTTATATGCAGAATGTGTGTGTTAGTTGCTCAGTCATGTCTGACTCTTTGCGACCCCAAGGACTGTAGCCCACCAGGCTCCTTTGTCCATGGGATTCTCCAGGCAAGACTACTGGAGTGGGTTGCCATTTCATTATCCAAATATATGCAGAATACATCATGCAAAATGCTGGGCTGGATGAAGCACAAGCTGGAAATCAAGATTGCTGGAAGAAATATCAATAACCTCAAATATAGAGATGATACCACCCTTATGGCAGAAAATGAAGAGGAACTAAAGAGCCCCTTGATGAAAGTGAAAGAGAAGAGTGAAAAAGCTAGCTTAAAACTCAGCATTCAGAAAACGAAGGTCATGGCATCCAATTCCATCACTTCATGGCAAATAGATGGGGAAAAAATGACGAACTTTATTTTCTTGCTCTCACAAATCACTGCAGATGGTGACTGAAGCCATGAAATTAAAAGATGCTTGCTCCTTGGAAGAAAAGCTATGACAAATGTAAACAGCATATTAAAAAGCAGAGACATTGCTTTGCCAACAAAGGTCCATATAGTCAAACCTATGGTTTTTCCAGTAGTCATGTATGGATGTGAGAGTTGGACCATAAAGAAGGCTGAGTGTCTAGGAATTGATGCTTTTGAACTGTGGTGTTGGGCAAGACTCTTGAGAGTCCCTTGTACAACAAGGAGATCAAACCAGTCAATCTGAAAGAAAATCAATCCTGAATATTCATTGGAAGGACTGATGCTGAAGCTGAAGCTCCAATACTTTGGCCACCTGATGCAAAGAGCTGACTCATTAGAAAAGATCCTGGTGCTGGGAAAGATTGATAGTGGGAGAAGGGGACGACAGAGGATGAGATGGTTGGATGGCATCACTGACTCGATGGATATGAGTTTGAGCCAACTCCGGAATTCGTGATGGACAGGGTAGTCTGGCATGCTGCAGTCCATAGGGTCGCAAAGAGTCGGACATGACTGAGCGACTGAACTGAACTGATCTCAAATGATATTATTTCAATATGTAATCAGTAAAAATGTACTAATGGGGTATTTTACAGTCCTATTTTTCTGGCACCAAGTCTTTGAAATCTATCATATATTTTACACTTGCAGCACATCTCAGTTTGGACCAGCCATATTTTAGGTGCTCAGTAGCCACACGTGGCTAGTCACTTTCCTATTGGACAGTGCAAGAGCTAAGTACATCTTTTCTACTCTTCCTGTTCCTGATGAAAATATGATGTTAAATTGTCATACATTACAATTCCACCATGAACAATTTAGAGCTATCTATTAGCCTTATCTGTTTTCAGATCTTGTTCCTAGTAAAATGAATCTGCTTGTTAGATCATTAAAATTACTTTCTCTTTGCTGTTTTTACCCCTTTCACAAGCCCCTCATCTGCCAACTCATCAATTTTACCTGGTTCAAGATTTCAACCCATTTTCTCCCTCAGGAAGTCTTTACCAGATCTTGTTTTCTGCTTTGCTTTGTACTAAGAATGATAATCACATTACCAGTTGATATCTATATATAAATATAGTACCTACTTCATATCATTTTATGGTAAGCATTTTATGTTGTCAGCCAGAATATTTTGTATTTTTTTTAAATTTTCTTTACTTTATTGTGTTGGTTTTGCCATACATTGACATAAAACCGCAATGGGTATACATATGCTCCCCCTCCAGAATCCCCCTCCCTCCTCCCTCGCGATTCCCTCCCCCTGGGTCATCTCAGTGCACCAGCCCCGAGCATCAACCCTGGGCTGGCGATTGATTTCACATATGATAATTAACATGTTTCAATGCCATTCTCCCATATCATCCCACCCTTACCCTCATCCACAGAGTCCGCAAGTCTGTTCTATACATCTACGTTCCTTTTGCTGTCTCGCATGCAGGGTTCTCGTTACCATCTTTCTAAATTCCGTATATATGCGTTAGTATACTGTATTGTTGTTTTTCCTTCTGGTTTACTTCACTCTGGATAATGGGCTCCAGTTCCGTCCACCTGAGTAGAACTGCTTCAAATGAATTTTTTTTTAATGCTGAGTAATATTCCATTGTGTATATATACCACAGCTTTCTTATCCATTCGTCAGTTGATGGGCATCTAGGTTGCTTCCATGTCCTGGCTATTGTAAACAATGCAGTGATGAACATTGGGGTACACGTGTCTCTTTCAATTCTGGTTTCCTCGGTGTGTATGCCCAGCAGTAGGATTGCTGGGTCATATGTTAGCCAGAATATTTTGATTCTCTATATCCTCTCTTCACAATAGGTCAAAGTGAGTGTTCATTGGTGGCTGACCAAGATTTTGTAGGCTAAATTTTTTAGAAGCATGAAGTACTAAACCATGTTTCTTATTCTGTGTAATTTCACAGGTACAATAATTCATCTACCAAATATTAATTGAGCACTTATTATGAGTTAAAAACTGTGTTATGCAGTGGCTCAATAAATTATGCATCTTTCAGTGTCAACACTTGGTCTTCTGTGAGATTGAAATTTATTTTACTGTTTTTATATCCCCTGCTTTTTAGAATTATAGAGCTGGAAAGTATACAGAGACCATCTGGTGTTCACTCTCTGAATTTGTAAATTGTGGGAAGTGAAGTCCATAGAGGTTATATAATTAGATGGTTTATAGAGCTTATTGGTAGTGGGTCTGAAACTAGAATTCAGATCCTATTTTTTCTCTGGTACATTATATTTCCTCTACATTGTAGTCACTGGAATAAGAACATAAATTTACAAACCCTGTGTAACAACCTAGATTTTACGGCAAACAACACAGCTAACACTATTGTATGCTGGAACAAATTTTCAAGTCGAAATGTTTCTTTTGTCTTAAATATTTTTCCTTCTTTTACTGTGGAAGAGTTTAAAAAGTGCTACAGCTTTCACAATCAAATCTTAGTTTGTGGATTAAAGGCAATTAGAAAGAAGACAACATGTTCCCAAAAGTTAATTATAAATTTTATTTTTCCAAGATTTTCTGCTTCCACAGGATTCTGGCTCATCAGTCAGTAAAATTGTAGATGTGTCTGTCACCAACATGAAGATCTGCAAGGAAATTTGTTAAATAATACTTCTGAAGATAAATTTCAGGTTAGTCTAGAGCCATACCTCAGATGATAAAAATCCAGTTTCTCAATACTGTTTTTAATTTTAACAAGTAACAGAATAAGCAGTGTTTGTATTGACAGATGGAAGTGTTATTATAATATTCTTTAATTAATATCTGAGTCTCTATATACAGCAATGACATTTCTTAAACAGAAAATATGTTTAACTTTTTCCTGCTTTGAGTATTTTATAAAAATACTTTCCTTAGTTATGGTGCTTTTTCTTGGCTGTGTCACATGGTGTGTGGGATCTTAGTTCCCCCACCAGGGATTGAACCCATGTCCCTTGCAGTCAAAGTGTGGAGTCTTAAACACTGGACTCTCATAGCCCTCAAGGTGCTATGTTTAAAGGTATTGTTGTAAAAAACAAACAAACAAAAAACAACAAAACAAAACAAAAATGGTATTGTTGTGGTAGAATATTAACTGTATAAAATATGCTTGTTAGATCATATTTTAAGGTGTAATCTTTGTTTTACTGCATTGGAAAGTTATGGCCAACCTGGATAGCATATTGAAAAGCAGAGACGTTACTTTGCCAACAAAGGTCCATCTAGTCAAGGCTATGGTTTTTCCAGTAGTCATGTATGGATGTCAGAGTCGGACAGTGAAAAAGGCTGAGCATCGAAGAATTGATGCTTTTGAACTATGGTGTTGGAGAAGACTCTTTAGAGTCCCTTGGACTGCAAGGAGATCCAACCAGTCCATCCTAAAAGAGATCAGTCCTGGGTGTTCATTGGAAGGACTGATGTTTAAACTGAAACTCCAGTACTTTGTCCACCTCATGCAGAGAGTTGACTCACTGGAAAAGACCCTGATGCTGGGAAAGATTGGGGGCAGGAGGAGAAGGGGACGACAGAGGATGAGATGGCTGCATGGCATCACTGACTTGATGGACATGAATTTGGGTAGACTCTGGGAGTTGGTGATGGGCAGGGAAGCCTGGCGTGCTGTGGTTCATGGGGTCGCAAAGAGTCGGACACGACTGAGCGACTGAACTGGACTGAACTGACACTAGCTTGACTACTACCTTCACAATACTGAATAAGAACAGTTTAAGCACTGATTTCTTAAGTATTATATGGCACTAAACATCATATTGACAACAATTTATTAAGCACTTTCTTTGTATTAGGATATTTTCAGATGCTTTACCAACATTATTTTGTTCAATCCTGTGAACAAACATGTGAAATGATTATGATGATGAGGAAACCTAAACAGAGATATAAATACTTTGTGAGGCTCTTACAGTTGGTAGGTGGCCAAGCTAGGACTTGACATAAGGTTTGACTGTGAATCTGTGCTCTCCACCAATTTTCTATTGGTGTCAGTGTTTAATTTGTATTTATTTTTTACTACTAGCTATGCTAAGCATTCCCTCCATTTATTTATTTGCAAATCGTATATCTTCTTGCATGGATTATGTGGTTGTGTCTGCCAGTTCATCTATTAGAATATATATGGATTTTCTCACCATTTTGTATACTATGTGAACTATTATATACTATAGTTTGGGGCCCTCTGCAAATAATATTTGTTGAAAATATTTGGATCCATTTTATTTCTTAGGTTGTTTTTATTATAAACATATAGTTCTTATTTTACTGTTTTTCTCTATATAACGTCTTCAAATTAATTGAAACATTAAACATGATTGTTTCAAAGGGCTGATATGCTTTACTATTTTTTTAATCTTTAAATTTATTTTTTTATTAGTTTTGCCATACAATGACATGTTATCGCCATGGGTTTACATATGCTCCCCCTCCAGAACCCCCCTCCCTCCTCCCTCCCTCCTCCCTCCCCGCGGGAAATCTCGATGCACCAGCCCCGAGCATCAATCCTGGGCTGGCGATTGATTACACATATGATAATTAACATGTTTCAATGCCATTCTCCCATATCATCCCACCCTTGCCCTCATCCACAGAGTCCACGAGTCTGTTCTATACATCTGCGTTCCTTTTGCTGTCTCGCATGCTGGGTTCTCGTTACCATCTTTCTAAATTCCATATATATGCGTTAGTATACTGTATTGTTGTTTTTCCTTCTGGCTTACTTCACTCTGGATAATAGGCTCCAGTTCCGTCCACCTGAGTAGAACTGCTTCAAATGAATTTTTTTTTTTAATGCTGAGTGATATTCCATTGTGTATATATACCACAACTTTCTTATCCATTCGTCAGTTGATGGGCATCTAGGTTGCTTCCATGTCCTGGCTATTGTAAACAATGCAGCGATGAACACTGGGGTACACGTGGCTCTTTCAATTCTGGTTTCCTCGGTGTATATGCCCAGCAGTGGGATTGCTGGGTCATATGGCCTAATTAAAATTAAAAGCTTCTGCACAACAAAGGAAACTATAAGCAAGGTGAAAAGACAGCCTTCAGAATGGGAGAAAATAATAGCCAATGAAGCAACGGACAAACAATTAATCTCAAAAATATACAAGCAACTCCTGCAGCTCCATTCTAGAAAAATAAACGACCCAATCAAAAAGTGGGCCAAAGAACTATCAGACATTTCTCCAAAGAAGACATACTAATGGCTAACAAACACATGAAAAGATGCTCAACATCACTCATTATCAGAGAAATGCAAATCAAAACCACAATGAGGTACCACTTTACACCAGTCAGAATGGCTGCCATCCAAAAGTCTACAAGCAATAAATGCTGGAGAGGATGTGGAGAAAAGGGAACCCTCTTACACTGTTGGTGGGAATGCAAACTAGTACAGCCACTATGGAAAACAGTATGGAGGTTCCTTAAAAAACTGCAAATAGACCTGCTTTACTATTTTTTAGAATTTCTATTTTTAGAATGTTTACTTATTTAATTAAAATTATGTATATATGGTATATGCTTTTAGTATATTGGCTATTTTGGAGACAAGAAGAATGAACCAACATATAAGGTAGTGTTTTAGCAAATGAATGTGAAAGTTAGATGGAGTTGTGTGAGGGGAGGTACTGTGTGCTTTTACATATAGGCATGGAATCTGGTTAGAAAGCTTTTCAATTAACCCACTCTTGCTATGACAAGAGCCTGAAAGAGGGTGTTTGCAATGGGAGGAAAACAAGGAAACAGTAAGACAGGCTCACATAAGCTCCATGTCTTCCCTTTCCTCTTTATGTCACACATTGAGTGTGAAACACTACCAGATGGAGAATACTGAAGAGTTCCTAGTAATTTGGGGTTTTACAAATGTAAACATTATTTTCTGGGAAAAAATATTGTAGTTACAATTCAGGTAAAAGCACAATTATTTTTTTAGACCAAATTGTGTGTCTTTAGAATTGATTTTACCGAAACAAGCTACTAATTATGAGATCATTGTCTACTGAGCCAGAGAAGCCATACTGGCATCTATCTACTGTGGATTTATGCAGTTTTCTGGATTTAATGTGATGGGGAAAAGATTATTGGAAATAAATTATGCATTTCTGCTTTTTAGCTGTCATTTGTAGCTGGTTGCTCATCTCCTGGTTTCTATGACTTGTTCCAAAGGCAGTTCTCGTGGTGTTGGAACAGAATACAACCCACAATTGACCTTACTTAAAGCTAGTCTAACTAGTTAACCCAGTTATTTTTACAGTTTGAGTGACAAAGTTTTATAATATTTGAGGAATATAAGGAAATAGTTAATATAATAATGGCTAACATTTGAATAGAACCTACTGTTTACACATGCTTTCACAATATATTATTTAATCATCATCATAGCATAAGATAGAATTATCTTGAATCTAAAACCTACCTTCAGTTTTCATGCATTATACAATGCTGAAAGAACTGTTTAGTTAGTAGAAAGGAAGGCTTAGAGTTGTTTCCTAACAAACATCAGGTATCAAGGGTTGTGGTGTGAAAGAAAGGAAAACATAAACAAATGGATAAATAAGAGGAAGGGGCAAAATCTAAAAGGCATATCTGAGAAATAAATTCCTCATAGTGAAGACTGGGTGTCTGAAGGCAGTTTCTTTCTTCTCTAGTTTGAGTCTACTGTTTGGAATGATTTGTAAATGTTCAAGCTTGATGGCTAGATATTGAATAGTTGGTATCCCCAAAGCATGTGAAACATTTTTAAGTAATGACTTTCCACTCATCAAGGTTGATGATAATGATGATGATGAAAGTTAATGTTTACTGAGACTTACCATGGATCACGTACTATGCTCACAGATTTACATGCACTATGTCATAATTTTTACAATAATCTGATGAAACAATCTATTTCCCCATTTTTAAACAAGAGAAAATGAAGCATAGAGAGCTTGATCAATAGTAAGTGGCTGTGATGTGATTGGATACCTGACTGCGAGCGTGCTAAGTCTCTTCAGTCATGGCCGACTCTTTGCAACCCTATGGACTGTAGCCCGCCAGGCTTTTCTGTCTATGGGGTTCTCCAGGCAAGAATACTAAAGTGGGTTGCCTGCCATCCTCCAGGGGATCTTCCCAATCTTGGGATGGAACCCTTGTCTTCTGTGTCTCTTGCATTCACAGGCGGGTTCTTTACCACTAGAGTCACCCAAGCCTGGATACCTGATTACCTGACTCCAAAGTTTACATGTTGAGTGATTCTCCTCTTTAATAGGACAAATATTAGGGACATCTTAGAAGATTTGTCTATTAAAAAATCTTGCTATTTAGCAGTATATTCTAATTGGGTGAACTGCTTACGGAAATTTGACACCAATAGTCCCTGGTTATTCTTGTTTGTTAGGGGAAGATCCTCTGGAGGAGGGCGTGACAACCCACTCCAGCATTCTTACCTGGAGAATCCCATGGACAGAGGAGCCTGGTGGGCTATAGTCCATAGGGTGGCAAAGAGTCGGACATAACTGAAGCAACTTAGCATGCATGCACATTCTTGTTAATGGATTTCCCCAAGCAACGTAGAAAACCTACTGTTATGCAGGCTACATGGCTGAGCTCAGTTCTCCTCTGGACCACTGACAAAATGCCTGGTGCCTTTGTGAGACAGCTGGCATGGCCAAAGAGGGAGGAAGGGTGAGCCCCCAACAGCACGGCTCTGTCATCTTAATGTTTGGATTTGCTCTATTACTGATTTACTGATTATGCCTATTTTGTAGATAGGAAACCTGAGGCCCAGAGAGATTTGCCTGGTTTTATTAAATGTTTATCCTTTTTGGTGAGCAGGAAACAATATTTTGGACCTGAAGAGGTTTTCATTAAACATAAGTGGTGTGGAAGATAAAGGTCTCAGATCTTCTCTTCTAGAAAGCTACTCTGAAAACTCCATAAACTGCAGAATATCCATCAGTTTAGATAATTTTCCATAGGAAGTAAAAAGCTTTCTATATTTGGTTGGGTTCTAAAAATACTAGGCTCTGATAGAGAAGAGATATTTCTCTGCTAAGAAAATAAATATTTTTTTTTCTTTTTTTCTCAGAATGCTAACTTCCTTGCTTCTTGCCTTTTCAGAGAATGTGTATTCTGTCAGCAGCTAAGAGCACAGATCTGGTTGCTGATCAAGACTGAAATGAGGCCTGAAAAAATGCAGAACTGAGGTAAAAAGTTCCAGGAAACACTGTAAATCCTGTCACGATGTTCTGTGGTATTTCAAATGCTTAGAAAAAGGTGAACCTGAGGTGAATATGAAAAAGGTAAAGGCTTAGTTTAGCCTGAGAAACAAAAATGGAAGAGCAAAATATGAATTTTTGTTTTTAATATAAAATGAGGATAGCTTTTTGCTTATGTTAAAAAGAGGAAACATTAGTTAATTTGAGTGTGGGGCACATTTTGGTGCCGGGAGCCATCAGGATGCCCCCTTGCTCGGATGACAAGGTCACAAGCCTAAGAAAGAAATTGCAAAGCTGACTTTCTTTATCGGGGCATCCTGGGCAAGCCCCACCCTGGTATTTTTCTTGAAAGTTCTGTCCATGTTCGGAACATTGGCTCATCTCAGTAGGTCAGTCACAGTTGGAAAGAATTCGTCCTGAGATAATCCCCCCAGACCTTATGGACCAGAGGATCCGGGAAGGTGGATCACCTTCCCCGGGGGCTATGGAGGAATGAAAGGGACATTTAAATGGATTACTACTCCTTACTGGGGAGTTTACCAAGAGTTCTCTGGAGGTCATGGCAAGGCCACCACCAGAAAGGCTCGTACTTGGGTCACCTTTCCACCTCCCACTCCCCTGACCACTCCACAGAGGAGGCTCGCTTCCTTGTAGAAATCAGGCTCGATTGAGACTTAGGAATGCTCATAACTGTGGCCAGCATAGTTGGAGATATTGATTGCTTTAGGATAATGTAGACATAGGAATTCATTTTAGTAGTTGTAAGGTTAATAGGACTTCATTGTTAAAGCAGTGTTGCTAAACTGTCTCTTTGTCCTCTTTTCTCTTTCCTTGTAAGAATAATAATAGGTTAATAGAATAAAAGTTTCAAGCTTAAGCCCTTCTTTCTAGCTTCTGCATAGTTGCACCTAGTAAGAGAAATGTAACCTTTCTACTTAGATTGATGTACTTATCCGAAGTATGCTGGAGACATTCAAATGGTAAACATACTATTGTTAAGTCTAATTATGCAGAAATCCGACTTTTTGCAAGAAAAATGAGCTTAATGTTAAAGTTGTTGATGGTAGGCAGAAAACAAAAAAATTGTATAGAACCATAGGTGATATAATGGGGATGTCTTTTGGCTATAAAAACTGTAAACCAACAACAATAAAGGAGAGAGACTGCTCCATCACCACACATCGACTCAGCTCAGTTCTTCTTAGTTCAGTTCTTCTTCCGCCGACGCCACCCATCCCTCAAGACTCCTGGACCCCGCCGAGGCTGGACCCCGGCATTTTGGATAAAATATAAATTTTTAAAATCATAATCCTTAAGGCTTTTGGTCATTTGGCCTCACAGACTCTGGTCATGGTGACCTTCGTTTATTTCCTTCTACACTTGTTTTGGCCTAAGGACCTTTTGCATCTGCCATTCCCGCTGCCTGTAAGGCCTCTCTTGTTGCTGTCGCTTGGAGGGTTCATCCTCATCATTCAGATCTCAGTTCATTTGTCATCTCCTTAGAAAGCCTTTGCTGGATCACCCTATGCAGCATACTGTCTGCTCTTGGTTTTCCTCTCCTCTAGAGGAAAATGGTACTTTCCTGATACTTTTATAGGCAGGCTGACTTCTGGGGTAAATTTTAGGCAATTTGATATAGTTAAAATGGATGTGATGACTGAGTCTAATCAGCCATGGTATTATCTCTGAGCAAAGCATGGAGCAGAGCCCCCCTGACATAGCGTGTAAGAAAAAGCTCCAGTGTCTTGTTTTAGAATACCGAGATTTGGAGGGTTGTTGGTTATTATAACCACCCTCATTTGTCTGAAATATCATCCTTCTGTTTTATTTTCTTCAGAGCACCTGTCCCTCTTTGAAATGATCTCATTTATTTATTCTTAATCTCTCTCCTACTTCCAAACATTGCTAGGTGTGTTCATTGCACACAACACACTAAAGGATTAAACTTCCATGTGGCTCCCCATCAAACCCAAACGATCTTAAACAGGTTTCCCAGAATAGCCCTTAGGCCCTCTGTTAACAGCTTTGACATGAATCTGGTAAACAAGGAGAGGCCCATGAATGGCCCTTGTTGAACCATCCAGTACCTTGATTCTCTCCCTGGCCCAACCCATTTTTCCTAACAGAGGGAAGCTACTCAACTTATTCCAGTAAGACTCTAGACTAGCAGAACCAGATGAATGGATACTGTTTCCTATCCCTAATAAGAGTCTCCTCCAAGCATGTGCTACAGGAAGCAAGAAGGTGTGTGTTTCTGTAGCCCACACAGATTCTGTTCTCCCCCATCCTCACCCTATTTGCTGGATAGAACTGATATCCCTGTAGGCTGAGGGATATGGTGATCCCAACAGGTTCAGGTCACCAGCCCTACCTTGGATGTGTCGATTTGGTGGGTAAAGCTTTCTAATGTCTCCATTTAGAAAATGAAGCTTCTGCTCTGCATCAGTAGTTTCCAAATTGTGATTGCTGGGAGAAGCAAAGAGATTACTGACTGCTATTCCCTCCTTTGTTTCCTCTTCAGCCAAAGCATCTCTTTTTATACAAATCTGCTTCATATATTGAAGATTCTGTATAGTTGTTCATTTGAATATGAATTTGTTGCTTTAAAATGAATTAAAAAATTGGACTAGATATTTTCTAAATCTCCTTCTGTTTCCAATGTTCTAAAAATCTAGGAATTTGGTATGTTTAAGGTAGTGGGCTGGCTACAAGTTACAGTAAGGCACATGAAAATTGATGAAAACATCACCATTGACTTCCCAGTTTAGCAGAAGAAAGGGACTCTTGCATAAATAATAGAAAATGAATAAAGGTCGGGGGAAGGATGGTGGAGAGGAGTGTGCCAAATGTGGACTGTCTGTGAAAGTCACCACCAAATGCAAGGCTTGCTCTTACAGGCCCTTTCCACCTACGCCAGCAGCATGCTTGTTAATGAGGAATCTTCTCCAGGTCTTGACACAGGATTTTATTGCTTCTAAATTGGCTTTGGTACCCAGTTTGCCAGTACTCAGTTTCTTGCTTTGTTTTCTTATTCATCCCTGGGTCTTCTTATCTGCTATATTCCATGCCTTTTAGCAATTTTACTTCCTATTAAAAATACTGATGACACATGGCTAACAATTTAAAACTATAAAATTTACCCCACTGTCAAGAGATTTAGAGATGAGAAGTATTGACAGCTAAATTTATAGATTTGTGTCCCTGGTGGTACCTTAATAACCTATAATAACTCAGAGGCAAACGTGTTACCATGTCTTATTTCAGAAACGTCCTCTGATTATCCATGGTTCTGATAAAGGCTCTGCTACTGTCTTTGGATTTGCAGCTGTTATTTTCACTCAACTTGGCTTTAGTTTTTTCCATGTACAAAGAGGTTAGATCTTACTATCTTACTGTATTTTAATCTTTCTCTTTTTTTTTGGTCGTACATTCATTTATTTAAACTTCTAATTTAACAAATAGGAAATATATTCATGTGCCTTAAAATTCAAATTTTAATGTTATTTCCATGGGGTCACAGAGTCAGACATGACTAAGTGACTGAACTGAAAACTCAAATGCTGCAAGCTTGTTCACAGTTAAGTTTCTCATTCCCACTCCTGCCTTCTGTTTGCCCAGTTCCCACCCTTACCCTACCCCATTTTTGTGTTGTTTAGTCACTAAGTTGTCTGTAACTGTTTGCAACCCCATGGACTGCAGCACGCCAGGCTTCCCTATCCTTCACTATCTCCTGGAGTTTGCTCAAACTCATGCACATTGAGTTGGTGATGCCATCCAACCATCTCATCCTCTGTCGTCCCCTTCTCCTCCTACCCTCAATCTTTCCCCATAGATAACTATTTTTATTACCTTTTATTAGACTTTCTAGATTTCCTTCGAGGAAATTTCCCTATGAATATAAATACAAATATCTTACCCCTCCTTCCCCCATTGGTACAATTAAGGAGCACGTTGTATACACCCTTAGTAAGTAAAAGCCTATCTTTTCTATTGAGAGAATATGTCTTCTTTCTTTGGTTCACCTGGTGAACATTCCTTTTTACTGGTGTAGTTTAATTTATTTAGCTAGTCTTCTAAATATACTTGTTTGTATTGCTTCTTACTTTTTGCTATTGTAACTATGTTGTAATAAATATCCTTGTGCTTGTGTCATTTTTAATGTATGCAAATATATCTGAGAAGAAATTCCTAGAACTGGGATTGCTAGGTAGAGGGTGTAAATTTGTTATTTTTATAGCTGTAGTCAAATAGCCCTCCATAGGCACTGTATCTACTGCATGACTCTCACTGAAATTGTGTGAAAGTGCCTGTTTCTCCAAAACTTCACCTTCAGAACGTGCTCTCAAACTATTGGATTTATCCAGTCTTGTAGGTGTGATATGGTATCTCAATGCAATTTTGATTTGCATTTTCCTTTTTATGATTCAGGTAATCATCTTTTAAATGTTCAAGAATCATTTGTGTTTTAAGATTCTGTTCTTAATCCTGAGATTTCTAATTGGCTTATGGCAAAAACAGTACTCCTCTGGTTCCTCTAGAGCTTCATCAAGCCGTGTCCCCAGACTGTGAATGCTCTCTGTGTTCTCTTGAGCCTTCTCATTGATTTTATACTTGGAAACAAGTATAAAAGTATAAAATACTTAGCCTATTCTTCATCATTTGTGTTCATCTTTTTTTTTTTTTCAAAATGATGACCTTTCATTTTATTTTATTTTTTTTATATTGTTTTTGCCATACATTGTCATGATATCACCATGGGTTTACATATGCTTCCCCTCCGGAATCCCCCTCCCTCCTCCCTCCCCTCCGGGAAATCTCGCTGTACCAGCCGTGAGCATCAATCCTGGGCTGGCAATTGATTAGACACATGACAATTAACATGCGTCAATGCCCTTCTCCCATATCATCCCACCCTTACCCTCATCCACAAAGTCCAGGAGTGTATTCTATACATCTGCGTTCCTTTTGCTGTCTCGCATGTTGGCTTCTTGTTACCGTCTTTCTAAATTCCATATATATGCGTTAATATACTGTATTGTTGTTTTTGCTTCTGGCTTACTTCACTCTGGATAATGGAATCCAGTTTCGTCCACCTGAGTAGAATTGCTTCAAATGAATTTTTTTTTAATGCTGAGTAATATTCCATTGTGTATATGTACCACAGCTTTCTTATCCATTCATCAGTTGATGGGCATCTAGGTTGCTTCCATGTCTTGGCTATTGTAAACAATGCAGCGATGAACATTGGGGTACACGTGTCTCTTTCAATTCTGGTTTCCTCGGTGTATATGACCAGCAGTGGGATTGCTGGGTCATATGGCAGGTCTATTTGCAGCATTTTAAGGAACCTCCACACTGTTTTCCATAGTGGCGGTACTAGTTTGCAATCCCACCAACAGTGTAAGAGGGTTCCCTTTTCTCCACATCGTCTCCAGCATTTGTTGCTTGTAGATTTTTGGATTTTTGGATGGCAGCCATTCTGACTGGTGTAAAGTGGTACCTCATTGTGGTTTTGATTTGCATTTCTCTGATAATGAGTGATGTTGAGCATCTTTTCATGTGTTTGTTAGCCATTTTTATATCTTCTTTGGAGAAATGTCTGTTAAGTTCTTTGGCCCACTTTTTAATTGGGTTGTTTATTTTTCTAGAATGGAGCTGCAGGAGTTGTTTGTATATTTTTGAGATTAATTGTTTGTCTGTTGCTTCATTGGCTATTATTTTCTCCCATTCTGAAGGCTGTCTTTTCACCTTGCTTATAGTTTCCTTTGTTGTGCAAAAGCTTTTAATTTTAATTAGGTCCCATTTGTTTATTCGTGTTTTTATTTCCAATATTCTGGGAGGTGGGTCATGGAGTATCCCGCTTTGGATTATAGCAGAGAGTGTTTTGCCTATGTTATCCTCTAGGAGTTTTATAGTTTCTGGTCTTATGCTTAGATCTTTGATCCATTTTGAGTTTATCTTTGTGTATGGTGTTAGAAAGTGATCTAGTTTCATTCTTTTACAAGTGGCTGTCCAGTTTTCCCAGCACCACTTGTTAAAGAGGTTGTCTTTTCTCCATTGTATATTCTTGCCTCCTTTGTCAAAGATAAGGTGTCCATAGATGCGTGGATTTATCTCTGGGCTTTCTATTCTGTTCCATTGATCTATATTTCTGTCTTTGTGCCAGTACCGTACTGTCTTAATGACTGTGGATTTGTAGTATAGCCTAAAGTCAGGTAGGTTGATTCCGCCAGTTCCATTCTTCTTTCTCAAGATTGCTTTGGCTATACGAGGTTTTTTGTATTTCCATACAAATTGAGAAATTATTTGTTCTAATTCTTTGAAAATTATTTGTTCTGGTAACTTGATAGGAATTGCATTGAATCTATAGATTGCTTTGGGTAGTATACTCATTTTCACTATATTGATTCTTCCAATCCACGAACACGAACACGTGCTCTCAAACTATTGGATTTATCCAGTCTTGTAGGTGTGATATGGTATCTCAATGCAGTTTTGATTTGCATTTTCCTTTTTATGATTCAGGTAATCATCTTTTATTTTTTTTAAAAGGCTTAAAATGTATTTTAATAAGTTGATGTTGCATTATTATTTCTCAGAAAAACTTTAAAGGTATTAGGGACAAATCAAACATGGTACACCAATAAAAAATGCACAGCATAACTACCTAAGATAGGCAAAGCTAAGAGCTACTGTCTGACATTCAGCATACAGCAACCCTGTTCTCAAGATTGTACTAGGCCTATCAAGAAAAGCTGTGAGTGGCAACATGACAGACACAAAAGGGCCATTTCTGGGTTGTCCTTACCCAAGAAAAAGATGGAGGCAAGTTTAACACAAGATTTTTTAAAGATACACTAAATGAAAATCTCTAAGAGAAAATGTCTTCCTTGAGACATGAAAGGGTAATATATGGGATAGAACAGAACCGTATTTATGTTGTCTGTGACCTCTGTGGACATGTGCCTGAATTCCCACCTGGGAGTGAATGGAACAGTGGGGCCAAGTTCACTGGGGGATGTTTGGTTTTTGTGGTATATGTGGCAGGATATCTGGGGTGGGGGGGGTGTAAGAACAAGAAAGCAAATAGAACAGGGTGGACAAAGAGTGGAATGATTAAGATTAATGGGGGCTCTAACTGGATCCATTTTGCCATGGCTCCCCGGCCCTCACAGGCTCTCAACAATCACATGAGATTTTTGGAATGCACCACACAGAACTGATTAGTGAAAGGATATACCACACAGAACTGATTTGTTAAATATAGCCCCTCCCTTACCCTCTGCCTCCAACATACTCCCTAGAGTACTACAGGCAGGGAAGACCTAAACTATTGGGAGGAATCCCTAACACTTTTCCAGGGTAGAATTCGGCTAGTCCAAAAAGGGTCCTTCTTTTAAGGGTTTTGGGAAACTAGACACTGCAATTTTATTAGTATCGGCGACGTTTGTTTGGAGCAAATTCAGCTCCAGGAGCTGCACGGTTGAATGCAGGAGGGGTTCCACCAATTGCCCCAATTCCTTCCATTGTAGCAGGTAATCATGTTTTAAATGTTCAAGAATCATTTGTGTTTTAAGATTCTGTTCTTAATCCTGAGATTTCTAATTGGCTTATGGCAAAAACAGTACTCCTCTGGTTCCTCTAGAGCTTCATCAAGCCGTGTCCCCAGACTGAATGCTCTCTGTGTTCTCTTGAGCCTTCTCATTGATTTTATACTTGGAAACAAGTATAAAAGTATAAAATACTTAGCCTATTCTTCATCATTTGTGTTCATCTTTTTAAAAAAATATTTTTTATTTAAGTATAGTTGATTTACAATGTTGCATTATTTCTGCAAAATGATTCAGTGTTTATATATATATATATATTTTTTTTCATATTCTCTTCCATCATAGTTTATCACAGGATGTTGAATACAGTTCTCTGTGCTATACAATAAGATGTTGTTATTTATCTATTCTATATATAATAGCTTGTATTTGCTAATTGCAAATTCTCAACACTTACCTCTCCTACCAACCTTTGTTCTCTCTCTCTTTCTCAATTTGACCATGCCACATGGCATGTGGGACCCTAGTTCCCCAATGGGCTGGCGATTGATTAGACATATGGTAATTAACATGTTTCAATGCCATTCTCCCATATCATCCCACCCTTTCCCTCATCCACAGAGTCCACAAGTCTATTCTATACATCAAACCTGTGGCCTCTGAATTAGTAGCACAGAGTCTTAACCACTGGACCACCAGGGAAGTCTCATGTTCATCTCTTTTTGATTCTACATTATACACTCACTTGACTTTGGTATGGAGGCGTATGGCTCCTTGCTTTCCAGGAGTGACACTCCTACCCAAAGCAGTTTCTGATACATTCACTAGGATTTCCTCACTGCTACATAATTCTCTATGGTTTTGTTAACCATAAAAAAGCAAAAGCAAGCAAAACAAACAAAATACTAAGAACTTTTTTTCCTTGTGTTCAAATCCAAGAAGGCTAGATTGTCTCTCACTGAAGCCAGAGTAATCAGTGTCATCAATGTGCGGAATTTTCCTGTGGCTTTTGACCTGATAAGACTGTTTGCACATAGATACTGTGTGAAGTCAAGGCTATGGTTTTTCCAGTAGTCATGTATGGATGTGAGAGTTGGACTATAAAGAAAGCAGAGCGCTGAAAAATTGATGCTTTTGAATTGTGGTGTTGGAGAAGACTCTTGAGAGTCCCTTGGACTGCAAGGAGATCCAACCAGTCCATCCTAAAGGAAATCAGTCCAGGGTGTTCATTGGTAGGACTGATGTTGAAGCTGAAACTCTAATACTTTAGCCACCTGATGCGAAGAGCTGACTCATTTGAAAAGACTCTGATGCTGGCAAAGATTGAGGGCAGTAGGAGAAGGGGAAGACAGAGGATGAGATGGCTGGGTAGCATCACTGACTCAATGGAAATGAGTCTGGATAAACTCCAGGAGTTGGTGATGGACAGGGAGACCTGGCGTGCTGTGGTTCATGGGGTTTCAGAGTCAGACACAACTGAGCAACTGAACTGAACTGAACTGCACTGTGTGAAGGCATATTTACATCCTGATGCAAATTCATGGTGAGGCTGTAGAGGGACTTGGCAAAGAGAATATGTGAGGGATTTGGCAAATAGAAATGGGTACAGAAAGAGGTCTTGAGCTGTGGTGATATCTGACCTCTAAGTTCTGATGTAGATCCCTCTGTCAACTTTAAAGTATCTGGGTAATTTGGTATTGGAAATGATATAAAATATCCATTTCCTTTGTCAAAGGGCTTTCAAAGGCAAAGGATAGCACTTTATTTTTATTTATTTATTTATTTTATTAGTTTTGCCATACAATGACATGATATCACCATGGGTTTACATATGCTCCCCCTCCAGGACCCCTCTTCCACCTCCCTCCCCCCGGGAAATGTCCTTGCACCAGCCCCGAGCATCAGTCCTGGGCTGGCGATTGATTAGACATATGGTAATTAACATGTTTCAATGCCATTCTCCCATATCATCCCACCCTTTCCCTCATCCACAGAGTCCACAAGTCTGTTCTATACATCTGCGTTCCTTTTGCTGTCTCGCATGCAGGGTTCTCATTACCATCTTTCTAAATTCCATATATATGCGTTAATATACTGTAATGTTGTTTTTCCTTCTGGCTTACTTCACTATGGATAATGGGCTCCAGTTCCGTCCACCTGAGTAGAACTGCTTCAAATGAATTTTTTTTTAATGCTGAGTAATATTCCATTGCGTATATGTACCACAGCTTTCTTATCCATTCGTCTGTTGATGGACATGTAGATTGCTTCCATGTCCTGGCTATTGTAAACAATGCAGCGATGAACATTGGGGTACACGTGGCTCTTTCAATTCTGGTTTCCTCTGTGTGTATGCCCAGCAGTGGGATTGCTGGGTCATATGGCAGGTCTATTTGCAGCTTTTTAAGGAACCTCCACACTGTTTTCCATAGTGGCTGTACTAGTTTGCATTCCCACCAACAGTGTGAGAGAGTTCCCTTTTCTCCACATCCTCTCCAGCATTTATTACTTGTAGATAGCACTTTAATGTTCTTGTATAGTAAGCACACATCCATAGTACCAAGATAGTTACTAGCATAATGCAGATAATTCTGATGGGATAGATGCCATTACTCCACTATTGCACAGGAACCTGGAATGTTAGGTCCATGAATCAAGGTAAACTGGAAATGGTCAAACAGGAGATGGCAAGAGTGAACATTGACATTTTAGGAATCAGTGAACTAAAATAAACTGGAATGGGTGAATTTAACTCAGATAACCATTATATCTACTACTGTGAGCAAGAATCACTTAGAAGAAATGGAGTAGCCATCATGGTCAACAAAAGAGTCCAAAATGTAGTACTTAGATGCAGTCTCAAAAACAAGAGAATGATCTCTATTTGTTTCCAAGGCAAACCATTCAATATCACAATAATCCAAGTCTACACTCCAACCAGTAGCGCTGAAGAAGCTGAAGTTGAACAGTTCTATGAAGACCTACAAGATCTTCTAGAACTAACACCCCCAAAGATATCCTTTTCATTATAGGGGACTGGAATGTAAAAGTAGGAAGTCAAGAGATACCTGGAGTAACAGGCAAATTTGGCCTTGGACTACAGAATGAGGCAAGGCAAAGGCTAATAGAGTTTTGCCAAGAGAACACACTGGTCATAGCAAACACCCTCTTCCAACAACACAAAAGAAGACTCTACACATGGACATCACCAGATGGTCAACACCGAAATCAGATTGATTATATTCTTTGCAACCAAAGAGAGAGAAGCTATATAGAACCAGCAAAAACAAGACCAGGAGCTGACTGTGGCTCAGATCATGAACTCCTTATTGCAAAATTCAGACTTAAATTAAAGAAAATAGGGAAAACCACCAGATCATTCAGGTATGACCTTATGATTATACAGTGGAAATGACAAATAGATTCAAGGGATTAGATCTGAGTGCCCGAAGAACTATGGACGGAGGTTCCTGACATTGTACAGGAAGTGAGAGAGTCATCTCTTAGGCAGGTTGATAAGAAGTCTAGGGGTCCTCAAGGAGAGAGGAGTCTGGAATTCTCAAGGAGGAAGAAAGGACAAATTTATTTTTCTCTCTACATTCTTTAGGATTATATAACAATAATGTATCCTTCTTGAATTCAGTCTGGAAAAAAACCTTCTGGCTAATCCTGTTATCTTAAAATGTAAATCATGTGAATGGGTCTGGTGAGGTCTTTACAACCTCCAGACATTCTTTTGATTCACAGTAATAACTAATTTGAGAGTATATAACTCCAGTGCTAATGCTAGCAAGGGGGTATTCTTTCTACCCCCTTCTGATGCCTGTGTCAGAAGCTTTCTCTATCTCCTTTATACTTTAATAAAACTTTATTATAAAAAAGCTCTGAGTGATCAAGCCTTGTCCCTGGCCCCAGATTGAATTCTTCTCTTCCGGAGGCCAAGATTCCCGGTGTCTTTGTTGTGATCTCGTCCACAACTTTTCATCTTGGGGGCTCATCTGGGATCCTTCAGGACAAGGTAAGGATGCTTGGAGCTCTAGTTCTAATTGTTCTCCTAGCGAACGTTTTCTGCTGCACGTTACTAACTCTATGGTGTGTGTGCGTGAATGAGTGAAACGCCCTGCGCGGAGCAAGTGAGGAGCCCTGCTCTGCAGTTCCACGGTGACCTCATACGGCTGATGGCAGGAATCTGTATACCAACCTGCCAGTGCCTAGAGGCATCCAATGTCTCTTTCAGGGACCGACCAGAATGGGCAAAGCGGATGGACCGAACTCTCCTTTTTCTGTCAAACTTTTCCGTCTCTTTGACCATTTCATAACTCCTTAGGAATTAGAGGTACTAACCTATCTGTTGGATCATAGACTTTCAAGGGACTTGTGATTTATGCTGTTACTGTGTACTGTGACTTAGGTCCCAAACTTGGCTTGGTAGTCAGGAAGTGCCTAGCCTCGCTAGGAATCAAAAGTTCGGAAGCTAGATGGAGCTCTAGCTCCAAATGCACCTCTGAGGTTAAAGGTTACTCGAATTGGAACTACAATGTTTCTTCCTTTGGTAGCACTGGCTCTTAGTGGACCAGAGGAGGCTCTTATACTGGTGTGGTGACGCTTGGAAGAAACATCTCAGTTTTATGTTCGTATTGGTCTTATTGTGGTCAGGAATATACTCAGGGTCGTGCACAGGCACTCAGGTGATGAATGTTTCTCCCAGCAGTCTTAGCCTTGGAGGCATTCCGGAAGGTTACTCTGATCGCACCCCGGGTGGCATCAGAGGCAAGCAAGGTTTTAATGGTGAAGAGCTGGATGTCAATTAGGGATGCCATCAGCTCTACCCCTGGTGCACCTCCACCCTGTCTCAGTGGTAGAACCGGGAAGGACGAGTATGGCTAGGGATGCCATCAGGTCTACCCCTGGTGAATCTCCACCCCGTCTTGGTGGCAGAACCGGGAGGCACGAGGGCAGCGCCTGTGTCGGTAAGGGACAGACTAAGTCCGACCAGGAAGGAAAAGCTTTGGTGTAACGTCTGTCTACACCCCCATCTAGAGCAGGGAGGGACGCCTCCGGTAGAAAGAGGGCGCTGGTCGCTTTTTTTCTCTCTTACAGATGGGAGCTAACAATTCCAGCCTCACTCCTTTGAACTGTATCCTGAAAAACTGGGATAGATTTGATCCCCAGGGCTTAAAGAAGACACATCTGGTCTTCCTATGTGATACTGCATGGCCGCGGTACCCACTGGAGGATGGCAAACGATGGCCGGTTGGAGGGTCTCTTAAGTATAATACTATTTTACAATTAGACTGGTTCTGTAAAAGACAAGGGAAATGGGTAGAAGTAGCATATGTGTTGCCCTTTTTCTCTCTGCAAAATATGCCAGACTTGTATGCCAAGGGTATAGATTTGGGTGCGACACCCTCAGCTCCCTCCTGTCCTCCTACTTTGCCCCCATACACGGGGCTCCAAACTGAGATTCAAGCTGCCTTGGTCTCAGTGGACACCCAAACTGAGATTCAAACTGTCCATATAGAGGTCCAAACAACTCCTGTCTCAGTAAGACTTCAGACTAATCTGGTTTCAGTAGAAACTCAGACCATCGAAGTAAGAGATGAGATGAAGAACAGGAGACAGAGAGATAAAGAAAGGCAGGTTTCCCCAATCTATCCCTGGGATCATATGCACAGATCAGCCAGAGAGATTGAGGAACAGTCACATAAGCTGTTGCCTCTTTATGAAGCACCCACTGGGAGAAATAATCAATCTATGAGAGTTAATAAACCCTCTTCTTATCAAGAAATACAAAGAATCAAGGAGGATCTGGGAGACTATTTAGAGGACCCAGAAAAATATATTAGAGCTTTTAAGGGTGTTACTCTGCTTTATGACCTTACTTGGAAGGATGTAATGTATCTCTTGGGACAAACGCTGACTCCCGACTCAAAAAGTCAAGTCTTGGGAAAGGCGGTTGCTTATGGAGATGAATGGCTTGGCAATGAATCAGTAGGGAAGAGGGAGGATGAGATAACCACCCTCCCTACAGGGAATCAGGCGGTCCCAACTATAGAACCAGACTGGGACTATAACACAGCTAAAGGAAGATGGGATCAGAGTCATTTTGTCAGATGTATTCTTGAAGGACTCAAGCAGGCAGTGCTAAGCCTTTAAATTATGGCAAATTGGCAAACATAGAACAGGAAGAAAAGGAAGCTCCTGGTAAATTCCTAGATAGACTGAGATAAGGCCTCCACAGATTCACTGGGATTGATCCCAAAAGTGAAGAGGGAAAAGTGATCTTAAAAGATAAATTTCTCACTCAATCGGCTCCAGATATTTGCAGTAAACTATTAAAACAGGCATTTGGACCTAATCAGTCTTTAGATACAATTGGCTCAGACAGTCTATTATGGTAGGGAATATGAGGAAAAGAAAGAAAGGCAGAAAAAGACAAAGGAAAAGGCGGAAGCCTTCGCAGTGGTGATGAAAAGCATTCTTAAACAGCCTGGAAAGAATGCCCAGAGGGACCCAGGTGAAAAGGAATAGGCTTGCTATTACTGTGGAAAGGAGGGGCATCTCAAGCGAGATTGCCCTCAGGCATCCAAGCTGCCCTCTCCTCTATGTCTGCAAAGGACCACACTGGAAGAGAGACTGCCCCCAGAGGCGTAGGTTTCAGGGGTCAGACTCTCAAGACAATCAGGACTGAAGGTGCCCGGGGGTCCCCACACAAGCTCCCGTCCTGATTACACCTGAGGAACCCCGGGTATTAATAACTGTGGGAGGCAAATCCGTCAATTTCCTTTTAGATACTGGGGTAACTTACTCTGTGCTTTCTGAAGCCCCTGGCCCACTTTCTTCCTGATCTGCTTCCATAATGGGACTGTCTGGACAAGCCAAAAGGTTTTACTTCAGTGTGGCAGTCAGCTGTGACTGGGATTCGGTACTATTTTCACACGAGTTTCTGATCGTGCCCGAATAGCCCTCACCCCTTTTGGGAAGGGATATACTGAGTAAGGTCCATGCCTCTGTTTTCATGAATATGGAGCCCTCCCTTTCTCTCCCTCTAATTGAACAAAATGCAAATCCTAGAGTATGGGCTGATGGAAAATCTGTGGGTTGAGCACAAAATGCTATTCCTGTAGTTATCAAGCTCAAAGACCCACAGGTATTTCCACATAAGAAGCAGTATCCACTGAAACCTGAGGTTAAGGAAGGGTTAAAACCCATCATTGAGAATTTAAAGGAGCAAGGGCTATTGATTCCCTGTAACAGTCCGTGTAACACTCCTATTTTGGGTATTCTTTCTACCCCCTTCTGATGCCTGTGTCAGAAGCTTTCTCTATCTCCTTTATACTGTAATAAAACTTTATTATACAAAAGCTCTGAGTGATCAAGCCTCGTCCCTGGCCCCGAATTGAATTCTTCTCTTCCGGAGGCCAAGATTCCCGGCGTCTTTGTTGTGATCTCGTCCACAACCTTTCAGAAGCAGTGATCAAAACCATCCCCAAGAAAAAGGAATTGCAAAAAAGCAAAATGACTGTCTGAGAAGGCTTTACAGATGCTGAGAAAAGAGAAGGGAAAGGCAAAGGAAAAAAAGGAAAGATATTCCCATTTGAATGCAGAGTTCCAAAGAATAGCAAGGAGAGATAAGAAAACTTTCCTCAGTGATTAGTGTAAAGAAATAGAGGAAAACAATAGAATGGCAAACACTAGAAATCTCTTCAAGAAAATTAGAGATGCCAAGGGAATATTTCATGCAAAGATGGGCACAATAAAGGACAGAAATGGTATGGACATAACAGAAGCAGAAAATATTAAGAAGAGATGGCAAGAATACACAGAAGAATGATACAAAAAAGATCTTGAGGACCCACATAACCACGATGGTGTGATCACTCACCTAGAGCCAGACATCCTGAAATGTGAAGTCAAGTGAGCCTTAGGAAACATCACTACAAACAAGGCTAGTGGAGGTGATGGAATTCCAGTTGAGCTATTTCAAATCCTAAAAGATGATGCTGTGAAAGTGCTGCACTCAATATGCCAGCAAATCTGGAAAAGTAAGCAGTGGCCACAGGACTGGAAAAGATTAGTTTTCATTTCAATCTCAAAGAAATACAATGCCAAAGAATGTTCAAAGTACCACATAATTGCAATCATCTCACACGCTAATGTTCAAAGTAATGCTCAAAATTGTGGAAGCCAGTCTTCAAATCGTGAACTTCCAGATGTTCAAGTTGGATTTTGAAAAGGCCAAGAAACCAAAGATCAAATTGCCAACATCCACTGGATCATTGAAAAAGCCAGAGAGTTCCAGAAAAACATCTTTTTCTGCTTTATTGACTACTCCAAAGCCTTTGACTGAGTGGATTACAACAAACTGGAAAATTCTTAAAGAGATGGGAATACCAGGCCACCTGATCTGCCTCCCGAGAAATCTGTATACAGGTCAAGAAGCAACAGTGAGAATTGGACATGGAACAACAGACTGATCCAAATCAGAACAGTCAAGGCTGTATATTGTCACCTTGCTTATTTAACTTATATGCAGAGTATATCATGCTAAATGCTGGGCTGGATGAGGCACAAGCTGGAATCAAGATTTCCAGGAGAAATATCAATAGTCCCAGATATGCAGATGATACCACCCTTATGGCAGAAAGCGAAGAAGAGCTAAAGAAATGAAAGAGCTTAATGAAAGTGAAAGAGGAAAGTGAAAAATTTGGCTTAAAACTCATCATTCAGAAAAGTAAGATCATGGCATCTGGTCACATCACTTCATGGCAAATAAATGAGGAATCAATGCAACAGTGACAGACTTTATTTTGGGAGGCTCCAAAATCACTGCAGATGGTGACTACAGCCATGAAATGAAAAGAAAGACACTTGCTCCTTAGATGGAATGCTATGATCAATGTAGACAGCATATTAAAAAGCAGAGACATTACTTTGCCAACAAAGGTCTGTCTAATCAAAGCTATTGTTTTTTACAGTAGTCATGTATGGATGTTAGAGCTGGACTATAAAGAAAGCTGTGTGCTGAAGAATTGATGCTTTTGAACTGTGGTGTTGGTGGAGACTTTTGAGAGTCTCTTGGACTGCATGGAGATCCAACCAGTCCATATAAAGGAAATCAGTCCTGAATATTCATTGGAAGGACTGATGCTAAAGCTGAAACTCCAATACTTTGACCACCTGATGTGAAGAATGACTCACTGGAAAATACCGTGATGCTGGTAATGATTGGAAGGTGGGAGAAAAAGGGGGTGACAGAGGATGAGATGATTGATGGCAACAATGACTCAGTGTACATGAGTTTGAGTAAGCTCCAGGAGTTGGCGATGGACGGGGAGGCTTGGCGTACTGCGGTCCATAGGGTCACAAGTAGTCAGACATGACCGAGCGATTGAACTGAACTGATGTCATCCAGGGTTGTGTTCAGGGACGTGTGAACTGTGCATTTGCTTAGGACCATGTGCTCAATAGGACCCCATGCTTAGTATAATGCTCCTCTGCATTATGAAATTCTTAATTTTTAAATAAAGGGGTTGATCCCTCATTTTCCTTCTGAGTGAACCCAACAAATTATGTAATGGTTCTGATACAACCTGAGAGTAGATTGCCTGGTGAATCAAGTTGGTTTGTAGAGCAAAGTAAAATGGATTGGTGTTATTTGTAAACATCTATGGATATCCTTCCTTCTTTTAAAGTTATTGACACTTTTTTTTAATAAATTTAGATTGGAAGTGACAGCTATATTATTGGTTTTAACAGAAAATGATGATATTTATTTTAAGCCTTTATAGCTTACTATAAAAAGTAGACTAAATATAGCCACGAGAAGCAAAATGAAGAGTGAAATATATTCCCTGTGCTCTTGTGAGTCAGTAGAGTGAACACTGTTAAGAATCATTTTTAAGTTATTCAGTGTGTAACCATTTCTTTCCACATAAAGATGCTAGGTCTCATTCCCACATATATATTTAAATTTAAAATCTTATTTCAAGTTACTTGCAAAGACAACATCCAAAAGGACTTGAAGATTCAAGTTTACCTGTTTGAACCTAGAGCTTTAACCATATTTTGATAATTGGTTGCCAAATAATCCAATGCTAAAATAAATTTCCAAATTAAGATACTCAAAAGTTTAACCTGAAGATATACTAAATAGTAAGTCCTTTTTCTTTCTTTGAATCTACAGACTCAAAAGGAGCTGAATGATCTACATTCAGAGGGTTTGTTGTCCTGGGTTGGGGTGAAAAAACAAACACAACCATTCAGAAGCAAAAACAAAGGTAGACTGACTGATATTAGAGATACTATTGCATAATCAATGCACTGTGTCATAATTGGAAATGTGAGAACCTGTTTAGTAAAAAGAATCATCTCTCTGGAGCCCTCGGAAAGGGAGGAGTTATATACAAAGTAATTTTGTTTCTACCAACCAGGACCTCCATGGTACGGAAACAACAGCTTGCTTCTGTAAGTGGCGGGAAGGCCATAGCTTATGATACACTAACTTATTCTGCATGTTTTTATTTTACTCTATGAAATTATAAACCATAACACCTTAAACAGGCCAAAGTTCCATTCTTTAATCAGCACTTCTAGCTTAGATGTAATGTTACTTCTGAAAACCCCTCAAATAAATATTTTGGACATTCCAGAAGAGCTCCCTTTGTGCCCATAAGCTAAAGATATAGGTTGCTTGTATTGATCTACAAAAGCAACATGGAAAGTGTGGTTGAAGTATTGTCTCTAGAAGCTATCCCATTTATACACCTAAATTATTTTAATTTAATTGATTCAACTTGGATAATTTACTTTAAATTTTAATATATTTCAGTTGGTAGTGTTTTGATTGTCTCATTATCTCAACAAGAGGTATTACCTTTCAATTTTCTCTGATTTTTGGATACTTCTAAATAAGAAGTAGAATGAATTTTTTGATGTGCCTAATTCCACCAGGCTCTATTTATAATAAAAATTAAGAATCTATTATTACTTAATTCTCTTGAGAGAGTAGCATTGACATATATTCACTACCATGTGTAAAATAGATAGCTAGTGGGAAGCTGCTGTATAGAACAGGGAGCTCAGCTTGGTGCCCTGTGATGATCTAGAGAGATGAGATGGGGAAGACAGAAGGGAGGCTCAAGAGGGAGGGGATATATGTATAGTTACAGCTGATTTGCACTGTTGTACAGCAGAGACTAACACAACATTGTCAAGCAATTATATGCCAAATAAAAAATAAATGTAAAAAAGAATTTGGTTAAAAAAACCCTATTGCTTAATTCTTTGGAGCTTGATCAGTTAATTTCAGGATTCTAAGTCTTTTTGTTGTTGAGAATCTGTCCTTGAATAAGATTATATTTGCTAGGCAATTTTAATAAGCTACATTTGGGGAACTTGACCAAAGGATTGCTGGTTTTTAACAATCTGAGCTAACATTGAAATAGCAGGCGGAGGAAAATGGAGTGATGTGGTGCTCTATAATGTATCATGAGTTTACCAAATTATTCAAAATCTGGTGCTAGTGCCATGGATTTGGCTTCTTATGCACATTAAGTCCTTTACATATATGCTCATCTAACCTTCTCACCAACCTACAGTAGTGTTATTAGTATAGTGTTATTACTAGAGAAGTAAGAACCTGCTTAAGTTCATAGTATATATTGGTATTGACGATGCATTGACTCTAGGTCTGACTCCAAAATCCAAGCTTTTAACCACTGTCTTTTACTCAAAAATTTAAAATATGACCTCCACTCATTGTCTACCAGAATCTCATTTCCACTGCTAGATATGATGAGTTTAGGAGCTCTTATTGTATGTTTACTCTTTTCCCAGCCCTGCTTTAAAGATTTATAAATATTGTATTTAATAGGTAATCTCAAATATTCCCATTTTATAGTGAGGGAAACTGAGATTTAGTATTAAGTAAATTTTCCCAAGATAATGGAAAGATCTCATGTCAGAGTTGGATGTCCTGGATACACATCCAACTCTGTATCCTTCTCACCCTAATTACCTCCTAAAAGCCCAGTCTCCAAATGCCAACACATTGAGAGGTAGGGTTTCAACTTATGAATTTTGAGGGAACACAAACATTCAGTCCATAACATCATCTGAGAGTTAACACAGCATACTGTAGGCATGAGTGTACAACACACACAGACACACAGACATACATACAAAAAGAAGGATCCATCACAGATCATGGATGGAATATTAATTAATCTTGTTATTTCCCATTTAAACTACTGTGTCAGTTTTTTTCTGATTAAGTGCATTTAATAGTAAGCAGAATGTTATTAATTAATTAAATAGTGTTTTATTTTCTCATGTAACAAGAAACCCAGAGATAGATGGTTGCTGGTGTTTGTTCAGTAGCTTGAGGCTGTTGGAGTTGAAGTCATTATGATTCTCCTGCCTTTCTTTCATGGTTGCAAGATGATGGCTATAGCTGTTGTCCACATTTCAGGCATGAGAAATAAAAACTGAGAAAGAGCAAAAAGGTGTATGCCAGATGAGTCTTGAACAGATTTTTCTAGGAGCTCCACCCAATGATTTCAGCTTACATTTTATTGACCAGAACTATATTATGGTGGCTGCCATTACCTACTTGTAAGGAAAGCCAAGAAATACAGGTTTCCCCTGCTTCCTTAAAGTACGGTGTTTCTATAAAATGTTTTGTTAAGCTGAAATGGCATGAAGCAAATAAACAGGTACCTTAGGACACATCTTGCTAACAGATGCACAAAATAAGTGGGGACAAAGCACAGATGCTCACAGAATTCAAAGCTATGGTGGCTTGATGCTGAGATGTTGAGTGTAGTTCACAGGGAAGGAGCTTGGTGGGGCCGTTCTCGTGGCTTGAGTGCTCTCTGTCTCTATAACAGCTACTGCAAAACAAACACTGAATGCTATTTTCATCTTTTGCCTTTTTTTTCATAAAAGCAAAATCCTCTTGGAATTTCTTTGTTAGTAGAAATACGTACTAACATAGGTCTTTTGTAAAAGCAAAGTGGAGTAAACCAAACTTTTGAAAAGCTAGGGATACCTGTATAAGTTTTTTCTGGGAATATTAGTATGCCCTTTAACATGTGGATTGTGTTAATAAGCAAGTAGAGAAATAGAGATAGTGAGGTACAAGTCAGCATTATGTACCGTAAGTCCATCCCAATAGCTGAAAAGCTGTTGTGAAATTACAGACCCTCCTGAAATGGATAGATAGTCCTCTCACATAGCAGAGCTTTAGGAAATGCCCGCCACAAAGAGATTTTTAAACAATATATCAAAAGGAAACCATATTTAAGGGATCAGAATAGGTATCATACTTTAGACACTGGAGTCTTTACTCAGGACAGCCACTAGTTTAATCCAGTTGCAACCTGCAGAAAGTTTTTTGTGGTTGGCAGATGTGCTGCCTCAAGTCTGACTTTTGGCTCTCATGCTGATTCCTGCTTCTGATTAACTGTGGTTGGAGCACACTGTTCTCTTTCATTCAGAGACATCTTGTTCTTGTCTGAGTCACCACACCATTACTCATCTTCTGTTGGGTTTTCCATAAGGTTATCCAAGGAGATGCAGAGACATGAAAATCACTGAGCTGCTATAGACCAAGAGTAGGGTGTTGAGATGCACTATTCATATTTCTTCCTTTCAATATTTCTTAGGATGTATTTCAGACTGAGTGAGGCAGACATCCTCTAATTAGCACCATACTAATTGCTGCTTTAAGCTTGTCTTTTGCTCCCTAGGTTTCTATACTTAAGTTGGTCCAAGGAGTTGGTTTCATAGAGTGTTACTGATGAAGGGAAACAGAAATGGAGTTTACTTTTTTACTTTACTTCAGTCTCAAATTTGTAAATTGGTGTGCAACTGCTCCACTTTCTGCTATAAGAGAGATGAAAAGTAAATTTACCTGTTTCTTTAATTTTTTATTTTATTTTTATACAATTATTTGGGTCTTACCCTTTTTATTTTGATTGGCAATTCCATTTTCTTTTGTGTGTTTGTTTTTTTTTGACTGTGTTGTGTGGCACATGAAATCTTAGTTCCCTGCCCAGGGATCAAGCCCATGTGCCCTGAAGTGGAAGCACAGAGTCTTAATTGCTGGACTGCTGGATATTCTTTACCCGCCTCTTTAAAAAGCTAGGGTTATAGATCACTGTAGTCACAACGCATAACATTAGTTCTGTAGGGAGTGGAGCAAAAGCTAGGGACATTCAATGGGGGGCATCATAGTTAAGTTGGCTTCCCTTGTAGCTCAGTTGGTCTGCCTGAGACCAATTGCAGTGCAGGAGACCTGGGTTCAATCCCTGGATTGGGAAGATCCCCTGGAGAAGGAAATGACAACCCACTCCAGTATCCTTGCCTGTAAAATCTCATGGACAGAGGAGCCTGGTGGGCTGAATCCATGGGGTGGCAAAGAGTCGGGCATGACTGAGTGACTAACACTCTAACACTATAGTTAAGTCAGGAGAAGGGGTATGAGAGCAAATAGAAGATTCATGCAAGAAACATGGCTTGGGTAGAAGGCACAGAATATGGCTACTAATTGGAATGAGGATAGGGAAAAGGGAAGGCAGAGGAGAATCAAAGTTGGTTCAGGCGTCAGTTCCCTGAGGATGGAACTGCCACTGGGTTAAAGAAATTGAAAGATCTGTTTGGGAGTAATAGTAGGGATGATGTGCTCTGTGTTCTCTCATATATTAGTACTTTGTGGTGAAGGTAGAGGATCAAAGTCTGTTATGACTAAATAGACTGGTATGGGTTATTAGAATGCTTAGCTGCAAATCTCTTCCCAATCACTTTGTGACAGCATTTGATTTGAATTTGAATTCACATCTATTGGGTAATATGCATAAAACTCATTATATATGAAAATGAGGTGAGAACTTGTATTTTATCACTATCCTATCTCTCTTGTGTGTGTTAGCCACTCAGTTGTGTCTGACTCTTGGCAACCCCATGGACTGTAGCCCACCAGGTTCCTCTCTGTCCAAGGAATTATCCAGGCAAGAATACTGGAGTGGTAGCCATTCCCTTCCCTAGGGGATTTTCCTGACCCAGGGATCAAACTCACATCTCCTGCATTGCAGGCAGATTCTTTACTGCCTGAGCCATGGGAAACCCCCTCAATTTTCAGATACTATAAAAATTTGGGGTGGAAACTGAGGCACAACTGAACCCCCCCCCCCATGCCTCCATCTGCCAGTTCAAGGTCCAGCTGTACACCCTCCTGCTCTCTATCCCCAGTGGAATGAGCTGCATGTAGGCAGCCTTTGCCAGGGGGAGGATTTCAGGAGCCTGTCTGGTAGCCCATGTGTGGAGAGGCTGGCCAGGGTTAAGGACTGTGGATGGTGGAGCAGGAGGAGAGGTGTTGTTGCAGGAGCAGCTGCTGTGTGTGTGCATGGGGGGATGGTCAGCACTGAATAAGGGACCCAAGCTGGGGTTCCATAATAATATCAGTGGGGGACAGGCAGAGGCCTTTGCTGTCCAGATGGGGAAACTGAGGTGGAGGCTTCAGTTCCCAATCTTTGAGAAAGGAGGGGCCTGCCATCACCTACTGAGTTTCATTCATCTTCCCCAGGAAGGTACCGCAGCCCAGGAGCTGCAGTGCCTTGTCGGCAGTAACTCAGTGACACACAAGCAGGGACAGCAGCTGGACCCTGGCCACACAGACCCCCTCCACTCTTGCCACACTGAGGGGCACCCTCCCCCACCTTAGCTGCTGGGAGAAGGAGTGCCCAGCCCAGGCACCTGCCTTCCCTTGCTCATGTGCCTGAGAAAGTCTTATTTTTAGCACCTGGCCTCTTTTCCCTGTCTGGAGGGAGCTCAGGGTACAGAGTGGGAAGAAAGCAGCCAATGGGGACAGGGAGATCTGGAAGTAGGGACTCAGGGGACATCTGATCGTTCTGTTCTCCTCACCCCAAGGGGGCCCAGACACAGAGAGTGGTCCTTAGCCACCATGCAGCATGGAGATGAAGAGGACACTGTCCTGGTCCTGAAGCTGGTAGTCCAGCAGTTCCCAGTCGGCATCGTTAATCAGCACCAGGATCCCTGACTGCAGGGATGAACAGCTGTTACCTTGGATAAACAGCTCTGGCCACTCTGCTCTTTCAGCAAATTCTTCTTGATCCGACAAAGAGCTTCCGGATGTCCCACGGTGCCTCCTTCCCAGATAAGGTGACTTGATGCTTCTCCACACTGTTGAACAGGAGCTCTGCACTGCCTCTGAACTCCACCTCCACTGATAAGGGTGCTGCCATGTTGAGGAAGCCAAACAAACCAGAAACTCCTCATCTCGTCTAGTCTCTCCCATATCCCTGAGCCTGAATGATCACATACTCCAACCAAATTGAACTTTATGTTTTAAATAAACATAAATTTTTCTTTAAAATTGTAAAATAATATCGTCTCTTTCAGGTTTCAGGGGACATCTTTTTATGTTTGCCAAATTGGTATCCAGCTTTCCTAACTCAGCATTTTCCAAGTGGATTTGATCACTTGAACAATTGCTTGCTTGCATGGCAACCTACACACACTCTAACAACAATTCTTTAATATACTCACTTTGTAGAGTGATTTCTATTGACGATTGATGAATTATTCCTGGATGGTAAAGAGTATTTAAAATAAATGAAGATATTTGACTCTTCTGATTGGCACCAATACAAATCACTACTTTAAGCTTGTGTCCCTAGGTTTCCATATTTAAGTTGGTCCAACGAGTTGTTTTTTCTGAGGCAGGGAAACAGAATTGAGGTTTTTATTTCCTTACTTCCTTTTTGTCTTTTGATAGGACTCTGTACATGGGCTGCATAGTGTGACAGCAGCTATATGCTTATCTCCATCACAATTGTGCACTTGGAATATAAAAAGGGCAACATTAATATAAATTTCCATGTCCCATCATCCCTGCCAGATTAGGACCCATCAAAACAGGGTTCTATGTATCTTGAAAGACCTTTGACCTCTCTATTATATAGCTCAGCTAGCAAGTGTGTATGTTCTTTAGCTCTATCCTGGTTCTATTTTATGTTCTGATTCTTACTTATTTAAACCTGTTTTTATATTTTAGACCTGTAGGCTCCTTTAAGTGATTTTTAGAAGAGGAAGTACCCACATATGCATCAGTGAACCCTGGTATAGCTCCCAGGAGCTCTCTCAAGCCTGATTGTGCATGTAGATTTGATATAAGTAATAGAAATCTTTTTTGGTTTTGGTGAAGAAAATATTTCTTTCATGTATTTTTTTTTTTTTTTTTAGCTATCACCAGCCAGTGGGTACACTCATTAGTCAAAAAATGAGAAACAAACCTAAATACTTGTTGAGCCCTTTTTATGTGCCAGAAACTCTTCCAAGCTTTTTACTTATTTAATCCTCTCAATGATTCTGTGAGTTAGGTCCTGCCATTATCCCTACCTAATAGATGTGAAAATTGAGACTCAGAGACATTGGTGAGTTGTTTGCACAGTTAGCGTGAAACCTGAGTTTGAACCCAGGTCATTTGATTCCTGAGCTCACATGATTAACAAGAATATGATATTGTCTCCTTAGAACAGAGTAATCACAGTTACACAGGCACTGGTCCCTTTGTTCTCATATGAGATTTAGTTCTTTATAATGTGCCCTGAATATTCTTCACCACCAAGGACAGTGTCACATGTGCTCCCAAACTACTTAACTATTAAAGGGCATCACTTGCATGTCCTCCAGGCATTAATGGATCCTGGAATCCTTGGAAAGCCATTGCTGTAGGGTGGGGCAGGCTGTGGCAAAGGGGAAAACAATCTTTCCTTGCTGTGTCATACTCTGGAAGTGAGGCCTCAAACCTGTGCTGAGGGCTTGCTGAATTTTAAACCCCTCCTTCAGATTTTTACTCAGTCTCCTTCCTCTCTCCAGGTCTCAAACACTAGTCCAACTGGGACTTACCAGAGTTAGTTCTGCCATGTTGAGTCCACACCCCTCACCCATCCCTTCATAAAACTCTTTGTGGTTAGTGGAGCTCATTATGCATAACTCTTTCAACCTGGGTTTTCTCCTTAGAGACTTCTCAGTTACATAAAAATGGGCTTCTGTCAGCACATTCTTCAGTTTTCTAAACATAACTGGGCAAGTCTGAATCCTGTAGTAGGCTTCTTGGAACTCTTAATACCATTCTATGAACTACCACTGGTTCCCACAAATTGAAGTCTTCCTTCGAAGAGTCCCATAGCTGCTTTGGGCTCCATCCAGCCCAGAGGGGAAGGAGAAAATCAACCTGCTTTTCTTTTTTAAAATTGATTTCTTCTTTTACTTTTTATTATTTCTGTTTTTAAAATTCATTTTTATTTATTTTTTGGCCATGCAGCATGAGGGGTCTTAGTTCCCAGACTAGGGATCAAACTCATACCTCCTGCAATGGAAGTGTGAATTCTTAACCACTGGACTGCCAGGGAAATCCCTCAAGCTGCTTTTCTGATTTCCACCTACTCAAGCTTGGGTCTTGGGCTACACTCTAGACATCGTAATTTTCTGGCAGGCTATAATGATAAGTCTGATTTGCCCATCTGCCCTAACCTGGTAGTGAAAACTTGAATACATGTGACTTGTTAAGCCTCAGGACTTCCTCATGCTGAAAGCAGAGCTTACTTTCATTCCCAATTATTTCACTTCTGTGGAGAGATTTGAGATTTTTTGAACACATTCTCATCTGTATATTCTACAAAGGCATGAGTGACGGTTTTGCTATGATTCAGTCATTTTTCACATTTTCTTATAAAATCTAAGATAGGTACTTGGCTTTTCACCTGTGTCATGAAGTAGCCTCACCAGGGCGTGAGAATCTGGTGATCTTTCCTACTTCCGTGACAGCTTGAGTTTCCATACAAGCATTTCGCTGTGAATATCCTTGACAACCTATTTGATCTATGTGGGTCTCATCTGTATGTCAATTTGCTGCATCCTTGCCTTTTTTCTTCTTTGACTATTTCATCATGAACAGAACTATAAGCATTCCCTTCTGCCTTTTGATGTGAGTTTATATAGAAAAGTAGCTTACTCTACTCTACATTCCTTAACAACCTTTAGTATTAGAGCTGCTTTCATGTACCAGTGCCTTGGTGCACTTCAGTTTACTCTGTTCATCTCTTTGCTCACTTTCATTTACATCCCATCCCACCTAGCCCCACACCAGATAACCTGTGCAGAGTAGCCTGCTGTCTGTCTATGGCATGTCCTGGTTATTGGTCAATCACTAGGGAATTCTTCTGGGGGAGGATAACTGTGATGGCTTTGATACTTTTTAGGTTAATCCAGCCATGCCTGCCAAGAATCTTACACCACTCTGAGGAAGCATATATTTTTACAAATTTAAAGCCATAGAGGAGGGCTTAATACTAAACTTGCAGGGTTTACTTCTTGATCACTCTGGGAAAGAGTTTGCAATGTTTTGCAGTTGTTACTGATCGTTTTGAGTCAGTCCCCAACAAGGGTCCTTCTGCTTGGAGTCTTTCTAACCCATAGAAGGAGAGAGACCAAGTTTGATCCAGAAACAAAGGGAAACTTCTTCTTTGAACAGAGAATGGAGAGACCTTGAGCTCACACTCTAGAGTGGCGGGCTCCAATACTTTTGGCACCAGGGACTGATTTCGTGGAAGACAATTTTTCCATGGACTGAATATGGGGGTGGGGTGGGGAGAGGCATGGTTTTAGGAGGATTCAATCATATACACTTATTGTGCACTTTATTTCTAATCTAATGCCATGGTTGATCTGAAAGGAAATACCAGTTAAAGGTCTGGAGGTTGGGAACTCCTGCTTAAGACCATAAACTCCCCTGATAGGTCATGGGTGGGGCTACTTTATAGAGATATCTTCAGGGAGGGGCAAAATTCTGCACAGAGCCTCTGCATTCAGCCTACCACCGCTGCCATCTTGAATCACTGAGTGACATGCAATCCGTGGAGCGGAGGTATCTGTGCAACCTTTTCTCAGGAGGACCCCTGGCCTGAAGGGCCTTATGAGGCACTCTGCACAATGTGCCTTGTGAGCAGGTGACCCTAGACTAAGCACAAAGAAAAAGAGAAAGAAAAGGTTGACTTTATTTTATTACCCAGATTCTATTTTTATTTCCTGGGAATTTTTATTGGGCTTTGTCAGTGACACAAGCTTGGGCAGGTTATTAAAACCCATATAGATCGTCCTCTAGATAGGTCTGGATACACCCGTCCCTGTGTGTTTCAAAGGCCCCTGGAAGATAGTTTCCATAACTCCGTCTCACTTCCTGAGGGTAGCACAGCCCCACATGCATCTCCTAGCATTGCTTGGAAAGTCATTTGGCAGTTTGGTGAGGAGGAACGAGCCCTAGTTATAGAGGAAGTAATAGCAATGAATAGCAACTATTCTCAAAAGCACCCACCATGTACCAGATACTATCACTTTCTATACATTATCTCATTTTATCTTCACATAATGAGGTAGGTATTTTCCACATTTTACATATGACTAAGATTAAGTAACCTATTCAGGGTCATCCAATTTCCCAATGCCTCAGCAGGTGTGGCTTGTTTAATTTCCACCATGTTCACCTCTACTCACAGAAACCTGTGAAAGATTGTTGCTGTAACACGAAAAGATGCTGGGATTCTTGGCCTCCAGAGGAGACGAATAAAATCTGGGGCTAGATACGAGGCTTGATGGCTCAGAGCTTTTGTGTAATAAAGTTTTATTAAAGTATAAAGGAGATAGAGAAAACTTCTGACATAGGCATCAGAAGGGGGCAGAAAGAGCACCCCATTGCTAGTGTTAGCAATGGAGTTATATACTTTCCAATTAGTTATTACAGTGAGTCAAAAGAATGCCTGGAGGTTGTAAAGACTTCACTAGACCTACTCCCATAATTTATGTTTAAGATAACAGGATTAGAAAGAAGGTTTTTTTTTTTTTTTTTTTCAGAGATTGTCCTCAAGATGGATACATTATTATTATGTAATCCTAAGGAATGTAGAGGGAAAGAGAAAAAATAGTCCTCTCTTTCTCCTTAAGAATTCCAGACCCGTCTCTCCTTGGGGACCCCTAGACTTCTTATCAACCTGCTTAGGAAATGACTCTCTCACCTGGATGATGGAGATGTGCAAACTCCTCCTGGTCACCTCTATCTCCCTCCTCCCTCTTCTCTTCTCCATGTAACTCTGTGTACCTCTCTGGATGTCCCTCACTGTGGAGAAACTTTTCATCATTAACCTAGATGTTTTATAATCAGTGCTGTATAGATGGAGAAGTCGTGAGGCTACTGTAAGAATAAGACTGAAAACCAGAGGCAGGAGGCTTAAGTCCAAATCCTGAGAGCACCAGAAAACTCCTGAATCTAGGGAATATTAATTGATAGGAGCTCATTGAAAACCTCCCTACCTACACTGAAATCAAGGACCACCCAACGGCCAACAAGTTCCAGAGCAAGACATACCACGCAAATTCTGCAGCAACACAGGAACATAGCCCTGAGCTTCAATACAGGCTGCCCAAAGTCACACCAAACCCAGTGACATCTAAAAACTCATTACTGGATACTTCACTGCACTCTAGAGAAAAGAAATCCAGTCCACCCACCAGAACACCGCCACAAGCTTCCCTAACCAGGAAACCTTGACAAGCCATGCATCCAACTCCACCCACAGCAAGGAATCTCCACAATAAAGAGGAACCTCAAACTGCCAGAATACAGAAAGGCCACCCCAAACAGCAATATAAACAAGATGAAAAGGCAGAGAAATACCCAGCAGGTAAAGGAACAGGATAAATGCCCACCAAACCAAACAAAAGAGGAAGAAATAGGGAATCTACCTGATAAAGAATTCAGAATAATAATAGTGAAAATAATCCAAAATCTTGAAAACAAAATGGAGTTACAGATAAATGGCCTGGAGACAAGGATTTAGAAAATGCATGAAAGATTTAACAAGGACCTAGAAGAAATAAAAAAGAGTCAGTATATAATGAATAATGCAATAAATGAAATAAAAAACACTCTGGAGGGAACCAACAGTAGAATAACTGAGGCAGAATATAGGATAAGTGAGGCAGAAGATAGAATAGTAGAAATAAATGAAACAGAGAGGAAAAAAGAACAGAGAATTAAAAGGAATGAGGACAACCTCAGAGACCACTGGGACAATGTTAAACACTCCAACATTTGAATCGTAGGAGTCCCAGAAGAAGACAAAAAGAAAGACCATGCGAAAATACTCAAGGAGATAAAAGTTGAAAACTTCTCTAAAATGGGGCAGGAAATAATCACCCAAGTCCAAAAAACCCAGAGAGTCCCAAACAAGATAAACCCAAGGAGAAGCACCCCAAGACACATATTAACCAAATTAACAAAGATCAAACACAAATAAGAAATATTAAAAGCAGCAAGGAAAAAACAACAAATAACACACAAGCGTGTTCCCATAAGCATGACAGCTGATCTTTCAATAGAAACTCTTTAGACCAGAAGGTTATGGCAGGACATACTTAAAGTGATGAAAAAAAATAACCAGGTTACTGTACCCAGCATGGATCTCATTCAAATATGAAGGAGAAATCAAAAGCTTTATAGACAAGAAAAGGCTGAGAGAATTCAGCACCACCAATTGCTCCAACAATTGCTAAAGGATCTTCTCTACACAGGAAACACAGAAAGGGTGTATAGACTCGAACCCAAAACAATAAAGTAAATGGCAACAGGATCATACTTATCAATAATTATCTTGAATGTAAATGGGTTGGATGCCCCAATCAAAAGACAAAGACTGGCTGAATGGATACAAAAACAAGACCCCTATATATGTTGTCTACAAGAGACCCCACCTCAAAACAAGGGAAAGATACAGACTGAAAGTGAAGGGCTAGAAAAAGATATTCAATGCAAATAGAGACCAAAAGAAAGCAGAGTGGCAATACTCATATCAGATAAAACAGACTTTAAAACAAAGACTGAAAAGCGACAAAGATGGACACTACATAATGATCAAAGGATCAATACAAGAAGAAGGTGTAACAATTATAAATATATATGCACACAACATAGGAGCACTGCAATATTTAAGACAAATGCTAACAAGTATGAAAGGGGAAATTAACAATAACACAGTAATAGTGGGAGACTTTAATACCCCACCCACACCTATGCATAAATCAACTAAACAGAAAATTAGCAAGGAAACACAAACTTTATCTATTTATCTATTTATTTTTTAAAATAAATTTATTTATTTATTTTCTTTACATTACTGTGTTGGTTTTGCCATGCATTGACATGAATCCGCCATGGGTATACATGTGTTCCCCTTCCAGAACCCCCCTCCCACAAACTTTAAATAATACAATGGACCAGTTAAACCTAATTGATATCTATAGGACATTTCACCCCAGAACAATCAATTTCACCTTTTCCTCAAGTGCACATGGAACCTTCTCCAGGGTAGATCACATCCTGGACCATAATCTAGCCTTGGTAAATTCAAAAAAATTGAAATCATTCCAAGCATCTTTTCTGACCACAATGCAGAAAGATTAGATGTAAATAACAGGAGAAAAACTATTAAAAATTCCAACATATGGAGGTTAAACACCACACTGCTGAATAACCAAAAAATCACAGAAGAAATAAAAAAAGAAATCAAAATATGCATAGAAACAAGTGAAAATGAAAACACAACAACCCCAAAACCTTTGGAACAGTATAAAAGCAGTGCTAAGGGGAAGGTTCATAGCAATACAAGCTTACCTCAAGAAACAAGAAAAAAGTCAAATAAATAACCTAGCTCTACACCTAAAGTAACTAGAAAAGGAAGACATAAAGAACCCCAGGGTTAGTAGAAGGAAAGAAATCATAAAAATTAGGGCAGAAATAAATGCAAAAGAAACAAAAGAGACCATAGCAAAAATCAACCAAGCCAAAAGCTGGTTCTTTGAGAAGATAAATAAAATTGATAAACCATTAGCCAGATTCATCAAGAAAAAAAATGGAGAAGAATCAAATCAACAAAATTAGAAATGAAAATGGAGAGATCACAACAGACAACACAGAAATACAAAGAATCACAAGAGACTACTATCAGCAACTATATGCAAATAAAATGGGCAACTTGGAAGAAATGGACAAATTCTTAGAAACTTTCCAAAACTGAACCAGGAAGAAATAGAAAATCTTAACAGACCCATCACAAGCACGGAAATCAAAAATGTAATCAGAAATCTTCCAGCAAACAAAAGACCAGGACCAGACAGCTTCACAGCTGAATTCTACCAAAAATTTAGAGAAGAGCTAACACCTATCCTACTCAAACTCTTCCAGAAAATTTCAGAGGAAGGTAAATTTCCAAACTCATTCTATGAGGCCACCATCACCCTAATACCAAAACCTGACAAAGGAGAAAAGGAGAAAAGTGGAGAAAAGGGAACCCTCTTACACTGTTGGTGGGAATGCAAACTAGTACAGCCACTATGGAAAACAGTGTGGAGATTCCTTAAAAAACTGGAAATAGAACTGCCATGTGACCCAGAAATCCCACTTCTGGGCACACACACCAAGGAAACCAGAATTGAAAGAGACATGTGTACCCCAATGTTCATTGCAGCACTGTTTATAATAGCCAGAACATGGAAGCAACCTAGATGTCCATCAGCAGATGAATGGATAAGAAAGCTGTGGTATACATACACAATGGAATATTACTCAGCCATTAAAAAGAGTACATTTGAATCAGTTCTAATGAGGTGGATAAAACTTGAGCCTATTATACAGAGTGAAGTAAGCCAGAAAAACACCAATACAGTATACTAACATATATAAATGGAATTTAGAAAGATGGTAACGATAACCCTGTATGCGAGACAGCAAAAGAGACACATGTATAGAACAGTCTTTTGGACTCTGTGGGAGAGAGTGAGGGAGGGATGATTTGGGAGAATGGCATTGAAACATGTATATTATCATATGTGAAATGAATTGCCAGTCCAGGTTCGATGCATGAGACAGGGTGCTCAGGGCTGGTGCATTGGGATGACCCAGAGGGATGGGATGGGGAGGGAGGTGGGAGGAGGGTACAGGGTGGGGAACACATGTACACTTATGACATATTCATGTCAATGTATGGCAAAACCACTACAATATTGTAAAGTAATTAGCCTTCAATTAAAATAAATAAATTAAAAAAACCCCACAAAAACCCTTGAAGTGCATAGCATTTTAGGAAAGACAGTGATGATCAATGCAAATTAATTGCTGTTTATTTAATTAGTCTCATGACTTGACATTTAGATTTCCCCCAGATATTTTGCTAGAAATAACACCATGTAGCTAAAGCCTTGCAAACATCTGTGACTATTTCCTGTGGAAGTAAAACTATGACTCAAGAAGTAAGTAAAATTGTAACAAGTTTTGATATGTTTCAGTAAATTGTCCTCCAAAAAGTTGTGACATAGTCTCTCTGTCATTTGGTTGTTTGAAAGCTTGGTAACTATTTCTTTTATATGTCAGCAAATTACTGATGCCAAAGTTGCAAGAGAGGACCAATGACAAGATTTTGGAGAAAACTAGTAAATCATTCTTCCAAAATTATATTCATCATTAATCAGCAGTCTGTGAGGACAATTGTTTGCTCAGTTGTTTTATACCTTGCCCATATTTCTATGTTTTTAATCAACTAGGGTTTCACAAAAAAGTTTGTTGGATTTTTTTGAAATCAATATAGTCTATATCTACATACTCCCTGTCTCCAACAGTATAACAATCCTATGAAATAATAGAAATTTTATTAGTTCAGTATAACATTCTCTGTAAATGATACTAGTTCCCATTGCTCACTACTTCCTTTAACAGCACTGTCCAAAGGAAACTTCTGCAGTGAAGAATATTACCTGTACTTTTCAGTATGGTAGCCATTAGCCATATGCTGCTACTGAGTACTTAAAAAGTGACTCATGTGACTCAGGAATTGACTTATTTTAAAAAAAAGTAAATAATTTAAATGATTAGATTTGACTAGTGATTATAGTGGACATCAACTTTATAATGTCTGGCAAACCATCTTTCTAATAAGTATTGTGTAATTTGAGTCTAATGTTAAACTGAGAAACTCACAGTTCCTTGTAAATGAAGCTCACATTTCGTTCACAGAACACTGATTTACATTGGTCTCTGTCTCACTTTGTTCTTAATTGCAAATATTTATTTTACTACATCAACTCATAATTTTTGAAAGGTTTCTGACAATGATTCCGTGTCAATGATTAATATAATCAAGTTGTTTTCAGGTGTTGGGATATAACTAAATCTGGAATATAACTGACAACTAGTTCTTTCAACCTGGCTTTATTTCCTTTAACAAGATTTTTCTTATAACGTGAACATCATTCTCCTTGATGAAGATGTAAATAAAAAGAAAAGTTGAGTAATTTTTTTTCTACTTTTCATCTTTGACATTATTATTATCTTTCATAAATAGCTGGCTTTCCCCTTATTTTTCTTAAAGTTGATGTAGCTAATGTGATCCTTTCTGTTGTCAATGACATTTTTGTTTCACAAGCCTAAAATATTTTGGTTATTAGTATTCTTGTTAGAATACAATTCTTTTATGTCCATCTACAATCATTAGGCTTTATTTTCTCCTAGTTTTTTAAAATGTCATTTAATAATTTAAGTTCAACAGGAACATGTATATCCATATATATACTCCTTTAACTATTTCTCTCTGCATCCCCTAGGAATCAGATTTGGTTATATTTTAAATCAGTTCACCCCATTCAATGGTATTGACAGGCCTTTAATTGCCAGGTAGTGAGTCCAGACTGGAGATTGTTAGGTGAATTAGATATGAGTGTTACCATCAGAAGACTTATATTCTACTAAGGTAAGCCAACTTATATACTATAAGCCATATACAATAAATATAGCATATGCTTATTAAGAGTAATCACAGTGTTCTGTGGGAGCATAGTAGAGAGACAGGATTAATTCTGCTTGTAGAACATGTAGAATGGGATAAGGAGGCTGTGAAAAATCAGAGAAGTCTGGAACAGAAGTGATGTTTGATTAAGAATGAATATGAGTTTGTGGGACAGAGAAGCTCGGTAATGTGATATCCTAAATGTGATCAGTTTGGTTAGTTTTCTGTGATTGTGGTTTTCATTCTGTCTGCCCTCTGATGGATAAGGATAAGAGGCTTATGGAAACTTCCTGATGAGAGAGACTGATTGAGGGGGAAACTGGGTCTTTTTCTGATGGGCAGGGCCATGTTCAGTAAATCTTTAATCCAATTTTCTGTTGATGGGTGGGGCTGTATTCCCTCCCTGTTGTTTGACCCGAGGTCAAACTACCTTGGAAGTAGTGAAGATAATGGCTACCTCCTTAAAAAGGTCCCATGCATGCATTCAGTCCCCTGACCCTGCAGCAGGCCACTGCTGACTCTTGCCTCCACTGGAGACTACTGGACACTCACTGGCAAGTCTGGGTCAGTCTCTTGTGGGGTCACTGCTCCTTTCTCCTGGGTCCTGATGTGCACAAGATTCTGTTTGTGCCCTTTACTTTCTTGGGCTCCAAAATCACTGCAGATGGTGACTGCAGCCATGAAATTAAAAGATGCTTGCTCCTTGGAAGAAAAGCTATGACCAAACTAGATAGCATATTAAAAAGCAGAGACATTACTTTGCTAACAAAGGTCCATCTAGTCAAAGCTATGGTTTTTCCAGTAGTCATGTATGGATGTGAGAGTTGGACTATAAAGAAAGCTGAGCACCAAAGAATTGATGCTTTTGAACTGTGGCATTGGAGAAGACTCTTGAGAGTCTCTTGGGCGGCAAGGAGATCCAATCAGTCCATCCTAAAGGAAATCAGTCCTGAATATTCATTGGAAGAACTGATGCTAAAGCTGAAACTCCAATACTTCGGCTATTTGATATGAAAAGCTGACTTACTGGAAAAGATCCTGATGCTGAGAAAGATTGAATGCAGGAGAAGGGGTTGACAGGGGATGAGATGGTTGGATGGCATCACCGACTCAATGGAGATGAATTTGAGGAATCTTTAGGAGTTAGTGATGGACAGGGAGGCCTGGCATGCTGCAGTCCATGAATTTGCAAAGAGTCAGACACGACTGAGTGACTGAAATAACTAATTCATAAATGAAACATGAACAGAAGCCAGATTATACTGGGCTTCAATTAGTTCTGCAGCTGGAGTAGAATACTTCTTCTGTGAATGAGCGGAGACGAGACTGAAGTTAGTGAACAGCTAAATGATGAGGGGTGGTGAATGTTTTCTCAGGGATTTGAATTTATTCCAAATGGAATCAACTTGAATGTTCTTGAACAGAGAAGGGAAACAGATTCTTTTAGAAAAACAATTCTGGCAACATGAACACAGGATATGTTAGACTTTGGAAAACTTGTGTCAGGGAAGTCATTAGTCAAGAGGATGATGAACATACAACTAGTTCAATGCAGAGTAATACAAGGGGTTCAAACTGAGTGACATTTAGAAGGTAGAATTGATAGGATTCAGTGGCCGATTGAATGTGGGGAAAAGGAAGAGGCAGGGATATGATTCACAAGTTTCTCATATTTTTAATGTTTTTGAGTTCAGTTTTCCTCTTGAATCACTTTCCCTTTATGATCTCTGGATATGAGATCATGTCTATCTTTCCTTTGAACTTTTGGAAACTGTTTCCCAGTGGTGAATGAGTGTTTGCTGATTTTACAAAGTGTTCCAGACCTCCTGTCCTAGGAATTCTAAGACATGCTCATCACATTTTAAAAATGTCTTTATTTTGATATCATTTTAGATTGACAGAAGAGTTGCAGAAATAGCCTAGTGGGTTCCCCTATACCCTTCACCGGCCTGTGTTTGTTAACATCGTGCATAATTAGAGAACAACTACCAAAACTGAGTATTAAGCCTTAATTCAGTTACTATTAACTGAATTACAAAATTCGTTTGACTTCACTCATTTCTCCATAGGGAGAAGGCAATGGCACCCCACTCCAGTACTCTTGCCTGGAAACTCCCATGGATGGAGGAGCCTGGTAGGCTGCAATCCATGGGGTCACTAGGAGTCAGACACGACTGGGCCACATCACTTTCACTTTTCACTTTCATGCATTGGAGACGGATATGGAAACCCACTCCAGTGTTCTTGCCTGGAGAATCCCAGGGATGGGAGCCTGGTGGGCTGCTGTCTATGGGATCGCAGAGTCGGACACGACTGAAGTGACTTAGCAGCAGCAGCAGCATTTTCCCATAAATATCCTTTTTCTTTTTTTTTTTTTTCTATTCCAGAATCCAAGCAAGGATCATACATTTCACTTAGTTGTCATGTTTCCTTGGTATCTTCCAATCTGTGACAATTTCTTAGTTTTTCTTTATCTTTTATAACCCAGATGATTCTGGAAAGTACTTTACTAGGGTTGTTAACTTTGATCAGTTAGCTAGGTTGGTGTCTCTTGGGATCTCCACTAAAGTTACTCTTTTCCCCTTCTTATTACTCAATGTTTTACAGGAGTTTCTTTGAGCACATGCAAATATCCTTTTTTCACTTAAACTTTCACACACTCATTTTAGCATCCTGAAGTGCACCTTATTTTCAGCAGTTATTACTGTGTTGTTCTAGTTGTTATTTTCTATATGTTAATTGAAATCTCTCCTTTTCTTGAAAATAGCCTGATTTAAACCAAACTTAGGGAAATAAAATTGTGCTAATTTTTTCCAGCTTTATTTAAATATATTGACAAATAACATATGTAAGTTTAAGTTATACAATGTGATAATTTGATATCCATATATATTGCAAAATAATCACCACAATAATGTTAGTTTAACTAACACCTATATTCCTCCCACAATAAGCATTTTTGTGTCTGTGTGTGAAGACAACATTCAAGGTTTACTCCCTTAACTTTTAAGTATATAATACAGTATTGTTAAATATATTTGCCATTCTGTACCTTAGATTCCCCAGAATTTATTCATCTTATAGTTAGATGAATGACATGTCCCCACCCCACCAAACTCCGAGCCTCTGGCAACCATCAATCTACTCTGTTTTTATGAATTTGACTTTTTTAGATTCTATGTACATGGAATATCATACAGTTTTTGTCTTCATCTGTCTGACTTATTTCACTTAGAGTAATGCCCTCAAAACCCATCTGTGTTGTTACAAATGTCAAGATATATGGCCGAATTATATAATCATATAACAAATACAGACAAATCCATATAATATGTAAATATAATATTTTCTCCATTCATCCATCAATGGACAATTATATTGTTTCCAGGTCTTGGAAAGTTGGGCAAAGTGCTGCAATGAACATGGGGGTGCAGGTATCTTTTCCAGATATTGTTTTCATTTCCTTAGGCTATTAATCCAGAACTGAGGTTCCTGGATCATATAGGAGTTCTATTTTTAATTTTTTGAAGAACACCTCATACTGCTTTCCAAAATGGCTGAAATGATTTGCATTCCCACCAATAGTGCATGAGGTTTTCCATTTCTCTACATTCTTATTTGTTGTTTAGTTACTAAACTATGTTCAACTATTTTCGACCCCATGGACTACGGCCCACCAGGCCCCTTGCCATGGATTTTCCAGGCAAGAATACTAGGGTGGGTTACCATTTCCTTCTCCAGAGGATCTTTCAGACCCAGGGATTGAACCCACATCTCCTGCACTGGCAGGTAGATTCTTTACCACTTAGTCAGGTTCTCATTAACATTTGTATTTCTTTAATAATAGTCATTCTAGCAGGTATGAGGTGATAACTCATGTAATGCTTTCATAAGGAAGGATTGTCTCTTCTCTCTCATTGGTTTATGTAATTATTTATTTATAAAAGGATGGATTCATGGATGTTAATTTTATTATTAGGGTTATGAGTCTATATTCATTTTAGTTAATCTATTGTAAATATTTTTCAACTTTGGCTATTGGATACTCTTTCAGGCTCTTATGTCATCTTCATCTGTTTGCATCCTTTATTTTTGAGACCTTCCTTATTGTTTAGGACCATAAGATACCCTATGCTCTTCTAGTATTTTCCTTGCCTCAGTGGTGAAATCAACCAGTTCTCCAAGGAGTACTCATAGCATTTTAATGTTCCTATCACTTCTGCTTCACTAAGCAATTCTTCCTTTTGATCAGAACTGAGTCAAAAATACAAGAATGACAGATTAAGTGCTCTCTTTTGTGCTTCCTCAAATTTTGGGGAGAGGAATATTTCAGTAAGATATATTGAATTTGCATTCAACAAATAATTACACGAGCCCTCTCTATGTCAGTGCTGGGTTAGGTATGAGAATGTACCCTCCTCTGAGGGAGTATTCTCTAGGCAGCTTGTCCCATTTTCAATACCATTCAATAATAGAAGAGCTCTTCTTTAAGCAACCTCAGGTTTGCTTTGTCATGCCTCTTCTGATGACATGGGATTCCATTAACCTAAAATGCCCCCAACTCTCTGTTGGGGTGTACTTAGGAGGTGTCTCACATGTGCTTACAAACAAGGCCAGTGAGTCATGTACAGTTACTATGAGGAAGCCTCTATTCCTTGTCTTGTTACTTGAGCTTCCTTCCTCTGTTTTGAGTCAACAGAAACAATGTTTTCCTATTTAAATAACTTTTGGTTAGTGACATAATTTCCTAATTATGTCTGGTTATATTCCTGAAGATGTAAGAATTAAAAAGGAGCAATAATAAAAATTAGAGTAAAAAAGAAGAAAGGTTAAGAAAAGTTAGTGATGTGATTTCTGGACATCTCAAGATTTAAGCATGCTTTCTTGAAATTTTTTCTCAGCACAAATGAAAAACAAGTATGTCTATTGACTGAGCCAGACATAAGAGAGAGAGAGCAAGGGAGTCCACTGATGCTATGTACACGGGCCAGAATTCCTGGTCACAAAGCAGGCTGAAAGGTAGACTTGAAGGGGCACATATGTGGCGTATGACAGGAGAGGGTCATACAAGAAGGAAATGGTAGTACAATAGATTTCTACATTATGCAAACTGATGCTGAATTACATAGTTTGTCATTAATTTCATACTTAAAACATTCAGTTCAGTTCACTCTCTCAGTTGTGTCCGCCTCTTTGCCACCCTATGGACTGAAGCACACAGTCCATAGGGTGGCACCCTATGTGGAGGACACACACTTCACTGTCCATCACCAACTCTTGGAGCTTGCTTAAACTCATGTCCCTTGAGTAAGTGATGCCATCCAACTATCTCATCCTCTGTTGACCCCTTCTCCTCCTGCGGTCAGTCTTTCCCAGCATCAGGGTCTTTTCAAATGAGTCAGTTCTTCACATCAGGTGGCCAAAGTATTGGAGCTTCAGTTTCATCATCAGTCCTTCCAATGAATATTTAGAACTGATTTCCTTTAGGATTGACTGGTTTGACCTCCTTGCTGTCCAAAAGACTCTCAAGAGTATTCTCCAACACTACAGTTCAAAAATGTCAATTCTTCCATGCTCAGCTTTCTTTATGGTCCAACTCTCACATCCGTACATGACTAGTGGAAAACCATAGCTTTGCCTATGTAGATCTTTGTTGGCAAAGTGATGTCTCTGCTTTTTAATGTGCTGTCCAGGTTGGTCATAGCTTTTCTTCCAATGAGCAAGGGTCTTTTAATTTCACGACTGTAGTCACCATCTGCAGTAATTTTGGAGCCCAAGAAAATAAAGTCTGTCACTGTTTCCATCGTTCCCTCATCTATTTGCCATGAAATGATGGGACCGGATGACATGATCTTAGTTTTATGAATGTGAATTTTAAGCCAGCTTTTTCACTCTCCTCTTTCACTTTCATCAAGAGGCTCTTTAGTTCCTCTTTGCTTTCTGCTATAAGAGTAGTGTCATCTGCATATCTGAGGTGATAGCTATTTCTCCCAGCAATCTTGATTCCAGTTTGTGCTTCATCCAGCCCAGCATTTCTCATGATGCACTCTGCACATAAGTTAAATAAGCAAGGTGACAATTTACAGCCTTGACATTCTCCTTTCCCTATTTGGAACTAGTCTCTTGTTCCATGTCCAGTTCTAACTGTTTCTTCTTGACCTGCATGCAGATTTCTCAGGAGGCAGGTAATGTGGTCTGGTATTCCCATCTCTTAAAGAATTTTCCACAGTTTGTTGTGATCCACATAGTCAAAGGCTTTAGCATAGTCAATAAAGCAGAAGTAGATGTGTTTCTGGAATTTTCTTGCTTTTTCAATGATCCAGTGGATGTTGGCAATTTGGTCTCTGGTTCCTCTACCTTTCTGAAATCCAGGTTGAAAATCTGAAAGTTCTCAGTCCATGTACTGTCAAAGCCCATCTTGGAGAATTTTGAGCATTACTTTGCTATTGTGAGAGATGAGTATAGTTGTATGGTAATTTGAATATTCTCTGGCATTGCCTTTCTTTGGGATTGGAATGAAAACTAATCTTTTCCAGTTCTGTGGCCACTGCTGAGTTTTCCAAATTTGCTGACATATTGAGTGCAGTAATTTTACAGCATCATCTTTTAGGATTTGAAATAGCTAAGCTGGAATTCCATCACCTCCACTAGCTTTGTTCATAATGATGATTCCCAAGGCCCACTTGACTTCTCATTCCAGAATGTCTGGCTCTAGATGAGTGATCACACCATTGTGGTCATCTGGGTTATGAAGATCTTTTTTTGTGTAGTTGTTGTGTGTATTCTTGCCACCTCTACTTAATATCTTCTGCTTAAGTTAAATCCATACCATTTCTGTCCTTTATTGTGCCCATCTTTACATGAAATGATGCCTTGGTTCCTCTAATTTTCTTGAAGAGATCTCTTGTCTTTCCTATTCTATTGTTTTCTTCTATCTCTTTGCACTGATCACCCGGGAAGAATATCTTATCTCTCCTTGCTATTCTTTGGAACTCTGCATTCAAATGGGAATATCTTTCCTTTTTTCCTTTGCCTTTTGCTTCTCTTCTTTCCACAGCTATTTGTAAGGCCTCCTCAGGCAACCAGTTTGCCTTTTTGCATTTCTTTCTCATGGGGATGGTTTTTAACCACTGCTTCCTGTACCATGTCAGGAATCTCCATCCATAGTTCTTCAAGGACTCTATCAGATCTAGTTTCTTGAATCTATTTCTTAATTCCACTGTATGATCATAAGGGATTTGATTCAGGTCATACCTGAATGGTCTAGTGGTTTTCCCTACTTTCTTCAATTTAACTTTGAATTTGGCAAGAAGGAGTTCATGATCTGAGCCAGTCAGCTCCCAGTCTTTTTTTTTTTTTGCAGCTGTTTACAGTAGCATTATTTTGTGGCCCTTTTTGTAGACTACTTCAGCATAATCTATAATCCAACTGTCTGATTCACATTTTCACACAGAAATTTTACTACTTCATGTGTTTTCTGTTGGTTTAATATTTTAAAGTATTCCCTTTTTATTTCTAACTTATACAAGTTATAGAGAATGACGACCATGTCATAAGACAAAATAGGATTCAATTAGCAAGTCCAGAAGGCAGGAAAAAACTAGTAGTCAACTGATCTAGAAATGGAGGGTTGAGGAGTGGTGGCTTTCTCAACCTTGTCAGTATTGATATTTTGGGCCAGGTAATTGTTTGTGGTTGGGGTTATCCTATGCATTGTAGAATTTTAGCAGAAGCTCTGGTCTCTACCATCCAGAAGCCATTGGAATTTTGAGCTCTTGCCTCCAAGTTGTGACCACCAAAAATGTTTCTAGAGGTTGTCAAATAGTTCCTGGGAGCAAAATTGCCTGCTATAGCGTAAAAGAAAGGAGACTTAAATGACACAGAAAAAAGAGAATTGTGTTTGCATCTTGATTTATATAAGCCAAATATAAAAAATTATGAGACAGCTGGAAAAATATCAATAACTGGATATTTGATAATAGTTAGGAGTAATTGTTTAATTTGGAAGTGGGATAATAGTATTGTGATTATTTTTTTAAAGATTTTTAAAAATATTGTATATTGAGTGATATATATTGAAATTTAAAATTAAACTGATATATCAATATCTTCTATTTACTTAAAAAATATAGTGAGATGAGTGGGTGAAAAAATGAGTGGTTGTTTAGATGACTGGAGATTGACCAAGTGATGGGTCCCTGGGGTGGATTCATCATGCTATTTTCTAACTTTTGTATGTGTTTCACATTTTCCGTAATGAAATGTTTTCTTAGAGTGATAATAGTATAAAATGATAATGAGACATTTTCAGATAACTACCAGAAAAAAAAAAAACAAAAACAGAAGAAATAGCTAAGAAGAGATGAAAGCAGTAGTAACTGGGAAGGGTTACAGTGAAATTAGAATACTACCTTTTTGTTAACCTTTTAGCACTATTCCACTATTAAAGCTGTGTGCTACTAATTCTTTGACAGTTAAGAAATAATATAAAAAAAAGCCTAAAATCCAAAATAAACACTGGAGAGATGCTATTGATAATTCTTTTTGTGAAGACACAGTTAGATTTGGTTCTATAAAAATTCCTATGTCTAGAGATCAAGTTAAATGACATCACAAAAACTCAATCAGCTGAATCTAGAATGTGGAACACTATGCATGGCTTATGACTTGCTTTTGATTCAGATCCAGTTACCTTCTTTTTCTCTTCTACCTCTTTTTTTGGAACACATTAAGAGAATGAAAGCCTTCTGGAGAGGTGGATATTTACCTTTACTTCTTACAGCTTGTGGTAAACAGATAAATATGTCCGAATCATAGTTGCCAGTTCCTTGCCTCCTTCCTTACTTTCTTTTTTAAATGTCTTCTGCCCTAAGCTTCATTTGCCAGTTCAGTTTTTGTCAGAGGCCTTTGTTGGGGGAGAAGGGAACATTTGTCAACCTATTATTAAAGAATATTATATTATCTCTTATTTTGCAATTGATTGTCATTTGTATGATGCCTTGGCAAGAAGCCCAGAATGGGCAAAGAATAAATGCATTATGGTACCCAAACCCCACAATGAGCTCTAAAAACTTTCATGGTTACAAGCAAAACAAACATCTTTTGACCTACTATTCGGACTCCGTGTCAGATGCATAATTATACTTCTTTTGTGGTGACACAGATTTCCCAGAACTCCTAGGAGACAAAATAACATAGTGACTCAAGGCTGTTATAGATGTGCAGGCCAACAGGGTAATTGCTTTGAAATGTGCTCTAAAGGCGCTTGCACTAGGAGGCTTGTTCACCAAGGTTCCTGTTACCATGGTGCTCAAAGCCACACATTTTAGAATCAACCCTTTGTGTAAATACATGAAATTTCTAGAAGCCTTCTAATAAGATGCAAACATGTTTCTTGGCAGGAACAACACGTCGACTCTGTGCATCCACAAATTGCCTTAATATGAATTAGTTTATCTAGTTATTTAAGTTTTGAGGAAGGTTTTCAAAGAAGGAATTACAAAACAGAATTTTCTGTGGAGAATCATGAGAAAACTCAGAAAAGTTATGAGAGTAATAAAAGTAGAAGCAAGGAAAACATGAGGAAATGCTTGGGAAGCCATAACCTGGATGGGGAGAATACTGGCCAAAGAAGGATCACAGAAGCTTTAAAAGTTGAGACTAGCATTGTGCACTAAAACCTTCTGCAATGATGAAGATGTTGTTTATCTGCACTATTCATTACAGCTGCTATTAGGTATATGTGATGACTGAGCACTTGAAATGTAGCCAGTGCAAGAGAGGAACTGAATTTTAAATTTTATTTAATTTGAACGAAAATTTAGGTAGCCTCATGTGACTTGTGGTCTTTCTATTGAAGAGAGATGTCTAGATGAAGGATATAGGGGATGGGGAAAAAGTCATAGAAATGCAACATGTGGGGGAGTCAAAGACACATTTCACTTAGTTCACACTTTATGTAGTATCACTTTGGTAGCAAGTACTTTACAAATTATATGTTATATTTAGCAAATTAACATGTAGTATGAAATTTTGTATAGATAATATAGATTGATTATAGTAAGCCATATTGATTAGATTTGTCCTTAGTGATCTTATTTTCCTCATGAGCACAGCCAAATGAAAGAAAAGAGAACACTCACTTAGAACTGTCAGGAAAGGCAATTTTTTTTTTTTTGCTTAATAGTCAATTTCAAACTTTTCTATATTCTTTCTTTTGAATAATGATTGTTTTTCTTCAGTGTCAATGCCAGATCAAAGTGCTTACAAGGACCAAAGTCAAGCTCACTGAACCTCAACTAGGGTGGAGCCAAAGGACATTCTTCCCAACCCCCTCAGAAGTATTGCCACCCTTGGCACAATCAGTCAAACAAACAAGCCCAACAACTCTCTTTTAATGCTAGTTGGGCTTATTGGCATAGAAATAGAATTAGCTTCCTGGTATTATTGAGACGCATAATTTTTTAATTGCTTTTTATCAAGGCTGAGCTGTTCAGAAAGTATTAATAAACTGGCACCAGAAAACTTCCCTAAATCACTTTGTGGCTACTGGGGGCCATGCATCCTAGATGAGAATGAAAATAATCTCTTTAAAAATAGCATAAACCAGGACAATCTTTCTGTTGTTCAGAAGATAGGGTCCTCATGGGAATCTTTAGAAGGTTTTCCTAATTAATGTGGCATTTCACAAGTCATCCCTATATCAGATGATTTCTCTAGAGATAGAAGTTTGCCAGCTTCTCATTTCAAGCCATGTGAAAATTCCCTACCCCAAAATTTCTGCCTGTTTCTAGAGTTTCAAAATTCTTGTGGTCACCCATGACTCTGAAATGCTGTTTCCTCTGAGCTAATTGACTTGGATCACGAATCACCTTGCCAATCTGGAGCTGGTATTTCTGTTCTGCACTACATTAAATCAAATGTGTGATCATTCCTTTACTCATTTCCCACAGAGTCCTATCATCACAAAGTATATGCATCAGAATTATTAAAGATTTTATGTATAAGTTATGACTTACAACTCTCTCTGAAAATTTTCTTGAGGTCAGTGGAAGTGGAGGATCCTTTTGTGTGACACATAAATAGCAGGAAGACCAAAGAACTGGTCACCAGGTCACCAGGAAAAGGGTAGGAAAGTGGACCCATGGCCATAAGCCAGCTAACTTCACAAAAACGTTTTGAAAGGAATGAAGATATGTTTAAAAGGTGAATACAAGGATCTAACATTTTGCCGACATCTTTCTCGCATTACCAATATGTATGTTGTCTTAACATGGAAGGGCTAATTCCCTTATCAGCAGAAACCAAAAGTTCTTACAAAAGGAGCACTTTGGTTCAATGGTGACCTGTGTGAAAAAAAGGAGAAGATAAAATGTTGTGAAAAAAGAAATAAAACTTAAATTTACTCATCCTTGTCAGTTGTCTTCCTAAGTTGTTCTTATCACTATTATACTGTTCTCACAGGTTCATTGGGAGCTTTTTGGAGTTCTTGTGGAGTTCTACCCATTTTCAAACCCTAAGTCAGGAACAAATGGTCCGAATATCAGTTCTGTCTTTTCTACCTCTTCTGGCTTCTTTCATGGGCAGCTCTGCGACCAGACTTGTTTGAAATTTTATCAAGGAGTTACTTCAGAAAATTTATAATATTATCAGTACCTCAGGAAAGAAATCAAAGATGACACAAACAGATGGAAAGATATACCATGTTCCTGGACTGAAAGAATCAATATAGTGAAAATGACTACACTACCCAAAGAAATCTATAGATTCAATGCAATCTCTATCGAACTACCAATGGTATTATTCACAGGATTAGAACAAATAATTTCATAATTTGTATGGAAACACAGACCTTGAATAGACAAAGCAATTTTGAGAAAGAAAAATGAAACTGGAGAAATCAACCTTTCTGACTTCAGACTATACTACAAAGCTTCAGTCATCCAGACAGTTTGGTACTGACACAAAAACAGAAATAAGGACCAATGGAACAAGATAGAAAGCCCAGAGATAAATCCACACACTTATGGGCACCTTATCTTTGACAAAGGAAGCAAAAATATGCAGTGGAGAAGAACTGATCAACTATGTGTAAAAGAATAAAATTAGAACATCTCCTAACACCATGCACAGGAATAAACTCAAAATGGATTAAAGACCTAAATGTAAGACCAGAAACTGTAAAACTCTTAGAGGAGAAAACATAGGCAAAACATTCTCTGGCATAAACCACAGCAAGATCCTCTATGACCCACCTCCTAGAAAAATGGAAATAAAAACAAAAGTAAACAAATGAGACCTAAATAAGCTTAAAAGTTTTTGCACAATGAAGGAAGCTAAGGAAAGACAAACCTCAAAATGGGAGAAATTAATAGCAAATGAAACAAGTGACAAAGAATTAATCTCCAAAATATTCAAGTAGCCCATGCAGCTCAATACCAAAAAACAATTCAATCAAAAAGTGTGCATACGTAAACATGTTTCTCCAAAGAAGACACACAGATGGCTAATAAACATGTAAAGATGCTCAATATCACTAATTATTAGATAAATGCAAATAAAAACTACCATGAGGTATCATCTCACACTGGTCAGAATGACCATCATCAAAAAGTCTGCAAACAATAAATGTTGACGAGGATGTGGAGAAAAGAGAACTCTCTTACACTGTTAGTGGGAATGAAAATTGTTACAGCCACTATGGAAAACAGTATGGAGATTCCTTAAAAAACTAGGAACAAAACTACCATATGACCCAGCAATTCCACTACTGGGTATATGCCCCGAGGAAACCAGAATTGAAAGACATATGTACCCCAATGTTCATTGCAGCATTATTTACAATAGCTAGGACAACTCAGATGTCCATTGACAGATTAATGGATAAGGAAGTTGTGGTACATATACACAATGGAATATTACTCAGTTATAAAAAGGAACACATTTAAGTCAGCACTAATGAGGTGGATGAACCTAAAGCCTATTATACAGCATGGAGTAAGTCAGAAAGAGGAAAACAAATATGGTATATTAACACATATATATGGAATCTAGAAAGATAGTAATGATGATCTACTTGTAGTGCAGCAAAAGAGACAGACATTTTGGACACAGTTGGGGAAGGAGAGGGTGGGATAATATGAGAGGATAGCATTGAAACATATGCATTACCATATGTAAAATAGCCAGTGGGAGTTTGGTTTATGACACAGGGAACCTAAAGGAGTGTGATGGGGAGGGAGGTGATAGGGAAGGTTCAAGAGGAAGTAGACATATGTATACTTAGCACTGATTCATGCTGATGTACGCCAAAACCTATCACAATATTGTAAAGCAATTATCCTCTAACTAGAAATAAAATATATCAAAAAACTAATCACATTCTCTTTATGGAAAAAATGGTCTAGCAAATTATTTTCAGAGCTTGTAACTCCTTGAAAGTGAAAGTGAAAGTCACTCAGTCATGTCCGACTCATTGCGACCCCATGGACTAGTCCATGGAATTCTCTAGGCCAGAATACTGGAGGGGGTAGCCTTTCCCAACCCAGGAATCAAAGCTAGGTCTCCCTCATTGTAGGCGGACTCTTTACCAGCTGAGCCACAAGTGAAGCTTGAGAATACTGGAGTGGGTGGCCTATCCCTTGTCCAGAGGATCTTCCCGACCCAGGAATTGAACCAGGATCTCCTGCATTGCAGGCAGATTCTTTACCAACTGAGGTATCAGGGAAGCCTTTTGCAACTCCTTAGGGAAGACAAATGGAATAGGTTATTAAGGAATGATAATATATTCTTAGGAAGTTCAGTAAGAAATTATGCAGAGGTTTTAGATGTGTTTATAACAAGAAGCTTAGAGTCTGGACTCAAGATTTCTGAAGTTTAAGCCTAGAAGTGGGAACGGATTATTAAATAATATTTTAGATAAAATTTATTTATGGTGAAATTCACAAATTCTAAGTGTAAAATTGAATGAATTTTAATGAATACATTTGTATAACTGCCATACAAATTAAGATACAGAACATTTCTATCACCCCTCCCCTCAAATCCCTTATGCCTCCTTTCAGACAATCATCATTCTCCTTAGGCAATTATTATTCTGAGAAATATATTAATTTTACATTGTATAAATGAAATAATAAAGAATGTGCTCCTTCATGTATGACTTCTTTCATTCAGCATAATGAAAATTCATCCATGTTGTTACATGCATTATTATTTTGTTCCTTTTTCTGTTGCTGAATAGTATTTGTCATATATCTTCATTTGTTTTACACTTCCTTTATTTTACAACAGCATTCTGCAGTTTTCAGCATACTAATTCTATACATATTTTTAATGATTTATACCTAATTGTTTATTTTTTTAATTAAACTTTTTTAATTGGAGTATGATTGATTTACAATGTTGCATTTTAGTTTCAGGTGTACAGCAAAGTGAATCATTTGTCTACACACATATAGACATAATGGCCTACATCATATAGGCCATTACAGAGTATTGAGTAGAATTCCCTGTGCTATATGGTAGGTTCTAATTAGTTATCTATTTTATATATAGTAGAGTGTATATGTCAGTTCCAATTTCCCAGTTCTCTCACCCTCCTTACCCCACTGGTAACCATAAATTTATTTTCTGTATCTGTGACTATTTCTTTGTATGCAAGGACATTTGCACCATGCTTTAAAAATTTCACATATAAGTGATGACATATGATATTTGTCTTCCTCTGTCTGACTTCAGTTATTTTTATTTATTTTGGGGGGCTGTTTTTAATGGTGTTTTTAAAATTTGTGTCCAGTCATTTATTATTACTATATAGAAATACTGTTAAAATTTCAATTTTGAATTTATATCCTGAATTCTGCTAAATCAACTCATAAGTTCTAGAGGGTCCCCTGTTTTTAAAAAAAATTCTTTCAAATTTTCTGTGTAGACCATCTTTTCATTTGCAAGTAGAGAGTTTTTTTTCTTTGTTTTCTAATCTGTATGTCTTTATTTCCTTTTCTTGCGTATTACACTGGCTGGAACATACTGTTCTTGTATGGATGTGAGAGTTGGACTATAAAGAAAGCTGAACGCCAAACAATTGATGCTTTTGAACTGTGGTGTTGGAGGAGGCTCTTGAGAGTTCCTTGGATTCCAAGGAGATTCAACCAGTCCAACCCAAAGGAAATCAGCCCTGAATATTCTTTGGAAGGACTGATTCTGAAGCTGAACCTCCAATACTTTGGCCACCTGATGTGAAGAACTGACTCTTTTGAAAAGACCCTGATGCTGGGCAAGATTGAAGGTGGGAGGAGAAGGGGACGATAGAGGATGAGATGGTTGGATGGCATCACTGATGTGCTGGACATTAGTTTGAGTTACCTCTGGGAATTGGTGATGGACAGGGAAGCCTGGCATGCTGCAGTCCATGGCAAAGAGTCAGACATGACTGAGTGACTAAACTGAACTGAACTGAGCTGGAGAAGAGTGGGGAGAGTGCGGACCTTTGCCTTCCACCTGATTTTAGAGGAAAAGCATTCAGTCTTTTACCATTGAGTATGGTGTGGGAGTTTTGTAGATGTATCCTTTTAAGTTAAAGAAGTTTCCCTCTATTCCAAGTTTTCTGGAAATTTTTAACATAAAAGACAATTGAATTTTGTCAAATGATTTTTCTGTATTAATTGATATGATAATGTGGTTGTTTTTCTTTAACTTGTTAGAATGATGGATTACATTGGTTGATTTACAAATAGTGAATCCCCCTTACATTCTTAGGAGGAACCCCAACTGGTAGTGGTATATTTGTCTTTTTTTATTTTTGTTGGATTTAATTTGCTAATATTTTGTGAAGGACTTTTGTGTTTATGTCCATTAAGCATTCTGGTCTGTAATTTTCTTGTACTGCAAAGCAAGAGACCAGGGTTCAATCCCTGGGTCAAGAAGATTCCGTAGAGAAGAGAATGACAGCCCACTTCAGTATCCCTGCCTGGAGAATTCCACGTACAGAGGAGCCTGGTGTGCTGCAGTTCATGGTGTTACAAAGAGACACAACTAAGTGACTAAGTAAACACAGTAATAAATATTTCTCCACAAACTGCTTTGCTGTATCCTACAAATTTTAATATGTAGATTTTTTTCTTCATTCAGTTCAAAATATTTTCCAGTTTCTCTCATAACTTCCTTTTTGAGCCATAAATTATTTACAATTATGGTGTTTTAGTTCAGATCAGTTCAATCTCCCAGTCATGTCTGATTCTTTGCGACCCTATGAACCACAGCATGCCAGGCCTCCCTGACCATCACCAACTCCCAGAGATTACCCAAATTCATGTCCATTGAGTTGGTGCTGCCATCCAACCATCTCATCCTCTGTCATCCCCTTCTCGTCCTGCCCTCAATCATGCCCAGCATCAAGGTCTTTTCAAATGAGTCAGCTTTTCGCATGAGGTGGCCAAAGTATTGGAGTTTCAGCTTCAGAATCAGTCCTTCCAATGAACACCCAGGACTGATCTCCTTTAGGATGGACTGGTTGGATCTCCTTGCAGTCCAAGGGACTCTCAACACCACAGTTGAGTCTTCTCCAACACCACAGTTCAAAAGCATCAATTCTTTGGTGCTCAGCTTTCATTATAGTCCAACTTTCACATCCATACATGACCACTGGAAAAACCATAGCTTTGACAAGATGGACCTTTGTTGGCAAAGTACTATCTCTGCTTTTTAATATGTTCTAGGTTTGTCATAGTTTTTCTTCCAAGGAGTAACTGTCTTTTAACTTTATGGCTGCAATCCCCAACTGCAGTGATTTTGGGTGCCCCCCAAAATAAAGTCAGCCAGTTTCCACTGTTTCCCTGTCTATTTGCCATGAAGTGATGGGACCAGTTGCCATGATCTTATTTTTCTGAATGTTGAGCTTTAAGCCCACATTTTACTTTCCTCTTTCATTTTCATAAGAGGCTCTTTAGTTCTTCTTCAGTTTCTGCCATAATGGTGGTGTCATTTGCATATCTGAGGTTATTGATATTTCTCCCAGCAACCTGGATTTCAGCTTGTGCTTCTTCCAGCCCAACGTTTCTCATGATGTACTCTGCATATGTTAAATAAGCAGGGTTACAATATACAGCCTTGATGTACTCCTTTCCCTATTTGGAACCAGTCTCTTGTTCCATGTCCAGTTCTAACTAGTGCTTCCTGATCTGCATACAGGTTTCTCAAGAGGCAGGTCAGGTGGCCTGATATTCCCATCTCTTTCAGAATTTTCCACAGTTTACTGTGATCCATGCAGTCAAGGGCTTTGGCATAGTCAATAAAGCCAAAGTTAATAAAGCAGAAATAGATGTTTTTCTGGAACACTCTGGCTTTTTCAATGATCCAATGGATGTTGGCAATTTGATCTCTGGTTCCTCTGCCTTTTCTAAAACCAGCTTGAACATCTGGAAGCTCTCAGTTCATGTATTGTTGACGACTTGCTTGGAGAATTTTGAACATTACTTTGCTAGCGTGAGAGATGAGTGCAATTATGTGGTAGTCTGAGCATTCTTTGGCATTGCCTTTTTTTGAAATTGGAATTAAATACCAGATATTTAGAGATTTCCTAGTTATCTTCCTGTTATTGAATTCTAGTTTCATCCCATTATGATCAGGAAACATATTTTGTATGGTTTAATTACAAAAATATGTTAAGTATTTTTTTGACCTAGAATATGATCTATCTTGAGATTTGTTTCATCTGCATTTGAGAATAATGTGTATTCTGTCTTTTGGTTGGAATATTTTAAATGTTAATTAACTCTAGTTAATTAATAATATTTTTTTGATAATTTTGCTAAATTTAAAAAACTTACTTGCTCTATTGATTATTGAATGAGAATGTGGAAGTCTCCAAGTATAATTAGAAATTTCTATTTTTAATTCTTTCAAATTTTATCTTGTTTTAGAGGCTTCATTGTTCGATAATTCATGTTTATGATTGTTATATTCTTAGTGAATTAACCCTTGAATCATAATCAATTGTCTTTCTTTATCCCTGGTAACTTTTCCTTGCTATATGCTTTCTCTCTTTCTGGTACAAATAGCCACCCCTATCTTCTTTTGGTTACTACTTGTATGCTATACCATTTTTTATTCTTTTATTTCTGGTTTTCTATATGATTACGTTTATAGTGGATTTGCTGTAAAATATAGTTGTGTCTTTTTTTTTTGGTGCATTTTGAAATCTACATTTTAAAAGTGGTGTATTTACAGCATTTACTTTTAATATTATTATCTATGCTTAGATTTATGCATGTTTAAAGCAACTATGTCTACTGCTTTATTATTTTTTAATGTTGTTTTTCTCTGAGTTTTGTTCCTCTGTTTCACTTTCCTGTTTTCTTATGTGATATTTGAATGTTTTCTTAGTATTCCCTTTTAATTTATCTATTGAGTTTTTAGGGCTTCCCAGGCGGCGCTAGTGGTAAAGAACCCATCTGCCAATGTGGGTAGACATAAGAGACACAGGGTGGATCCCTGGGTCAGAAAGATCCCCTGAAGGAGGGCATAGCAACCCACTCTAGCATTCTTGCCTGGAGAATCCCCATGGACAGAGTAGCCTGGCAGGCTAAAGAGTCCATAAGGTCACAAAGAGTCAGACACGACTGAAGTAACTTAGCACATTGAGTTTTTAGCTATCCCTCTGTGTGTGTTTTGTGTGTATTTTCATGGTTGCTCTAGAAATTATAATACATTTATACTTAACTTGCAGAGAAGGCAATGGCGACCCACTCCAGTACTCTTGCCTGGAAAATCCCATGGACGGAGGAGCCTGGTAGGCTGCAGTCCATGGGGTAGGGAAGAGTCAGACAAGACTGAGCGACTTCACTTTCACTTTTCACTTTCATGCATTGGAGAAGGAAATGGCAACTCACTCCAGTGTTCTTGCCTGGAGAATCCCAGGAATGGGGGAGCCTGGTGGGCTGCTGTCTATGGGGTCTCACAGAGTCAGACGCGACTGAAAACTTATGAGCAGCAACAGCATACTTAACTTGTACAGTCTACTTAAAATTAATATTTTATCACCTCCTGTGATATATGTAGAAATCCTACCACATATAGAACCCTTAATATTATAATTTTCATATGCATTATTTTGGCATATATTAAGATCCCATGGGACAATCTTATAATTTTTGTTTTTACCTATCATAATTACTTAAAGAACTTAGCAGAAAAATAGTGTCATATTTATTCAGATAGCTATAACTTCTGTTGATCTTCCTTCACTTTCAAAACTTCAAGCTTCGCTTTTTTTCTGCCAATCTTCCTTTAGCATTTTTTTCAGAGTAAGTCTGCTGCTGACAGATTCTTTTAGTTTTTCTTCACCTGGTAATGTTTCAATTTTATCTTCATTTTTCAGGGCAGGATCCAGGGTAAGAGTCCTGGATATAGGACTTTTAATTGATAGCTCTTTTATTTCAGCACATTAAAAATTATGCCCTTCAGGCATTCATGGCTTCTCATGAGAAATCTGTGGCATTTCAAATTGTCATTCCCATCTATTCTTGCCTGGAGAATTATGTAATGCATTGTTATGTAATGCATTGCTTTTTTCTGGCTGCTTTTGAGAACTTTTTTTGTTTTGTTTTGACTTTTCAGAAGTCTGATGATGATGTGTCTGGGCATAAATTTCATTTAGTTTATCCTGTTTGGGGATTCATTGAGCTTAACTCTGTAAGTTTATGTCTTTTTCCAAATCTAGGAAGTTTTCAGCCATTATTTATTCAAATGTTTTTCTCTATGCCTATTTTCCCCTTTTCTCTTGAGTTTTAAATAGCATAAATGTTAGATCTTTCAATATTGCCCTATAGCCCCTTCAAGTTATGCTTATTTTTAAAAATCTTATTTTTCTCTTTTTTTATTCATATTAGATAATTTCTATTTAGATCCTCTTCAAGTTTATTAAGACTTTCTTCTATCACCTCCACTTTTCTATTGAACTTATTCCGTAAATTTAAAAATTTTATTATTATATTTTTTAATTCTAAAATTTCTATTTGGTTTTTTAATATTTTTTTTACATATTTTAGTTGTATACTAAGATTTTAATCCCCATATTTCTATTTGTTTCTTAAATATTTTACTTCTGGAACATTGTAATAATAGCTGCTTTATAACTGTTACCTGAAAATTTCAACATCCATATCATCTTTGGGTTAGCATTTGGCATTGCCTTTCCTTTTCAAGATGTTCAGATTTTCCTAGCATTTTGTGTAACAAGTACTTTGGGAATGTATCCTGTATATTTTGAGTGTTCTGTTATGTGACACTGGGTCTTGTTTAAATCACAGGGGAAATGTTTTCTTTTTTCTTTTAACAGGACATCAACCTGGTTAAGTTTAGGTTCTACTCATCTTCTGGGAGCTATGACTACAAGTCAGGTTAGTTTTCAGTCTGTAGAGTGCTTTTCTGATTGGTCCTGTGTGAGCATCATCAGTGTCTAGTTTGGGATCTGGTCAGTGATTTGCCTGGTCATTTATCAGAGCCTTTGATATGCTTTTTGAGGTTAGATCTCTGAACTCACAGCTTTAAAATGAGCCAAAATGGCAACCCACTCCAGTATTCTTGCCTGGAAAATGCCAAGGATGGAGGAGTCTGGTAGGTAGGCTACAGTCCATGGGGTCGCAAAGAGTCGGACACCGCTGAGTGACTTCACTTTCTAAGCATTCACACAAAACTATATGGTATCATTATCTGTAGCTCCATTCTCTCTATAATGTACCTGATACTTTCCGGCTCCTAGTATCCAACCCTCCTCCCATTTCTTTGGTAATAAATCTAAGGCTTTAGTCTCCTCACTCTCTTGTATATTTCCCATAATTGCCTCTGCCCCTGGGGTTAAGCAGTGGCTATATAAAGAGAAATAAGCAATGAGATTCCTTGTACATTCTTGACTCCACTAAGAATCAGGCCATCTGGCCAGAGAGAAGGGTTACCCTCTTTTCTGCCCAACCACTGCTGTCATCATCACCACCAACATTGTGGAATTTCCTGGGAACTGGAGTAATTTACTTAGTAATTTAATTGTCTGCTAGAAAAACAAATCAACATTGTTCAGAGGATGATAATAGAATCCAGAGTCTCCATAGTGTATCATTCACTGAGTCTGGTTATAATAACAGAGCAGGCCTGCTAGAAAAACAAATCAACATGGTTCAGAGGAAGATAATAGAATCCAGAATCACTATGAGGTATCATTCACTATGTCTAGTTAAAATAACATGGCAAGAAATTAAATTACTGGATGATAAACTGAAATTTGATTTTAAGTTTGGTATATAGAAGATTGGATTTAGTTTTCTTTGGGTTAAGTATGTGGGGAGCCCAAGATGTTTATCAAGCCTATACTCAAGACTTTAAAACTTTCTTCCTTACAGAGTACAGCAAATCACATCTCTACTAACTTCTTTCAGCCTTCTAGTTGTTATTTTTCACTGGGTCCTTGGGGCCACACTCTGTCCTCTGATAGCTAATATCAACAAGCCTATAAGTTTCTACTTAAATTCTTGGTGAACCATGCAGACTAGGGACTATCCTTAGTGGAAATATCTTATATACAGAGATAATAAACAGCAAAATCCCTCTTTTACTTTCTTCCTTCTTCTGTTCACTCTGCAGTGACATTGAAGAGTTGTTTCTTATACCCCATCCCACAGTTTATGATTATTATCTATGGGATGGTTTCTCTACTACAAGCTACTCTGCAAATACCAGAATCAGAACTGCTAAGTATATTCATTCATTTGCCTACCACCTTGGTTTATGTTTATATTTTACCTTATTTATTTTCATTTTCTTTTTGAAAATAAAATCTTATAGAGTTGAAGGCCATTTGTATCACCTTCCCAATCCCATTGTCTTATCTTCTTTCCCAGATACAGCTGATAGTTGATTGTGAAGAGACTCCCTGTTCATTTTTCTATATACTTACTGCCTATTTGTATAAATATATTTAAATAAAGTATTTCATAATATTCTACAACATTAAACATTTTTTCCAGATCTATCCATACCTTGTATATATAATTCATTCATTCAAAGTATCAGGTTACTATTTTAAAGCTGTTAGTGGTTTTCTCTGTTGCGCTAAGGATGGAGGCATAATTTATCTTTTAGTCAATATTGTGCTTTTATTTTTGAAAAACATTTAAATGACACTTCAAGTTATGCATAGGTAAACCCAAAATGCCACTATGGATTGGAAAGTTAGGGACAAGGAAAAGCTCAGCTGTTCTATTACAGGAAACCTTGACTCTGTTGTGGGCAGAGTGCTGTTTCTGCAGATTTTATGATCTAATGATGATTAAGGGGGGAGCAATAGAAACTGAGGGCTCCTTTGGGATACTTCAGTCTATGAGAGGTAATATGTACCTAGCAGATGTCAGCAAGCCACAACACTAAAGAGGGAGGGGTCCAGGGGAGAGCCTTCCACTGAAGAGATATGACCAGTTGTTTCTAGAAGGAGAAATAGCTGATATATATTTTTAAGCTTTTCAGTTCATGTCCGACTCTTTGCAACCCCATGCACTGCAGCACTCCAGGCTTCCCTGTCCATCACCAACTCCCAGAGCTTCCTCAAACTCATGTCCATTGAGGCAATGATGCCATCCAACCATCTCATCCTCTGTCATCCTCTTGTCCTCTTGCCTTCAATCTTTCCCAGGATCAGGGTCTTTTCCAGTGAGTCAGTTCTTCTCATTAGGTGGCCAAAGTTTTGGCGTTTCTGCTTCAGCATAGTCCCTCCAACTAATATACAAGACTTATTTCCTTTAGGATTGACTTGTTTGATCTCCTTGCTGTCCAAGGAACTCTCAAGAGTCTTCTCTAACACCACAGTTCAAAAGCCTCAATTTTTCAGTGCTCGGTTTTCTTTATAGTCCAACCCTAACATCCATACATGACTAATGGACAAACCATAGCTTTGACAAGATGGACCTTTGTTGGCAAAGTAATATCTCTGCTTCTTAATATGCTGTCTAGGTTTGCATAGTTTTTCTTCCAAGGAGCAAGTGTCTTTTAATTTCATGGCTGCAGTCACCATCTGCAGTGATTTTGGAAACCAAGAAAATAAAGTCTGTTTCCATTGTTTCCCCACCTATTTGCCAAAAGTGATTGGACTGAATGCCATGATCTTTTTTTTTGAATGTTGAGTTTCAAGCCAGCTTTTTCATTTTCTTCTTTCACTTTCATCAAAAGGCTCTTAAGTTCCTCTTTGGTTTCTGCCACAAGGGTGGTGTCATATGAGGTTATTGATATTTCTCCCGGCAATCTTGATTCCAGCTTGTGCTTCATCCAGCCCAGTGTTTCTCATGATGTACTCTGCATATAAGTTAAAAAATCAGGGTGACAATATACAGCCTTGATGTACTCCTTTCCCTATTTGAAATCAGGCAGTTGTTCCATGTACAGTTCTAACTGTTGCTTCCTGACCTGTGTACAGATTTCTCATGAGGCAGGTCACGTGGTCTGGTAGTCCCACCTCTTTAAGAATTTTCCACAGTTTATTGTGATCCACGTAGTCAAAGGCTTTGGCATAGTCAATAAAGCAGAAGTAGATGTTTTTCTGGAACTCTCTGGCTTTTTTGATGATCCAGTAGATGTTGGCAATTTGATCTCTGGTTCCTCTGCCTTTTCTAAATCCAGCATGAACATCTGGAAGCTGTTGGTTCATGTACTGTCAAAGCCTTGCTTGGAGAATTTTGAGCATTACTTTGATAGTGTGAGAGATGAGTGCAATTGTGTGGAAGTTTTAGCATTCTTTGGCATTGCCTTTCTTTGGGATTTGAATGAAAACTGACCTTTTCCAGTCCTGTGGCCACTGCTGAATTTTCCAAGTTTGCTGGCATATTGAGTGCAGCACTTTTGCAGCATCATCTTTTAGGATTTGAAATAGTTCAGCTGGAATTCCATCACCTCCACTAGCTTTGTTTGCAGTCATGGTTCCTAAGGCCCACTTTGCATTCCAGCATGTCAGGCTCTAGGTAAATGATCACACCATCATGGTTATCTGGCTCATTAAGACCTTTTCTGTATAATTCTTCTATATAGTCTTGCCACCTCTTTTTCATATCTTCTGCTTCTGTTAGGTCCATAACATTTTGTTCTTTATTGTTCTTTATTTTAAGCTTTTAGTTTGACTTTTAATTTCCCTTTTTAATGTGCTAGTCTTCAGTAAAGAAGCCTGGACACTTGAGAGGTGTAGCAACAGAGATTCCTGGAGCATCTTCCTGAATTGACAGTGACTATATAATAACCTACTTGGCTTTCCGGATGGCTCATATGATAAAGAATCTGCCTGCAATGCAGGAGACCTAGGTTTGATCCTTGGGTCAGGAAAATCCCCTGGAGACGGGAATGGCCACCCACTCCTGTGTTCTTGCCTGGAGAATCTCAGGGACAGAGGAGCCTGGTGGGTCACAGTCCATGGGGTCACAAAGAGTCAGACATGACTTAGTTACTTACAAATATGCACACACACACACACACACGTGCACACACATAATAGCCTACACAGATTTGTGGAATGTATATGAGCAGTCATTGAGACCTTTAAAAATACTTAGAAGGTCATCTGAAAGACTATCATGCTGTGCAAATAGAATGGGAGAATTTGATTACTGATTTTTGGAAAATAAAGGGAGGGGCTCTGAAGACTGGAGTCCTTGTAGTGTACTTAATAAAAGGACAAAAAAACCTGATTTACCCCAGGAGTACAAAACAACCATCTCCAACATTATTAATCTCATCATTTGATTTCAGGCAATTTCAGAATGCTCAATGCAATACTTAAATTACAGCAGGTGTTTCCACAAGTGAATTCTTTAAAGTAATGAAATTAACAATATTTTACTCTCTAAGTTGGTTCAAGTTCTCAATAGAGGTAATGAGTCCATATTTAAGAGTTACTTAGGAGCAACTACAAATCACAAATTGCCTAAAAAATTATGATTCAGCTAGAGGAAGAAAATATTTAATTTTCAAATAGCTTTTAAATTTAAAAATACATTTTTAGTTAAGTGACCTACAAGAATTTCATGGTGAACCCTACAGCAATGTTTTTCTACCAATTTCTTCTTACTGTATACATTTTCAAGCATTAATGTTCACATTTTTTTCAGGGTGCACTAAATAAATACTCCTATATATGAGTCTTAGAGCCCTGCAGGTTTATGACTGAGAAACAACCAAGAAAAAACAAGTCTCCTCCCAAAATGGTGTTTTTCATTTTTTATTTGAAATGAGTTCCTTTTTATTATATGACTTTTAGAATCACTGGTCTCTTTTTTCATATGATTTCTAAGGTATTAATGGTAACTGAACCAGGTCATCATTTACAAATATTTCTAAAAATTGAAATTTTCTTCCTAGAAGAGATAAGTATTTCTTCTCAAATGATAATATTATTTATATTTATAATTAATCATAGAAAATCAGGCTATAAATCCCATTGAAGGATTGGTTATTGATCAGTAGAATTTTGTAAAAAAGCTTTTTACTACTATTTTTATGTCTTAAGGACCTCATCATTTAAACTGCACATTAAAAATTTCTCACAACATAAATTGAACTAATTGGAAGCATATGTAGCCTAAAATTTAGACTTTAGCAGCTCTCTTACAGTTTATATAATTAGCTATGAGCAACTGGCTTAAAGCTTTAACCTACAGGCAATAACTGTGATGTTTCTTGCTTTGTTCTGGAGGAAATTTCAGTGTTTTTTTTTTTTTTTTTTTCTGGTAGAAGGTATAAGTTGATGATCTGTAAGTTATTCCACAGTAATGCTCATTGTCCTTGAAGTCTTGAGTTATGGAGGAAGAGCATTATGAGAACATGGTTACAGAATATATAAAAGCCCTCAGATAGCCAGAAGCTTTGTGTGCTTGGGGACTAGCAAGGAGGTCAGTAGAAGTGGGATATGTAAAGGAGAGAGAAGTCGCAGATGAGATGGGATGTAAGTGGGGCCAGATTACACTCAGCCTCACAGGCTGCAGAAGTTTTATATTTAGGAATATGGAATTATGCCCAAGATATGCTTTAGTGAAAAAACATTGTTTTGAACAGCATAAATAAAAAGATGCCCTTTGTATAAAACTCTATATTCATTTCCATATATGTCTAAAAACAAAGAAAAATTGAGGTACATGTTCAGTTCAGTTCAGTTGCTCAGTCATGTCTGACTCTTTGCAATCCCATGAATTGCAGGACCTCCCTGCAGCACCTCCCATAAAGCCAGGCCTCCCTGTCCATCACCAACTCCTGGAGCCTACCCAAACTCATGTCCATCGAGTCAGTAATGCTATCCCACCATCTCATCTGTCATCCTCTTCTCATCCTGCCCTCAATCTTTCCCAGCATCAGTGTCTTTTCAGATGAGTCAGCTCTTCATATGAGGTGGCCAAAGTATTGGAGTTTCAGCTTCAGCATCAGTCCTTCCAATGAACACCCAGGACTGATCTCCTTTAGGATGGACTTGTTGGATCTCTTTGCAGCCAAGGGACTCTCAAGAGTCTTCTCCAACACCACAGTTCAAAAGCATCAATTCTTTGGTGCTCAGCTTTCTTTATAGTCCAACTCTCACATCCATACACGACTACTGGAAAAACCATAGCTTTGACCAGATGGACTTTGTTGGCAAAGTAATATCTCTGCTTTTTAATATGCTGTGTAGTTTGGTCATAACTTTTCTTCTAAGGAGCAAGCGTCTTTTAATTTCATGGCTGCAGTCAGCATCTGCAGTGATTTTAGAGCCCAGAAAAATAAAGTCAGCCACTGTTTCCCCATGTGCATGTTCAGTGAAATGCTAATACTGGAAACCTTTAGATGCTGAACATTAGGAGATAGTCGTGCTCCTATTTGTATGTTTCTGTATTGCTTTGTTTACAAAAACCAACAGGTACATCCCAAATGTGCATTCATGAAAACTGGACTAGAATTTTTTTGAATCAGATTTGAAGCTAAGACAACATTGACATTATTATGACTTCTAAACTTCTGCAAAGTAGGAAAAAGGGATTTATAAAGAAGGGTTTTTTGAATTTCATTAACAAATACAGAAATAAAGTGACCTATATACTTTTGAGGGTTTCACTGAATATGGAAGAGAGAAAAAAAGTCCCCCCAAATCAAAAGTACACAGAATACAAATAATCAACAAAACATCCCTTACTATGTAGCTGTTAAAAGCAATACAACAGGCTCAAAATGGAGTCACTTACACTAAACCCTACATCACCAAACCGACAATTAGTTTCAATTTCATCCTCTCCCAGAAATGGAATCTTAAACCAGTCAATCAGGAATCGCCTGGTGTGCACTCGTGAGGCAATCTTCCTGATAGACACCTGCCACCCCCTAAAAGGAATTGATCTTGCCACAAAGTGAAGTTGCTTAGTCGTGTCTGACTCTTTGCGACCACATGGACTAAAGCCTATAAGGCATCTCTGTCCATGGGATTTTCCAGGCAAGAATACTGCAGTGGGTTGCCATTTCCTTCTCCAGGGGATCTTCCCAACCCAGGGATTGAACCCAGATCTCCCATATTGCAGACAGACACTTTATCCTCTGAGCCACCAAGGAAGCCCCTTGCCACAACCAATCCATGTTTTTGCTTGTTCCTAGTCCTTTCTATCTGAAAAGATCTTTCATACAGCTCCTCTGAGCTTCTTTCTATCTGCTAGATGAGATGCTGCCTAGTTCATACATTTCTGAATAAAGCCAATAAGATCTTTAAAATTTGCTTGGTTGAATTTTGCCTTTTAACAATGCCAAAATAATTTTCCATATACAATTTTCAAAGTGTAAAATAAATGATAAAACATTGCAGAAAAAGAATAACTAAAGGAATGAAGTGGCAAAGTAAATAGGACAAGTAATATTTAAGCTACACATTAATTCAATTACTCATTCTTTCAATACAGATTTTAACATAATCTGTGCTAAATAAACAAGGGTTGCGTGCGAGAAGTCTAGTTGGATTAAATTCTCAGGGGTGTAAGAATAAAAAGTAACCACAAAGAGAAGCACACCTGGCAGAAAGATGGCACAGAGACTGCTTGCTGTCTTCATAACAGCATGGGAAGACTCTATCAGGGTTTCAATATTCCAGCAAAAAACACATTAAAAAATCCTCTGTGGACTTACATCTCCTGTTAAAATCTTCCCCTCGTTCTATGCTCTCCTTTTTATTTCTCCATTTATCTGTGGTTCCTATCCTCATACAGAAATTTTTGTGGTATCCATGGAGTTATGGGACAGAGGAGTCACTTGAACCAGCTTTGTGTCTGACGTGTAACAAACGCAAGTCAAATAGTTTCATGGAAAACCACTAGGAGAATGGTGTTATTCCAGTGTTGGACTACTTCCATAGATAATCTGAGAACTTCATTTTTTTTTTCCTGCCTATAAAAATAGCTTGGGTTCCATACCATATATGGAGAACAGGCTTTTCTGTCTCTATTCAATTAAGCAAATGTCTGTCTCTTGGCAAGGAAAGAATAAAAGCATTAATCATTTCCAGTTTATCCTTATCAGGATGTTTACTTCTAAAAGACAAAGATTTGATTATACCTTTTTTTTTAATGGCCTCCAGGTTTTTTTCTTAAAATGGATGATTCTAGAAAACTCCAAAAGAGCTTATTTGTAGATACATATTGTTCAGAAGAGTAGCATGGGTGACTAGCATGAGAGCGGTTTAACAATGGTTACAGATAACCTACTGCTTGCTCAGGTCTGCCGTAATCTAGAAACTAGATTTGTTATTATAGATCAAGTTTGATGGTGGGTCTTTGAGGTCTCTGGCTGCTTTTAAGATCCTCCAAAATTTCTATTTCTCCAAATGTACTAGACTGTTGTCATAGTTGGATTTTATTTCTGACCTTGTTGATATCCACCCTCTGCTCTTCAATCTTAGCTCTGTTGCTCCATCTGGTAGGATTGCACCTAATTTTTGTCTTCCTAAATTCTATGAGCTTAGATTTAACTCTCAATTCTTACCCCCATTGCTGCTACTGTTGGCTTGGCAATCATTGCCAACATAGTTCCTCTTAGATTTTGATTTATCAATTGTATAAGTAGAGCTGAAGCTGGCACCCAGACTACAGTGGAATGATCCAGGTAGAGGCTGCATTGGGCTGCATGGAAGAGAGGTAAAACTGAGAAGAAGAAAGCAGAAAGATGAAAACCCACTTGTCTATGTCTTTAGATATATTGTCATTTTGTCTTCAGTAGAAGGGAGGTTATAAAGGGCTGTACTGATCACCAGTGACTTTCTGCACACATACCTCGTGTCCATCCCAGGATCAAGATGAAACAGCACTTTTCCATCAAAAGCCACAGGTGTTGGCTGAGTATGCGTTTTCCCTAGTTAGTCCTGACTACTACTAGTTTAGAATCTTTAAAGGGACTATGATGTTTGAAATTTTCAGGACTTAGGACTTGCAGATTCACTTTTCTAGTTAAGAAAAAGTAAAAATTAAAAACAATTTTTATTGAAATTAGTGTTTTGTCAGTTTGTAGTATATTAAATAATTTGATTTATGAAAATATTATAAAGTGATCATGACTTCTAATAACCATATAACTTTATATAAAGCTATTATACTAGTGATCATATATATACCTTATACTGTACATTGCATTCCTATGGCTTATTTACTATACAACTGGAAGCCGGTACCTCTTAACTTTCACCTATTTGTGCCCACCCTCCCTCACTCTCTTCTGGCAACCACTTGTTTATTCTCTGTATCTATGAGTCTATTTTTGTTTTTGTTTTGTTTATTTGTTTTTAACTCCATATATGTGTGGAATTTTTCTTTTTCTGACTTAATATTATTTTACTTAGCAAAATATCCTCTAGATTTCCCATGATATCACAAATGGCAAGATTTTTCTTTTTCATGGTGGGTAGTATTCCATTGTGTGAGTGTGTACACACCATATTTTCTTTATTTATTTGTCTATTAATGGATATTTAGATTTCTCCCATATCTTGACTATCGTAAGAAATGCTACAATAAATACAGGAATGCATATATCATTTCAAATTGGTGGTTTTGTTTTCTTCAGGTAGATACCCAGAAGTGAAATTGCTAGATAATATGATAGCCCTATTTTTAATTTTTGAAAAGCTTCCATACTGTTTTTCATAGTGGCTGCACCAATTTACAAACCTATCAACAGTGCAAGAGAGTTCCATTTGCTCTGCATTCTTGGCACAACTGGTTATTTGTTGTTATTTTGAAAGCAGCCATTTTGACAGCTGTGAGATATTATCTCATTGCAGTTTTGATTTGTATTTTCTGGATGCTTGATGATGTTGAGCATCTTTTCATGTGTCTGTCAGCCGTCTGTGTGTTTTCTTCGGAAAAATGTCTATTCAAGTCCTCTGCCCATTTTTTAAGTAGGTTTTTTTTTTTCCTTGATGTTGAATTATATGCGTTATTTGTGTATTTTTGATGTTAATCTCCTTAGTGAGATATCATTTATAAATATATTCTTCCATTTAATAGGCTTCCTTTTCAGTTTGTTGATAATTCCTTGGCCACACAAAAGCTTTTTAGTTTGCTGTAGTACGATTTATTTACTTTTGCTTTTGTTTCCCTTGCCTAGGGAATACAAATCAAAAATTAATGCTAAGATCAATGTCAAAGAGTGTACTTCCTGTTTCATTCTGTTTTTTTTATAGTTTCAGGTTTTATATTTAAGTCTTTAATCCATTTTGAGTTTACTTTTGTATGTTGTGTGAGAGAGTAGTCCAGCTTGATTCTTTTGCATCTGGCTTTCTAGTTTCCCAGTACCATTTATTGAAGAGGCTGTGTTCCCCATTGTACAAGCCAACAGACCATGTAAATGTGGGTTTATTTCTGAGCTCTGTATTCTGTTCCACTAATCTTTGTGTCTGTTTTGTGCCAGTATAACATTGTTTTGATTACTGGAGTTTTGTATTAGAGTCTGAAATCAGAGCATGTGATTCCTTCAGCACTGTTCTTTCTCAAGATTGTTTAAGCTATTTGGGGGCTTCTGTGTTTCCAGTCAAATTTTAGAATTATTTGTTCTAATTCTGTGAAAAAATGCCATGAGTATTTTGATAGGTATTGTATTTAATTTGTAGATTGCCTTGGAGAGTATAATTCTAACAATAATAATTCTTCCAATCCATAAACATGGTGTATCTTTCCATTTGTTTGTGTCATCTTTAATTTCTTTCATCAGTGTCTTATAGTTTTCTAAGTACAGTTCTTTTACCTCCTTGTGTTGGTTTATTCCTAAGTTGTTTTTTTTTTTTTTTTTGATGTGATGGTAAATGGGATTGTTTCCTTAATTTGTCTTCCTGATAGTTTGTTTTTAGTGTATAAAAATGCAGCAGATTTCTGTATATTAATTTTGTATCCTGTAACTTTACTGAGTGCATTAATAAGCTGTAGTCATTCCTTAATGCCTTCTTAGTATGATGTCATCTGCAAACAATGACGGTTTTACTTCTTTTCCAATTTGGATTCTTTTTATTTCTTTCTTCTTTTGCCTGATTTCCATGGCTAGGACTTCCAGTATTGAATATTGAATACGAATGGTGAGAGTGTCTTGTTCTGACATTAGAGGAATTGCTTTCAGTTTTTCACTGTTGAGTTTGATGTTAGCCATGTGCTTGTTATATATGGTTTTTATTGTTGAAGGTTGCTTGTTCCTTGGAAGAATAGCTTTGTCAAACCTAGACAATGTTTTATAAAACAGAGAACATCACTTTGCTGACAGAGGTCTGTATAGTCAAAGCTATGATTTTTCCAGTAGTCATGTGTGGATGTGAGGGTTGGGCCATAAGGCCAACTTACAGTCCAACTGAAGGCTGAGTGCTAAAGAATTGATGCTTTTGAAATGTGGTGTTGGAGGAGACTCTTGAGAGTCCCTTGGACAGCAAAGAGATTCAACCAGTCCATTCTAAAGGAAATCAACCTTAAATATTCATTGGAAGGACTGATGTAGAAGCTGAAGCTGGCCACCTGATGCAAAAACCTGACTCACTGAAGAAGACCCTGATGCTGGGGAAAATTGAGGGCAAGAGGAAATGGGAGTGACAGAGGAGGAGATGGTTGGATGGCATCACTGACTCAGCGGACATGAGTTTGAGGAAACTCAAGGAGATAGTGATGGACCGAGAAGCCTGGTGTGCTTCAGTTCATGAGGTTGCAGAGTCAGACATGACTTAGTGACTGAACAAAAAAAGCAGTGTTGAGTTATATTTCCTTTATATACACTTTGTTGAGAGTTTTTATCATAAATAGATGTTGAATTTTGTCAAAAGCTTTTTCTGCATCTATTGCGACAACTATGTGATTTTTTTATTCTTCATTTTGTCAATATGGTATATATCACATTGACTTATTTGAAAATATTGAACCATCGTTGCATCTCTAGGATAATTCTATTTGATTCTTTTAATGTATTGTTGATTTTGGTTTGACAATGTTTTGTTGAGGATTTTTGTATATGTATTCATCAATAATATTGGCCTGTAAGTTTGAATTCCAGTATTTTGGTCATCTGATGCAAACAACTGACTCACTGGATAAGTCCCTGATGCTGGGAAAGATTGAGGGCAGAAGGAGAAGAGGATGTCACAGGATGAGATGGCTGGATGGCATCATCAGTGCAATGGACATGAACTTGGGAAAACTTTGGGAGATGGTGAGGGACAGAGAGGCCAGATGTGTTGCAGTCCATGCAGCCACAAAGAGTCAGACACCATTGGGTGACTGAACAACAACAAAAAAACAATTTTATTTTTTGTGATTTCCTTGTGTTCTTTTCATTATTTTTACTCACAGTGTAAGCTAAATGTTCTTTGAGTATACAACTATGGCCTTTGAGATAGCTAAGAAAGATTTGTTTTACTCTAATTGAGGAAACTTAAAGAAAAAAAAGTAATTTATCTATGAATTCATCTCCAGGTTTTTCAGAATCATGGCTAGATCTTGGTAAGTTTCCTGGAGTTTACAGGCAGCCTGCTTCTTTGCCGCATAGTATTAAATGTTCTTAACTTAAAGGCAGCACAGAGGACATCTCTTTTTTTTATCAGTTTCTTAGTTCCTAGATTCAATGTTTTTACAACAGGAAGGAAATAGCTGCCCAGAATCCACAGTCCAAAGGGATGCTGGAAAAATAGATCTCTCTTATTTTTCTGAATGAAAGGGAGATATTCCTTGTCTTGCTGGCTCACAGTTTTATTGGCCTTTATACTTGTTTACAACAGTGCAAAAAATGGTTCACTCATGTCTTCTAGTATGTTGATAGCAATGTGTGTGTGTGTGTGTTTGTGTGTTTGTATGTGTACCTAGATGTATTTTCAGGTCATAGCCACGGAATATATTTTTGGAACACTAGTTTCATAAGATAATTTCTGAACATGGCACTTTCTTATGACGTTTCCCTTCTATAGGTTCATAGTACTATTATCATATTAAAGAGACTAGAAAGTCCCAAAGTGAAGAGGTAGTTGAACTTTGACCCAGAATTTCTCCAACTTCACTTGACCATGAAGTCCTTTGTTCAGGTGAAAAGTGAAAGTGTTAGTCACTTAGTCATGTCCCACTCTTTGCAACTTCATGGACTGTAGCCTGTCAAGCTCCTCTGTTCATGGAAGTTTCCAAGCAAGAATATTGGAATAGGTAGCCTTTCCCTTCTACAGGGGATCTTCCTGATCCAGGAACCAAACCTGGGTCTCCCATATTGCAGGCAGATTCTTTACTTGTCTGAGCTGCTATTAATAATATCTCAGTTCTTTAAGTAAACGTATTAGGAAATACTAAATTATATACTTTTTTCTGAAGGATTTTGATGTCTACAATAGCCAGAGATATACAGAGGCACATGAAAATATAGGCTGATACCAGTTTAAAAGGTTTTTTTTGGTTCCTTTAAGCTTACCTCAGTTAACTCCAATTCTTAAAGCTTTGATCCGCTAAAGCACTATTAGGTCACCAAACTGTAAAATCCTTTCTATGCAAGTAGCCAACAATAAAGGAGCTTGTTAAGACTTCAAAAAGTTTTTTTTTTTTTTTTAAACTGGAATGTTTCTTTTTCTGAAGTAAGTTCTATTAGGCAAATTTTATTTCTGTTAAACAAATCAATAAATTTATTTTATTCAAGCCAGTCCTATTAGGCAAATCAATAAACTTACTTCTACCAACGTCTACCATTTGATTGATAAAGTTGGAACCAAAAGTGTATAGATTTGGGGGGAAATACATGCTCACCCCAGGAAAAAAACAGAAGTGAAGAAATATGTTCCTCAGATATGTGAGTATTCCAATCTTTGACGGCATTTGTTGCAAAAGGCAGCAAGTAACATTTAATATGATAAAGACATTTGGTTCCTTAGGTTATTCATTAAATAGAAATTTGGGGCTATTTTGATTAAATCTAGGAAAAAAGTTCTAAATTTCTTAGGCATTTGCCTGCTGTTAGAAAAAAGGGTGGAGAAAGGCACAGAGTTATTAAGTAACTTCTGCAAAAGACACTATTTGATTAATAGTTCAGAGCTAAATTTTAATTAAGGCCAGATCTTCCAGATAATTAAGTGCTTACCTAGATTATTACCAGGATATCTTGCCAGGAAACTTATTAACCTATAGACTATTTCTGATCCTCCTTCCCCCCATCTTTCCTTCTCTCTTTTTTAAAGTATAACTAATTTTTTTTAAAATTACCATGACTTCAAGAAACAGCAAGCAAACAAACACCAAAGAACAGGTTTACTAGGATGCCTGAAATATTGGTTAAAGACACAATGTAAATAACTGTAGTTTATTTGAAGTTAAAGCCACAGATATCTTTTCCAGGCTGCACATGTATAGCTTTCTGACTTACTTAAAAGAGAACACCCCATAGCAGTGATTTGGAATAGTGTGGATTAAATCAAATGGCACAGACTGGTGATCTAGATAATAAAAATTCCCTTTCATGCCCTTATTTGTCATTTCAGGCAAACATCTAGTTTGAGGATCAGCTATATGAAGATAACTGTTACCTTAAAAGATTATTTTTCTTTTGTAACATCCAACATAGAAATGATTTAGTACACAAGACTATAGAGGATAATGTAATGAACTTCTAATACTAATCAGTCAGCTCAATAATTATCAACATTTTCCCAATTTTGTTTTCTCCATTCTTCCTCTTTTCTCTTGAGTATTTCAAAGCAAATGCCAGAAGTTATGTCACTTTTCAGCAAGCATCTCTAACTGATAAGCCTTTTATATTTCACAATAAGTATGCCATTACTCAATCTGACAAATCTGAGACTTATTCCTTAATATCATCTAATACTAAGTCCATATAATATCCTCTATTTGCCTCCCAGTTTGACCCTCTAACTCTAGGTCATCTATATCCTCACTAGGACTCTCATCTCTGGGAAAGAGTACATCAATAAAGAGAACAAGTGGAAAGCATCTTGGCTCTTTCAGTCCAAAGCACCAACTTAAATCTACTCTTTTCAGATTTCCCTAATTCTGAATTCTGCTGCTACTACTTAGAGCAGTGTTTCAATGTCTAAGAATTGGGATCAAGGACAGGCTATTTTTATGATAAGCCAGAGATGAAATTTTAGAATTTATCCTATCTAGAATCTCTTTTCCAATCCCTTTGGGAGGCACATGATCAGGAAGTGGATTTAGCTGTTGGTTAAGAAGCAGGATTCCTCATAAGGAGTAATCATTTCATTTAATGATATGTCTGTTTATATTTTCAAGTAGTCTATAGTATCTTCAGTTGTAGTGGGTCACTCGTTCATATCTTCAGTGAAATTTATTTAGTGCCAATTGCGGGTAAGGCATCATTTAGTAAGGAAAATACAGGATATAAAAAAAAAAGCACTTTACAGAAAATAAAATACAGTGGGAACTCAGAAGCAAACTGTTTTTTAACTTGGGTGGTTTACAGAAAAGAGGAGCATTTGAATAGAACCTTAACAGACTTGTAGAATTTGAGCAATTTGAAAAGGAAGAAAGGCCATTTTGGGTGGAGGAATGAGAGTGAGCAAAGGCACAAAGTAGGAAAAGTAAAATATGTGCAACAAATAAGATCAGTCTGGTGAACATGAGACTCTTCAGTCCAAACATCATAAAATATCATGACTAGCCATGCAGCTAGGTGTAGATATTACGTAATCACTCAGTAAGCAGAGATTCCAGTAACTGCTATCAGTCACTGCTGCCAGGAATTACTTATCAGGCAGCATGTTTAGAATGTCAATACGATGATAGTTAATATGTGACCAACCAAGAAACCTGGTGCCTGGTAGAGGCATCTGGCCCAATGTGATATAATAATTAATCCAACTGGGTAATATTTCACCTTTAAAACCAACCTAGTGGTTTGGTCAATAGGCAAACACTGTTACTGTTCATTTGTGAAGAATATTTTCACAACTTCAAGAGGCTTGAGAGGAACAGGCTCCACATGTGAAGCTTCTTTTGCTGTAGGGTGGGATGTTCCTTAGAACATTCATGTGGCAATATCATTTATTTTTTTGCTTTCTGAACTCAAAATGCTAAAACTATATCATTAACATAGAAATAGAAAAATCTTATTGACCTCAATCTCAAGCTTACAATTAATGTATCTTTCAGCTAAAGAATGAATTCAGATAATGGTAGCATTGCTGATTTAAGTTTTCTTTGCAGCGTTCAGCAGTGAGCTAAAATGTCCTAGATCAGAGACTGATTCTAGTCCAATGTTCTAGTCCAGGCTATGTGCTTTATGGGCCCTGAGAAAAATGCTTTTATTTTATTCCTCAAAATTAGCTAGAAATGCATTTTTAGCTAACATTTGTCTTGTGTTTATTACGTACATGGCACCGTGTCAGGTACATCATAAGTATTACACGTTTTAATCTTCAAAACAACTCTATGACAGAGGTTAATATACTGATCTCCATTTCAGAGATGAGGAAGCTGAGGATTAGGGAGGATTAGTAATTTATACCCAGTATAAGAGAGGCAGGGCTGATTTTTGAGTCCTGCTGGTCTGTGCATCTGAGCAGGCACAGAGGCCTGTGTGTTGTGATGAGAAGTAGGCAAGAAAAGGCTATCGTTTTCCTCTGCCCTTCTGTCTCTTCAGTTTCTACCCTGCTCTTCTTCCTGCTTCCTCATTTTTTGCTATTTTTCAAAATTACAACTCCTCTATTTCCGTGTTCCTTGTATGTAAATATTTTCATTTATATATTAATTTATTTCTCATTTCACTCACTGATTTATCTCTAAGGTATCAGGCTTTGTCTGCTAGGAAATTACAAGGAGAGCTAGTAAATGAATGAATGAGTGGATATAGTACAATGAAATGAATGGAGTACAGTTGCTTTGAGGGCATAAAGAAGGGAAAATATAAAAATTTGAGGCCTGGGAGATTATGCTTGAATTGTGTCTTGAAGGAAGAGAAATTAAATGAAGAAGCAGGAAGAGCTTTCCAAGCAGACACACTAGCATTTGGATAGTCACTGAGTTGGGGCAATAGCCAAACATAACTAGGATCTGATGGTCATATGGGATGGTGGAATAAATGCAGAGTGATTCCTGGGCGTGTTGAGAGATGAAGCTAGAGAGAAAGGCAGGGGCAAGCCTGTAAAGTTCTTCAGTGCTAAATTAAGAAGGTTGAATGTTAACCTGAAAGTTACAGGAAATTGTTGAAAGGATTTAAATTATGGACATACATGATTTTGTATTTTAAAAATAGCATTCTGATAATCATCACTTTCATAGCCAGTTCCCATGCCTTGAAAAGGAGGCCCTAAGTTTGCACCGAGATTGTACATTACCAGCCTTGAGAGATTTCAAAGCCTTCATCACCCTGTGATCTTCCCTGATAGAAGCTTTCCACCATACTTCCTGATTCAGAAGTCTTGCTCAGGTGGGTACAAGGCATCCTATATAAATTGGTCCTTAGAGATTAAATTTATTGTTGTAACCACGAGAGCCTGCTTGCTAGGCACAAGATGCTCAGGTGTTACAGAGACATGCAGATCCCACTTCCTTTCAGAAATCTCCCCACCTACATTTTCATGTCTCTGTAGGTTCTGGGCCACTGAATTACTGTAATCGTCTTTTTTCCCCCTCTGCTGTTATTCTTGAAATCTGGGGAAGTTCAGGTGAACACCTCTGCAGAGAGTAAATTCATTGAGGCAAATGGTAGATGTGATGTTGCTGCAGAAGCAACAGATGGCATCAAACAAGTTGCATCCAACAGACAATATGAGTGCCTTTAGCCAAGATGCAGCTTCAAGCAGCTTAGAGCAATGTTGGTCAAATGCTTTTGCTTACATACCCCTTAAAATACTTGGGTAAAACTAGGTAGCTCATAATATATTAGCAGCTGATAACTACATTTTTTAACTGTATGTCTTAGTAGTTGCAAGTGTAATTTCTAGTGTGTTTTCTCTACTGACTTTTTAAACTTTTATAGTTTTAACAGTCTATTTTAAAACAAATTCAAATGCCTTCAAAAGCACTATATGTTTGTACTCCCCTCTCCACATTTTACGTGTTTGATGCCACAATTTACATCTTTTATATTGTGTATTGGTAAATTATTAGAGTTTCAGTCAATATCTTTTTCAGCTTTATGCTAGAGTGTTAAGTTATTTACCCATTACCATGACAATCTTTGAGTATTCTGAATTTATGTATTAATTTTTACTTTCACCATAGAATTTTATACTTTCATGTATTTTCATCTTCAGCTTGAAGAACTCCCTTTAACATTTCTTATAAGCCAGGTCTAGTGTTATGGAACTCCTTCAGCTTTTGCTTGTTTTGAAAACTCTTTATTTCTCTTTCAGTTCTTAAGAACAGTTCTGCCAGTTTCAGTATTCTTTGCTGGCAGGTTTTTCCTATCAGCACTTTGAGTATATTGTGCCACTCCTTAATGGCCTGTAAAGTTCAGCTGAAAAGTTTGATGATAGATTTATGGGTCTCTTGAACTTAAATTATTTTTCTCCTGTTGCTTTTAAGATTCTCTCCTTGTCTTTAACTTTAGACAGTTGAATTATTGTATCTTGGTGTGGGTCTCTTTAGATTCATCTTTTTTGGAACTCTTTGAGTTCCCTGAATCTGGCTGCTTGTTTCTTTCCCCAGGTTAAGAAAGTTTGGGGCTATATTTCTTTGAATAAGCTTTCTACACCTTCCTCTCTCTCTTCTTCTGGGAGAAGAGTATATTGATTCAGTTGACGTCCCATAGATGTTGTCCCATAGGTCCTTTAAGATATCTCAATTCTCTCTCTCTCTCTCTTTTTTTTTTTTTTTTTTTTTGCTTTTTTGACTATAATAATTCCACTGCCCTATCTTTGAACTCATTTACTCCCTTTCCTGCTGACCTGGTCTGCTATTTGAATCCTTTTATATTGAGATTTTTAGTTCAGCTATTTCATTCTTCAGCTCTAGAATATCTTTTAGTACATTTTAATATTTTCTATTACTGAAATTCTTACTTTGTTCATTAATACTCTACCCTGATAAGTATCTTTATGACCATGTCCATGACTTATCTCTGCTACATTAAGACTGATTTCTAGAGATTTATCTTGTTCTTTTTGCTTAGAACATATTCCTTTGTTTCTTTATTCACCATGGCTCTCTGTGTTGGTTTCTATACATTAGGTGGAACAGCCACCTCTCCCAGTCTTGTGTAGGAGATTAACTTCATCAGCTAGCCCAGACTGAATTTGTTGTCTCTCAAACCTTTGTATTGGTCCAAGCTTCCATCTTTGGTCTTAGCAACTCTGAGTAGTAGTGTATGTGTGGGTCTAGTCACTCAGTCTTGTCTATTTCTTTGTGATCCCATGGACTGTGTCTGCCAGGCTCCTCTGTCTATGGAATTTTCCAGGCAAGAATACTGGAGTGGGTTGTCAGTTTCTACTCCAGGGGATCTTCCCAACTCAGGAATCAAACCCAAGTCTCTGGCATCTCCTAGACTGGAAAGCAGATTCTTTACCACTGGGAAGCCTCTCTGAGTGGTACAGGGTGTACTAAGACCCATTAGAGTCCCACAGAGGAGGGTTAACAGTTAACACCTCAATGAAAGCTAATTAGAAACCAAATCCTCAGGCAGCAGCAGGGAAACTGGGAAATGGACATTTCTGCATGTTCCCTCTGCAATGAGTCTGAATGTATTATTGCTGGGGGTGCAAATGTTTAAAGACTGCTTTTGTTTGCTATAATCCTGTGGAACTCATCAGTGAAAGGCCTACTGGCTATCAGAGCAAGGTAATTTGAGAGCCAGTATCTACACTGCAAGCTGTAAAAATTGGGGTGCTAGAAATGTGTACAAACTCCTTATACGGAGGTATCAGTGACTTGCTTTTCTTGTTGAAGTGAGCAGGAAGTAGAAGGTGAGGAAAGTGCCCACTGGCTCTTTTGGACTCCAGAGAGGATCATAATTACCACCAAAGTGTGTACCAATTAGAAGCTGGACTCTCAAGGTGTAACTTGTAAAATATGCAATCAAGCCCCTTGCAGTGAAAGACTGGGAATTGGGCATTTTGGCTGTCTCTTTTGTGCTGAGCCCTGGGGGGATAGCTTTGGTGAGTGCTAGAATGGCCATTGGGCTTCCAAGAACTGCATGTTAGTTTGCTACAGTCCTGTGTGACTCAGGAATACAAGGCCCTCTGAGAGCTAGGGAATCCAGGGGCCTGTTTTTCTGGTGGCAGATGCAAACACTGGGGCACCAGGCTTGTACAAGTTTCTTCTAGAGATGCTAGTGACCTGGTTTCCTTGTTGAGAGAAGGCAGTGGAAGTGTCCACTGAATCCCCTGGCTCCATGAAATAACAGCCAGCTTTCAGAATCATGCTAATTAGAAGTCAGACCTTCAGGCAGCAACTTGTAAAGTATACAGTCAAACCATTTTCTGGCAAAGACTAGAATGCCCCTAGAGATAGGCATTTGTTTTTCTTTCCTTTTGCATTGAGCCTTTAGGGAGATACCTACTTTTATGCTTGCCCATTAGGAACTGCTTCTTTGCTCTAGTCCTGTGAATTTTGTAGACTCTGGCCCCATTGGCTCTCAGGAGCTAAGAAGTGGTTTGAGGATCATCTCTCATGTGGTAGTGATAAAAGTCAGAGGACTGGATGTGTGGTCTAAGCCCTTTGCTCTTCAGTACAAGTTAAGAATTGAGGCTTCCTTTCCAATTGTATGGAACTATTCTGGGAGTGGGCTTTGTGGGGAGAGTGTGTCTCTGCCCTTCTTTTGTATTTCAATTTCTTATGTAGTTCAATTTTTTCTTTTGCTCAGTGTGTAGGAGTCACTTAGCTAGTAACTGGCTTTCTTTCAGGGAGATAGATACTCCTTATACAGCTGTACCTTCAGTGCATCTGTGAGAGTAGGGATATTCAGGAGCCTACTCTGTCACCATTATTGATCCCTCCCTCTGCCTGATATTATTTTGTTAACTTCTTGACCTCAGATATGCAGACGACACCACCCTTATGGCAGAAAGTGAAGAAAAAAGCCTCTTGCTGAAAGTGAAAGAGGAGAGTGAAAAAGTTGGCTTAAGGCTCAACATTAAGAAAACATTAAGATCATGGCATCTGGTCCCATCACTTCATGGCAAATAGATGGGGAAACAGTGGAAACAGTGGCTGACTTTATTTTTTTGGGCTCCAAAATCACTGTAGATGGTGATTGCAGCCATGAAATCAAAACACGCTCACTCTTTGAAAGGAAAGTTATGGCCAACCTGGATAGCACATTGAAAAGCAGAGACATTACTTTGCCAACAAAGGTCTGTCTAGTCAAGGCTATGGTTTTTCCAGTAGTCATGTATGGATGTGAGAGTTGGACAGTGAAAAAGGCTGAGCTCTTTAGAATTGGTGCTTTTGAACTGTGGTGTTGGAGAAGACTCTTGAGAGTTCCTTGGATTGCAAGGAGATCCAACAAATCCATCCTAAAGGAGATCAGTCCTGGGTGTTCTTTGGAAGGACTGATGTTGAAGCTGAAACTCCAATATTTTGGCCACCTCATGCAAAGAGTTGACTCATTGGAAAAGACCCTGATGCTGGGAAGGATTAGGGGCAGGAGGAGAAGGGGACGACAGAGGATGAGATGGTTGGATGGCATCACCAACTCAATGGACATGGGTTTAGGTAGATTCTGGGAGTTGGTGATGGACAGGGAAGCCTGGCGTGCTGCAGTTCATGGGGTTGCAAAGAGTCGGACGTGACTGAACGACTGAACTGAACTGAACTGAACTTCTTGAACTTATATTTCTGTTTCAGTTTTCCTTCCTAGATTTATGCTAATATATTTTCTTATTTTTGAAAGTCTTAATTACCTTATCACACTTTTTCTTAAAATATATATATTTTATTGAAGTATAGTTGACTTACAATGTTTTAGGTGTTCAGTAAGGTGATTCAGTTACACAAATACACATATACTATTTTTGAAATCATTTTCCATCATTGGTCATTACAGGGTAGTGTATATAGTTCCCTATGCTATACAGTAAACCTTTGTTACTTATTGCATATCTATTTTTCAATTAGAAATCTAGCATTCTATTCATACTAAGTAAAACAAGTGAAATCAAAATGTCATAAATTTTTAGGTAGGAAAAAATTCATAAATGTTCTAGAATATGTATATTATACATATTTATATATATGTATATAAAAGCTTTTCTACTGTGCTTGATAAAAGCTTGAGAAAGAACATCAAATAAAAGAAGAAAGAAAGGATGAAGAAATTTACAAACTAAATAAAATGGAAGTACTGATTATGAAATTTGAAAAGTGAAACTAGACAAAAGTAAGAGATCATCGAATAGTCCAGTTCAGTTCAGTTCAGTTGCTCAGTCATGTCAGACGCTTTGCAACCCCATGGACTGCAACATGCCAAGCCTCCCTGTCCATCACCAACTCCCTGAGTTTAGTCAAACTCATGTCCATTGAGTCGGTGATGCCATCCAACTGTCTCATCCTCTGTCCTTCTCTTCTCTGCCCTCCTTCAGTCTTTCCCAGGATCAGAGTCTTTTCAAATGAGTCAGTTCTTCACATCAGGTGGCTACCGTATTGGAGTTTCAAACAGTCCAGTTGTTTTTAAACATGACTTCTCATTAGAAACATATCTGGAGCTCTGGAGATAGTAGGCAATACCTAAGCATTTGTATTTTTCAAAAAATTTCAAGATAATTCTCATATGCATATGGATTTTAAAAAGAGTTCCAGGTTTTTCTATTAGATCCTAGTTTGGTGATGTGTAGAGTTATATTATTTTTCTGTTGACCAATTGTGACAATGGTATTAAGTAATAGTTATATAATCATAATAGTAAAAAAAAGTTTATCAGTTTTACAATCAATAGCCAGACAAAAAATAAAAGAGAATTAAAATTGCAAGCCATAATGGGAACAATGGAAAATAATTACATACAATTTGGGGGGGGGGTCAAGTAGAGTGATGTGGTAAGTGGAAGTGATACATGCACACGTGTGCATCCAGCCAGCCAGTCTTTGTCTTTTGGTTGGTGCTTTTAATCCATTTACATTTAAGTAATTATCCATATGCATGATCCTATTACCACTTTCTTAATAGTTTTGGGTTTATTTTCTGTAGGTCTTTCCCTTCTCTTGTGTTTCCTGCCTAGAGAAGTTCCTTTAGCATTTGTTGTAAAGCTGATTTGGTGGTGCTGAATTCTCTTAACTTTTGCTTGTCTGGAAAGCTTTTGATTTCTTCATCAAATCTGAAGGAAAATCTTGCTGGGTACAGTATTCTTTGTTGTAGTTTCTTCCATTTCATCACTTTAAATGTATCATGCCATTCCCTTCTGGCTTTTAGAGTTTCTATTGAGAAATCGGCTGATAGCCTGATAGGAGTTTCCCTGTATGCTATTTATTGTTTTTCCCTTGTTGCTTTTAATATTTTATCTGTCTTTAATATTTGTCAGTTTGATTACCATGTGTCTTGATGTGTTCCTCTTTGGGTTCATTCTTCCTGGGACTCTCTGTACTTCCTGGACTTGGTTGACTATTTTTTTCCCCATGTTTGGGAAGTTTTCAGCTATTATCTCTTCAAATATTTTCTCAGGTCCTTTCTCTCTCTCCTCTCCTTCTGGGACCCCTATAATGTGAATGTTAGTGCATTTAATGTTGTCCCAGAGGCCTCTTAGGCTGTCTTCATTTCTTTCCATTCTATATTCTGTTCTGCAGCAGTGATTTACACCACTCTGTCCTCCAGGTCATTTATTTGTTCTTCTGCCTCAGTTATCCTGCTATTGATTCCTTCTAGTGTATTATTCATCTCTGTTTGTTTGTTCTTTAGTTCTGGTCTTTCGTAAATATTTCTTGCATCTTCTCAATCTTTGGCTCCATTTTTTTTTTCTTGCCTCCATTCTTTACCAAGATCCTGGATCATCTTCACTATCATTGTTCTGAATTCTTTTTCTGGAAAGTTGCCTTAATTTAGTTGTTTTTCTGGGGTTTTTATATCATCCCTTCATCTGGGGCTTTCTGCTTTTTCATCATGATTAACTTTCTGTAATATAGTTTTTGTTTTAGCTGCTGTGAGACTGTCCTTCTTCTAGAGCTTCTTCTGTCTGCCCTCTGATGGCTGAGGCTAAGAGGCTTGTGTAGGCTTCTTGATGGGAGGAACTGGCAATGGGAAAGACTAGGTTTTGCTCTGGTATGTAGGGCCTTGCTCAGTAAAGCTTTAATACAATTATCTGCTGATGGGTGGGGTTGCACTCCCTCCTGGTATTTGTTTGGACTAAGGCAACCCAGCCCTGGCACCTCTGGGCTCTATGGTAGGTTTAATGGTGAACTCCAAGAGGGTTTATGCCAAGGGGAAACTTCCAGTGACCCTGTCCCTGTGGTGAGCCTCTGCCGACCCAGGCCTCCACAGGAGGCCCTCCAACACTAGCAGGTAGTTTTGATTCAGTCTCTTGTAGGGTCACTGCTCCTCTCCTCTGGGTCTTGGTGTATACAAAATTTTGTTTGTGTCCTCCAAGACTGGAGTCTCTGTTGCCCCCAGTCCTCTGGAAGCCCTATAATCAAATCCCACTGGCCCTTAAGGCCAGATTCCTTGGGGATTCCCAGGCAATTTGTTGACTCCCCAGGCTGGGAAACCTGATGTGGGGTTCAGACTCTTTACAACAGTGGGAGAACTTCTTTGGTATTATTGTTCTACCACCTGGTGGTTATAGAATTTGATTTTATCCTGATTGTACCCCTCCTATTGTCTTGCTGTGGCTTCTTCTTTGGGGTATCGTTTTTTTTTTTTTTTTGTAGGTTTTGGCATCCTTCTGTCAATGGCTATTCAACAGCTAGTGGCAATATTGGTGCTCTTGCAGGAGGAGATGAGGACACATCCTTCTACTCCACCATCTTGAACTGGAAGCACACTTTCCTATCACAAAAACAAATACTGGTCCAGTTTGTTTATTTTTGTTTTTATTTCTATTACTCTAGGAAATGGATCAACATAGATACTGCTATGATTTATGTCAGAGAGTTTTTACCTATGTTTTCCTTTAAGATTTTTATAGTATCTGGACTCAAATTTAGGTCTTTAATCCATTTCGAACTTATTTTTGTGCATGGTGTGAAAGAATGTTCTAATTTCCCTTCTTTTTACATGTAGCTGTCCAGTTTTCCCAACAGCATTTATTGATGACGCTGTTTCCCACTGCTCCGCCCCCCATTGTATAGTAGTCTCACCTCCTTTGACAGAGATTAATTGACCATAGGTGCATGGACTTATTTCTGGGGTTTCTGTTCTGTTATGTTGATTTGTATTTCTCTTTTTTGTGTCAATACCATACTGTTTTGATGACTTCATCTTTGCAGTATAGTCTGAAGTGAGGGAGACTAATTCCTCCAGTTCTGTTTTTGTTTTTTTGTTTTTTGTCCCTCAAGGTTGCTTTGGTTATTTGGGGTCTTTTGTGTCTCTATACAAATTGTAAGATTTTTTTTTTGTTGTTGTTGTTCTGGTTCTGTGAAAAATGTCATTGTTAATTTGATAGAAATTGCATTGAACCTGTAGATTGCTTTGCATAGTATAGTCATTTTCACAATATTAGTTATAGCAATCCAAGAACATAGTATATTTTTCCATCTGTGTATTCTTTGATTTCTTTCATTAGCATCTTATAGTTTTTGGAGTACAGGTCTTTTGTCTCCTTAGGGAGGTTTATTCCTAGGCATTTTATTATTTTTGATGTGATGATAAATGGAATTGTTTCTTTAATTTCTCTTTCTGATCTTTCATTGTTAGTGTATAGAAATGCAACAGATTTCTGTGTGTTAATTTTGTATTTTGCCACTTTACCAAATTCACAGACAAGCTGTAGTAGTTTTCTGGTACCATCTTTAGGATTTTCTATGTGTAGTATGTCATCTGTAAACAGTGATAGTTTTATTTCTTTTCCCATTTGGATTCCTTTTATTTCTTTTTCTTCTCTGATTGCCATGGCTAGGACTTCAAAAACAAGAGTGGACATCCTTGTCTTGTTCCTGATCTTGGAGGAAATATTTTCAGCTTTTTACCATTGAATATGATGTTAGCTGTAGGTTTGTTGTATATGGCTTTGATTATATTGAGTTATGTTCCCTCTATACCCACTTTCTGGATATTTTTTATCATACATGTGGGTTGAATTTTATCAGAAGATTTTTCTGCATCTATTAGGATGATCACATGGTTTTTATTCATGAATTTGTTAATGTTATATATCGCATTGATTGATTCGCAGGTATTGAAAACTCCTTGTATCTCTCAGATAAATCCCACTTGATCATGGTGTTTGATCCTTTTAATGTATTGGGCTGGAGAGGGTGTTAAGAGAAGGGATCCCTCCTATACTGTTGGTGGGAATATAAATTGGTACAGCCACTATGGAAAATAGTATGGAGATTCCTTAAAATAACTAAAAATAGAGCTACCATATGATCTGGCAATCCCAGTCCTGGGTGTATATCCAGAGAAAAATTTGGTTCTAAAGGATACATGCACCTCAACATTCAAATTGTCAAGACATGGAAGCAACATAAATGCCCATTGGTGGGGGAATGGATAAAGAAGATGTGATTCATATATACAATTAAATATTACTCAGCCATTAAAAACTGAAATAATGCACTTGTAGCAACATAGATGGGCCTAGAGATTGTCATGCTGAATAAAGTAAGTCAGAGAAAAAGGAGTCTCTTAGGATATCACTTATATGAGGAATCTAAAAAGAAATGATTCAAATGAACTTACTTACAAAACAGAAATAGACTTACAGACTTAGAGATGAACTTATAGTTGCTATTGGGAAGGAATATTTAGGGAGTTTGGGACTGACATGTAGACACTGCCGTATTTAAAGTGGAAAACCATCAAGGACCTACTGTAGAGCACAGGAAACTCGGCTCAATACTATGTAACAACCTAAACGGGAAAAGAATTTGAAAAAGAATAGATACATGCATATATATAGCTGAATCACTTTGCTTTACACCTGAAGTTATCACAACATTGTTAATTAGCTATACTCCAATCTGAAATAAAAGTTGAAAAATACATTAATATACATAAATTATTTTAAAAATTTCTTGTGACTATAGGACCTAAATGCAAAAAATGAATAGCCTACTAATGACCAAAATGAAAATAATTTGAAACACAATCATTTAACCTCATAAATCTCTCATGGAGCTATTTATTATTTATTTATTTATTTATTGCCAAAAGTTGGTTTACATGGTAGAACAACATGAAGGAAGGCATAGCGGAACCACAGACCACAGAAGCATGGGCTGGTGGTAGCAACATGACTGGAGCATCCAGCCTGCTAAGGGAGGGAGGGGCTGAGGTAATAGGGATATCATAGTCAGATTATTAAGCCCCCTGGGAAACAGTTAGAGAAAGTTTACAGTCAATTCTAATTATGTGTGGCAAATATGTTGTCTAAAGTCATCACGAACACTGAATTAGCAAATACCTAACTGTGTCTTAGGGGAAATGCAATGTTATTCCTGTGAGCCTCTGTTTAAAACATTTTCTTCCTTTTTTGATGTTTGTTTCTATTTAAATACTTCAAATTTAATACATATAATTGATTCATTAACATTAGATTTATAGCCAACAGCATTATTGCTCATGCCTGTACAGGGATTACCTAGCACACGTATTTTCTTCATAAGATACATCACTACCTCCTTAGGCTTAGAAACAGTGGACAGGACTTCAGCACTATGCTTAGGGGTCCTTGTAAACAACAAAAGCAACAACAAACAGCACATAAATATAAAAACCATGGCACTAAATAGACTATAAAAGGACAATTTTTTATAGTCCAAGAGCTGAAACAAGAAGGCAGAGCATCACCTTGTTCAAAATCAGCTGGGAATAGGTATACTGGGTGACCCAAATTTTTCACCACTTCACACATGTTCATGAATGATCTTGAGTGTGCTCTCATATTGATTGTGGGATTACAAATAAATTTTAGCAAGTAGAAAAGTTTGAAAATGGGAAATCTTAGTAATGACAAGTTATATATGGGTGAGGTATGCTGTAACCAGCCATTAATAAGATAGAGCAGAGGAATGACACAACGAATAATATTTAGGAAGCTTACTCAGTCATTCACTCTTTGTGAATTAGACATTAAAGGAGCCTCACTGTGTTAGAGGTTGCATAAGGTTCTTGGAGTACAAATGAACAAACGAAGTGGTTGGTCTTAAGGAACAGAAATCTAAGCACAAGTAGCATACAGGGCAAGCCTGGGAGAAAAAAGTGGAGCAATCAGAAGTCTTGTTGGCACACTTATTCTTTAGGTGCAGAGGACCAGGTTTTGCAAAGTAGACATGGGAGCAAAGGTGAACATAAAGAGAGAATTAAAGGTTTTCATTTTTGCTTTAATAGTAGTAGACTGAGAGAGACTGCTCATTGATTCTAAACTTTAGGCTGAGGAAAGGTATTCTAGGTACATGTGCTTGTGTTCCTGCAAAATTGTCTTTCTACTATTGATGGGACTGCGATGGTGCACAAGCACGGGCAGCTCAAACTACCAGACAATTACACTCATCTCACATGCTAGTAAAGTAATGCTTAAAATTCTCCAAGTCAGGTTTAAGCAATATGTGAACCGTGAACTTCCAGATGTTCAAGCTGGTTTTAGAAAAGGCAGAGGAACCAGAGATCAAATTGCCAACATCCGATCCATCATTGAGAAAGTGAGGGAGTTCCAGAAAAACCTCTATTTCTGCTTTATGGACTATGTCAAAGCCTTTGACTGTGTGGATCACAATAAACTGTGGAAAATTCTTAAAGAGATGGGAGTACCAGACCACCTGACCTGCCTCTTGAGAAACCTGTATGCAGGTCAGGAAGCAACAGTTAGAACTGGACATTGAACAACAGACTGGTTCCAAACAGGAAAAGGAGTCTGTCAAGGCTGTATATTTTACCCTACTTATTTAACTTCTATGCAGAGTACATCATGAGAAACGCTAAGCTAGAGGAAGCACAAGCTGGAATTTGGACTGCCAAGAGAAATATCAAAAATCTCAGATATGCAGATGACACCACCTTTATGGCAGAAAGTGAAGAAGAACTAAAGAACCTCTTGATGAAAGTGAAAGAGGAGAGTGAAAAAGTTGGCTTAAAGCTCAACATTCAGAAAACTAAGATCATGCCATCTGGTCCCATCACTTCATAGCAAATAGTTGGGGAAACAGTGGAAACAGTGGCTGACTATTTTTCTGGGCTCCAAAATCACTGCAGATGGTGATTGCAGCCATGAAATCAAAAGACGCTTACTCCTTGGAAGGAAAGTTATGACCAACCAAGACAGCATATTGAAAATCAGAGACATTACTTTGTCGACAAAGGTCCTACTAGTCAAGGCTATGGTTTTTCCAGTGGTCATGTATGGATGTGAGAGTTGGACTATAAAGAAAGCTGAGCACTGAAGAACTGATGCTTTTGAACTGTGGTGTTGGAGAAGACTCTTGAGAGTCCCTTGGACTGCAAGGAGATCCAACCAGTCCGTCCTATAGGAGATCAGTTCTGCGTGCTCATTGGAAGGACTGATGTTAAAGCTGAAACTCTAATACTTTGGCCACCTGATGCGAAGAACTGTCTCATTTGAAAAGAGCCTGATACTGGGAAAGATTGAGGGCAGGAGAAGAAGGGGATGACAAAGAATAAGATGGTTGGATGGTATCACCGACTCAATGGACATGGATTTGGGTGGACTCTGGGAGTTGGTAATGGACAGAGAGGCCTGGTGTGCTGCAGTTGATAGGGTTTCAAAGAGTCGGACATGACTGAGCGACTGAACTGAACTGAACTGAACTATTGGTGGGAATGTAAATTGATACAGCCAATGTAGAGAACAGTATGGAGATTTCTTTAAAAAGCTAGAGATAAAAGTATCATATGACCCAGAAATTCCTCTATTAGGCACATATCCTGAAAAAATCATAACTAAAAAAGACACATGTACCCCCATGTACATTGCAGCACTATTTACAATAGCCAGGACATAGAAGAAACCTAGATGTCTGTCGATGGATGAATGGATAAAGAAGCTCTGATACATATATACAATGGACTATTACTCAGTTATAAAAAGACATAGATTTGAATCAGTTCTAGTGAGGTAGATGAACCAAGAACCTGTTATATAAAGTGAAGTCAGGAAGGGAAAAGCAAAAGCAAAATATCATATACTAACACATATATGTGAAATCTAGAAAAATGGTACTGATGAACCTATTTGAAGGGCAGGAATAGAAACTCAGACATACAGAACAGACTTCTTGATACAGCGGGGTCAAGAGAGAGTGAGATGAATTGAGAGAGTAACATTGAGATGTATATATATTGCCATATGTAAAATAGATAGCTAATGCAAGTTGGTGTATAACACAGGGAGCTCAACCAGGTGCTCTGTGACAATCTAGAGGGCTGGGATGGGGTGGGAGGTGGGAGGGAGGTTCAAGAGGGAGGAGACGTATGTATACCTATGACTGATTCATGTTGATGTACGGCAGAAACCAACCCAACACTGTAAAGCAATTATCCTCCAATTAAAAATAAAATTGTCTTTCTCAAAGTAGGAAGCTTGCAGATGGAAATTGGTTCCCACTTTCCCCAGGACAGTTGTTTGCTTCAATCATTATTAAGCCAAGAATGGCTCAAACTGCTTTCTTTAAAATTAACAGTGATGGTGATTTAGTCACTAAGTCATGTCCGACTCTTACAACCCCATGGACTGTAGTCTGCCAGGCTCCTCTGTCTTTGAGATTCTCCAGGCAAGAATACTGAAGTGGGTTGCCATTTCCTTCTCCAGAGTATCTTCCCAACCCAGGAATTGAACCCTGGTCTCCTGCATCACAGGCAGATTCTTTATCAACTGAGCTACAAGGGAACAGAACCAAAATACTAGATTTATCCTGCAGGCACAACACATAAGTTTTCCAGAGTCCAGAGATGTTGTTGATTTCTTTTTGGACAAATTCTTAAAAATTCACTAACAAATTTCTGTTGACTTCATGTATTCACATTGAACATGTATAGTAACCTTGGTCAGCAGCAAAGGACTTAACTGTTAACCTTCCTTTGGTATATGCACAGTTACCTTAATTATTTGTTTCTGTTTTCTAATGGTTTTGAAAATAGGCTTCTTTGTCTTTAGAGCAAGAAGTATTTCATGTTTAGTTTTATTAATTAACACCTTACTTATTTTGCTTGGGGAGAACTTGATGGTTCTTCTGGGTCTTTTACTACTGTGTTGATTCACTGTACCCCAAAGAGCTTCTCCTCTCTGTGAGCATGGTCAAAGGTCAGATGAGTATTAATTTTGAATCAAGTAAATTAATCAAATAATGATCCCCTCCTTGAGTGTCAGGCATTGTGCTGGGCCTGGCGATGAGGATAGAGTTTATGTCTTAAATAAAGCTCACATTTATCAAAGGCCTAACGTATTCTCTGGGAGAAGGCAGTGTCAACCCACTCCAGTACTCTTGCCTGGAAAATCCCATGGACACAGGAACCTAGTAGGCTGCAGTCCATGGGGTCACACAGAAATGGACATGACTAAAGTGACTTAGCAGCAGCAGTAACATATTATCCAGACATTGAACTTCCACTTATTGTTTTATTCTGTAGTTGCTTACCTCTCAACACTAATAAAAGGTAGAGCAAGAAGAAGCAGCTTCAGTCTTCTTTTAAGAACTATCTATTCCTTTGACTATTTTTAATGTTTATTTTCTTTTGAGTTTTGTGAGATCCTTATATATTTTAGACATTAATCTCTTATCAGATATATGGTTTTCTCCCATTTCACAAGTTGTTTTTTCACTCTGTTGATTGTTTCCTTTGCTGTGCAGAAGCTTTTTAGTTTGATATTTCTCTTGTCTATTTTTACTTTTGTTACCTGTGCTTTTAGTGTCACACCAATGAAATCACTGCATTTGTTAACTATGATTTTAGTGTCATACCCATGAAGTCACTGCCAAGACCAATGTCATGAACTTTAAACATGTTTTATTTTAGAAGTTTGTGAGTTTCAGGCATTACATTTAAGTTTATAAACCAATTTTGATTTTGATTTTTGTGCATGATGTAAGATAAAGGTCCAACTTCATTTTTTTTTTTTTTTTGCATATGGATATCCACTTTTCCAGCACCATTATTTGAAAAGGCTATCCTTTTCCCATTGTGTGTTCTTGGCATCCTTGTCAAAGATTAACTGGCTATATAAGTCTGAATTTATTTCTTGGCTCTCTATTCTGTTCCTTATATCTATATATCCATATTTATGCCAGTGTTATACTGTTTTCATTGCAGTAGCTTTTTAATATATTTTAAATTTAAGAAGTGTGTTGCCTCCAGCTTTGTTTTTCTTTTTAAAGATTGATTTGGTTATTTGTGGTCCTTTGTGATTACATATGAATTTTGAAATCATTTTTTCTATTTCTGAAAAATATGCCATTGGAATGTAATGAAAATCCAAACTACAATGAGATATCACCTCACACCTATCAGGATGGGTATTATGTAAAAAACAAAGACAACATGTGTTGGTAAGGATGTGAAGAAGTTGTAAACTAGGAACACTGTTGGTAGGAATGCAAAATGATGTAGATGCTATGGAAATAGATTGTTCAAAAATAAAAATACCATATGATCCAGCAATAAGATTTCTTGATATTTATCCAAAATAAATGAAATAAGGATATCAAGTGATATTAGCACCTACATGTTCATTTCAGCACTATTTGCAATGGAAAAACTAAATTTCCATCAATGAATGAGTGGATAAAGAAAATATGGTATCTGCATACAATGGAATATTATTCAGCAATAAAAAGATGGAAATTTTGCAATGTGCAAACATGGATGACCTTAAGGACATTATGCTAAGCCAGTCACAGAAAGAAAAATATGGCATGATTCCACTTGTATGAGGTATCTAAAAGAGTCAAATTCTTAGAATCAAAGACTGGAATGGTGATTTCCAGGGTCTAGGTGGAGGAAGAAATGGGGAGTTATTAATCAATAGGCACAAAGTTTCAGTTAAGCAAGATGAATATGTTTTAGAAATGTGGTGCACAACATTTTACCTATTCAGCAATACTATCTTCTTACCACAATAAAATGAAATTTGAAAAAAAAGAGGAGAAAAAGAATCCAGCCTCCTCAGTCAAGCCTCTGCTTTCAGATGTCCCTAGAAATCTCTTACACTCACTGTGCAACAAATACTTTCAAAGATAATCCTTCACAAGGAGACAGAAGTTAGAAATCAAGTTCGAGAGGAAATGTGACTCAAAACAAATACCTTTCCTAAGAAAGTTTTCCCACTTCCCATTTTGTATTCATTGATTTATTTCTTCTTCAAAATATCTAGGCAGTTGAAACACTTTGATTCTCCATACCATGGACATTTTCTTATTAGGCAATTCACAGCAAGAGCAATGCATTGAAAGGTAACATAAGCTCACACTCACAAGTATAACTATAATAAAACACTTTTGATTGGCTTCTCTTGAAAGTTGCCACCCAGAAAAGAGTTTGATTAGGGAGTGTTCTATGTAGTATTTTACCTGCAGATACATGTTCACAGTTGTCCTCTCTTTAGCTACTGATTAAATTCTTATACCCTGCCTTGATTTTTAATACTAGACAACTTGGCCTTTGTTTTAATAAATACCTGTGCCTATATGGATTATTTTAGGAAAGTCACATAATACCAATGTGTCTGAGGCAGTATTTCTTGCAGAGAAGTTTGAACTAAAGGAAACCTGTTCAAGTGGAGAATTTTGTAAATGTGGTATTGTGGGAGTTGTTGAGAAAGGGGAATGAAAGGCTGTTTTAATTTTATCTCTTCATATAGTTGTTGAAAACAATATGAAATCCTTTGGTCCCATCTATAGAAGGTGAGGCTTGTCTATAGCAGGAAAGGGAAGGTTGCGGCCTATGGGTGTAGTGTGTGGGAAAAAGGGCCAATTACTCTAATTATGAGTCTTTCTAGCCTTAAAATCCCACCTTTCCAGTCCTAAGAGGATAATATTAGAGTAAATTCATTGATACTTATAGAACTAGTTAAAACAGAAATTCTGATAATAGTAATTATCTTATAGGATTATTGAATATGTTAAATGAGATGATCTATGTACAGTACATTGCAAATATATATATATATGTGCTAACTACTGTTATTATAATTATCATATGGACCTGAAGTCCTTACACTTCCCATCAGGGTTTGAAGAATTTTCTGGTTAAACTTCACTTCTTTTTAAGTGATGACTTCTTTAAAAACAGATTTATTGAGGTATAATTAATATTCAAAACCCACACATTTAATATCTAAATTTGATGGGTTTGGACATACGTATACATGTGTGAAACTGAAGCATTTGATACTTTGACTGAGTCCCATGCCATTGGGATAAGTCACTTGTCAAACTATCATAGGGGTGCAGCTGTGTTCAGCTGAGTTGTGTGGGTGCCCTGTATTTGTCACTCTTGACTAAATGGAATAAGTCACTGTGAAGTAATTTGAAACCTAATAACTAGTATCCCATTTCTAAGAGATATTTTGTTTAATAAACCCTTTTCTAAGATGTAAGTAAGCTGGGCTTTGTTTGTCTCATCCAGAGTTGATAGCCAAGATCAGATAAAGCATGAGGATGTGTTCATGCCTGGAGTGGGCAGGAAAGGGAATCCTGGGCTTGGAGCCGATGATGAAAGGCTGACTCTATTGAGAGGGATGGCCGTGTGGGGTGCCAAGCTTCAGGCGCCTCTAGGACCAGGTTGAGCATGATGGAGGCAGGAGGGTGTGGGAGAGTACTTTGCCAAGGGCAGGTGAATGGTTGATGTGTCACTAAAATTCCCAGCAGGCTGCCTGTAGCTCTCTGGTGGTGCAGTATGTTGCCAATGCCTGAGGAGAGATGTCAGGGCTAGTTTGAAAGGCTGCAAATTAAAAATGACTTGCATCTGTGGCCAGCTCAGTCTCTTCTGATCCAGCTTATATAGCTATTCCAGTTCAGCCCAATATCTTTCCTCTCCTTCTTGGCTTCCCCTGGGAGGTGAAGTTAAAAAGGGAAATAAAATAGAAGATGTGGAAAAAGAAAAGAGCATTCCCCCCACTCCTTTTCCTGATGGAAAAGTTGATTAGACTTTTAGATCCCTGATCTCTACCTTCTTTTTCATCTTCACTATGTACATAAACCAAGATTTTAAAAATTTATTCCTGAAGAAATGGCTCCCTCCCCTAACTGCTAATGAAAATAGTGTTCTTGCAAAAATTAACATTCTAGCCTCGTTTTCTAAATATAGAGGAAGAGATATCATGTAACCTTTGGATCAGTTTTGTACACTTGAAGAATTACAATTCCCTTCAGTTAAGTATTGTAGGAGTCTGATATTTTGAGAAAGGGTCCCATGGAGTCTTGTGGACTTTATAAAGGCAGTGTCTCTTGGTATGCAGGAAAACTAGTTGGGTTTTAAGTAATATAGTATAAAAAATTTAAAAAATGTAATTATGTTTGTGCCTCAAACTGGCAGTGTGGGTCAGCCCAGTTTTACTCCCATGGGGCTTATGAAAGTTTATCTTAGAGCATCTGAGTGATTCCTTGGAGGAAAATCAAGGAAATGCAACCAATAGTTTATTCCAGGTTTTCAGAGGGCATTCCTGTTGACCACAGAGAGGTATAACTTGTTGAGAGGACATCCCTGGAGCATTTTTGTCAACCTGGAGAGAAGGCTTAGCCTAACTTGTATGAAGGACATAAGATAGAGAAGGCATGCTCATTCACTCTTAAAAATTTTTTATTGTAGTATAGTTGCTTTATAATTTTGTGTTAGTTTTTGCTGCATAGCAAAGTGAATCAGCTTTATGTATACATGTATCCCCTGTTTTTTGGATGTTCTTTCCATTTAGGTCACCACAGAGCATTGAGTAGAGTTTCCTGTGCTACATAGTATGTTCTCATTAGTTAACCATTTTATGCTTAGCAGCATAAAATACTACTCCCCTGTGGTGTCCATACATTTGTTCTCTTTGTCTGTGTCTCTATTTCTGCTTTGCAAATAGGTTATCTGTACCATTTTTCTAGATTCCATATATATATATATATACATATTTATAGAACGATATTTGTTTTTCTGACTTACTTCACTCTGTATGACAGTCTCTAGGTCCATACACATCTCTGCAAATGGCACAACTGTATTCCTACTTAGGGCTGAGTAGTAGTCCTTTATATGGAAGCAACCTAAATGTCCATCAACAGAGGAATGGATAGAGATGTTCATTCACTCTTAGTGCAAAGGGAAGCTTTCTCTGTCCCCATCACCCTATGATGCTCCCTTTCTCAGTCTTTCTCCCTTTACCGATCCTCTTACCACTTCTGAGCGTGAATTCCCCATAAGAAAGGGGTTTTGTTGCTGAGTTGTGTCTGACTCTTTGCAGCCCCATGAGCTGTAGCCCAGCAGGCTCCTCTGTCCATGGAATTCTCCAGACAAGAATGCTGGAGTGGGTTGCTCTTTCCTTCTCCAGGGGGTCTTCCTGACCCAGGGATCAAACCCAGGTTTCCTGCATTGCAGGCAAATTCTTTACCATCTGAGCTACCAGGGCCTTCCCAGGTGGCACAGTGGTAAAGAATCCAACTGTCAATGCAAGAGACACAAGAAATGGGGGTTAAATCCCTGGGTTGGGAAGATCCCCTGGAGAAGGAAATGGCAATCCACTCCAGTGTTCTTGCCTGGAGAATCCTGTGGGCAGAGAATCCTGGTGGGCTACAGTCCATGGAGTCACAAAGAGTTGGACATGACTGAGTGCAGCACAGAACAAGGGCCTTTGTCTCTCTTATTCACAGTTAGATCCTCAGTGTTTAGAACAGCCCATAGTTCCCAGTGAACATTCTATAAAACACTTATTTTTAAATTAATAAATGGTTAAATTTAAACAGAGGAATATTAAAGATGTTGCATGATGGAGTAAGGATCTAAAGAGATCTGTTAAACTATAAGCAGAATCTATTAGGTAAAATTTAATAAGAAAAAATGGGAAACTCTGCCATGGGTTCAAAGTTCAACTATAAAATGTCCCCAGATGGGGAAATATAACTTGGTGCTTTCTCATGTGAAAAATTTAGTTGACGATAAGTACAACATAAATTAGCAGTGTGCTATGATTATGATAGAAATTTAATATGACCACAGTTCAGTTCAGTTCAGTTGCTCAGTTGTGTCTGACTCTTTGCAACCTCATGAACTGCAACATGCCAGGCCTCCCTGTTCATCACCAACTTCTGGAGTCCACCCAAACCCATGTCCATCGAGTCAGTGATGCCATCCAACCATCTCATCCTCTGTTGTCCCCTTCTCCTCCTGCCCTCAATCTTTCCCAGCATCAGGCTCTTTTCAAATGAGTCAGCTCTTCACATGAGGTGGCCAACGTATTGGAGTTTCAGCTTCAACATCAATCCTTCCAATGAACACTCAGGACTGATCTCCTATAGGATGGACTGGTTGGATCTCCTTGCAGTCCAAGGGACTCTCAAGAGTCTTCTCTTCTCCAACACCACAATTCAAAAGCATCAATTCTTCGGTGCTCAGCTTTCTTTATAGTCCAACTCTCACATCCATACATGACTACTGGAAAAACCTAGCCTTGACTAGACGGACCTTTGTTGACAAAGTAATGCCTCTGCTTTTCAGTTTGCTATCTAGGTTGGTCATAACTTTGCTTCCAAGGAGTAAGCGTCTTTTAATTTCATGGCTGCAATCACCATCTGCAGTGATTTTGGAGCCCAGAAAAATAAAGTCAGCCACTGTTTCCACTGTTTCCCCATCTATTTGCCATGAAGTGATGGGACTGGATTCCATGATCTTAGTTTTCTGAATGTTGAGCTTTAAGCCAACTTTTTCACTCTCCTCTTTCACTTTCATCAAGAGCCTCTTTAGTTCTTCTTTACTTTCTGCCCTAAGGGTGGTGTCATCTGTATATCTGAGGTTACTGATATTTCTCCCGGCTATCTTGATTCCAGCTTGTGCTTCCTCCAGTCCAGGGTTTCTCATGATGTACTCTGCATGTAAGTTAAACAAGCAGGGGGACAATATACAGGCTTGACGTGCTCCAATATGACCACAAGTCCCGTTAATTAAGATACCATGTCCAGAACAGAGAAGGTGACAGTGCTGGTCAGCTGGTATTAGAGTTCCTACGTTCTGTTCTGTATGCTGTACTCAGTATTAATGAATGAGGTATGTAAATAAGAATGTGTTTAATGTAGACTAGCCAGAGAAGTAAGGGGATTTGGAATGGGACGGATAATTGATAAGACTGAGGATGTTTTCGATTAGCCTAAGAAAGGGTTCAGTGAGCTTTAGTCTTCCTGTATCTGAGGGGCTGTTCTGTTAAGAGGTACAAGATTTGGTTCCTGTGGTAGCAGGGCCTAAAACTACGGCAATTGGGCTGAAGTTTCAGACAGATTTTGTCTTACTGCAAAGAAGGATTTCTAAATTTGTCTGATCTCAATGGAGTCTTGCAGGGAAGTGAATCTTCTGTATTTGGAGATATTCAAACAGTCTGTACAAAGATTGCACAAAGACTTGAGTGCCTGTTTGAACCCGAGGATCAATGAGATATCTTCATTAGCAATAAGCAGTGTGAGCAGGTGAAGCAGCCAGGAGGGGGGAGATGCTTCACTGATATCTGGGCCAGCCAGACACTGAAATTCTTTCCATGAATCACACAGCTTAAAAGCATTTTAAAAGTGTTCTAATTTATCTGGTCTTGCTCTGCAACACCTGATTAATGTAACTCAAATAATCTGGAATTTGTATGTGGGCCTAATCATTTATTGAGGACTGCTTATCGTACACTAGATCTATACTAATTGCTAGGGATTGAGACAGAATAATGAGTAAGATTCAGTCTATGTCCTCAAGAATCCTAGGTATCATGCTTATAGGGCCTCTGTACCACTTCAGCTTGGAGGCTTCATTCTCAGAATTCATCGAGCATTTGATTCACTTCCATATATAATCTTTATGCTAATTAGTTCACCAGACAGACATTTCCTAAAGGGTAGGGATTATTTCTTTTTGTCCTTGAGTGTTCACAGAATTTCAAAGCACAGTGGTTGATATAAGAGTATATGTTTAATAAATGCTTATACAGGAATCCCTCCTTAATCATAAAACTCCTAGAAAACATAGATGGTAAACACTTTGACATAGGTCTTAGTGATGCTTTTTAAAATCTGAACTGAAAGAAAAAGCAGCAAAAGCAAAAATAAGGGGGACTACATTGAACTAAAAAACTTTTGCTTAGTAAAGGGAACTGTCAATAAAACTAAATGACAGCTTACTGAATGGGAGAAAATGTTTGCAAATGATATATCTGACAAAAGGCTAATATCCAAAATAATAAAGAACTCATACAACTCAGTCAAAGTACTCAAACAATTCAATTAAAAATGGACAGAAGATCTGAAAAGACATTCTTCCAAAGAAGACATTCATGTGGTCGACAGGTACATGAAAAGATGCTCAACCTCATTAATTATTAGGGAAAATCAAACCAGATCACAATGAAATATCACTCACATATATTAGAACAAATTTTCAAAAAGACAACAAATAGCAAGTGTTGGTGAAGATGTGGAGAAAAAGGAGTCCTTGCACATAGTTGGTGGAAACACAACTTGAAGCAGCCACTATGGAAAACATTCTGGTGATTCCTTAAAAAATTAAAAAATAGAGCTGCCATATGAGCCAGCAATCTCATTTATTGGTATTTATCCAAAGAAAGCAAAAACACTAACTTGAAGACTTAATATTAATAATTCCCCTTTATTGGAAGGGGATATGTTCAAGACCCCAGTGGGAGCCTGAAATATTGGATAGTATCAAATCCTATGTATACTACATTTTCCCCCCATACATACATACCAATGATAAACTTTAACTTATAAATTAGGCAGAGTAAGATATTAATGACTAATAAAATAGAAAAATTATAACAATATACTACAATCAAAGCTATATGAACATGGTCTCTCTTAAAATATTACACAAGTTTAATGTTTTTCTTCTGTATTAATGAAGCATTCATCATATACTGTGGCTGTAACTTTTGCAGTTTGAAGTGCACAAGCAAATGTAGCATGGGTTTCTTTTCTTTCTTCACAATTTCATGGATAGAAGACTTGTTCTTATCATAGATCCTCACAGCCTCAGCACATGATTTTTTTCTATCTTTAGTAGTCAAGAACGTTCACCTTTTCACTTAAAGGAAGCACTTTGTGGCTGCTCTTTGGCATATCTGATTTGCTAGTATCCCAACTCTTCTGCTTTGGGCCATTATTAAGTAAAATAAGAGTTACTAGAAGACAAGTACTGTGGCACTGTGGCAGTCTATCCAATAACCAAGGTGGCTACTAAGTAACTAAAAGGAGGATGAATTGGATAAAGGGATGATTTACATCCCAGACTATATGGGATGGGACTGTGTGAGATTTCATCATGTTATTTGTAATGGTGCACAACTTAAAGCTTGTGAATTGTTTATTTATGGAATTTTTCAGTTAATATTTTTGGACTGTGGTTGACTACAGGTAACTGAAACTGTGGGAAGCAAAACCATGGATAAGGGAGTGTTACTTTATAAACATAACAGTGCTCTGCAAGTGAGTTGAGAACCAGAAGAAATCCTAAGACCAGTGGAGGTACAGTGGCTTAAGAACTGGAGGAATAATTAAGAAGTCTCCTCCTATGCCTTGAGGATGGGAGCAGGAGTGGATTGGAGGTGATTGTGGGAGCTGACAAAGCCTGATTGGTTCAAGGATGACCAGACAGGCCGTTACAAAGAAGTTGGTCTTTACTCAGGGGTCTCCCCAGCATCAGGAATCAAGCACATCATTCAGTACCCAATAGCACACACAGAGGAATGAATTGAAGAAGCACTAGAACTCCAGGGTTTACATTTAGCTATTTAGTTTTCCCAGCACTATCTATTGAAGAGACTGTCTTTCCTCCATTATATAGTCATGTCTCTTTTGCCATAGATTAATTTATCGTAGGTGCATGGTTTTTTCCTGGGCTTTCAATCTGTTCTATTGATCTGTATTTCTGTTTTTGTCCTGTTTTGATGTCTATAATTTGTAACTACAGGGAGGAGGAGATAGTTTCAAAGCAGTCTGAGGCTCAGTGTTAAGGTAGGGAGGCTCTCTCCTTAATGCAAGGGATGGGATGAGGCTCAGAGGATCAAGCTAGAACATAAGAAGAGTACTTATATCCACTGTCAGAGAGCACAGGCTAATTCTAATGAGCAATGTTTGGAAAAAGCTGAACTCTTAAAATTAAAAAATATATTTTAAAATTCTTTTATTTAGCTTATTACACAATTTTGAGCAGAGTTTCCTGTACCATATGGTAGGTCCTTTTGTTTATCTGTTTTCAATATAGTAGTGTGTATATGTCAACCCCAAACTCCTAGTCTATCCTTCTTGCCCACCCTTCTCCCCTGGTAACCACAAGTTCATTCTAAGTCTGTGAGTTTGTTTCTGCTTTGTAGATAAGTTCATTTGTGTCATTTTAAAAGAGTCCACATAAAAGTTATACCATATTATATTTGCCTTTTGCTGTCTGATTTATTTCACTTAATATGATAATCTTCAAGTCTATTAGGTTACTGCAAATGACATTATTTCATTGTTTTTTTATAGATGAATAATATTCCATTGTATATATGTACCACATCTTCTTCATTCATATGTTGATGGACATTTAGGTTGTTTCCATGACTTGGCTATTGTGAACAGTGCCACAATGAACATTAGGGCACATGTATTCTTTTATACCAAGTTTCTTTTTGGATATTGCCCAAGAGTAGGATTCCTGGATCATATGGTAGCTCTACTTTTAGTTTTTTAAGGAACCTCCATACTATTCTCCAAAGTGAATCTACCAATTAACATTTCTACCAACAACTTAGGAGGATTCCCTTTTATCCACACCCTCTCCAGCATGTATTATTTGTAGATTGTTAGATGAAGGCCATTCTGACTGGTATGAGGTGTAGTTTTGATTTTCATTTCTTTGATAATTAGTGATGCTGAGCATCTTTTCCTGTGCCTTCTTGGCCATCTGTATGTCTTCTTTGAAGAAATGTTTGTTTAGATCTTCTGCCCATTTTTTGATTGGGTTTTTAAGGTATTGAGCCACATGAACTCTTTGTAAATTTTGACAACTAATCCTTTGTTAGTCACATAATTTACAAATATTTTCTCCCAAAGTGTGTGTTGTCTTTTAATTTTGTTTATGGATTTCTTTTCTGTGCAAAAGTTTTAGAGTTTAATAAAGTCTCATTTGTTTATTTTTGCTTTTATTTCCCTTATTGTGGGAGATAGATCAAAAAAGATAATGTGATTTATTCATGTCAAAGAGTGTTCTGCCTTGTTCTCCTCTAGGAATTTTATAGTATCCTAAATGTATAATATAGTATACTTTAGGTCTTTAATCCATTTTAATTTTATTTGTGTGCATGGTGTTAACATATCCTAATTTCATTTTATTACATTTAGCTATTTAGTTTTCCCAGCACTATCTATTGAAGAGACTGTCTTTCCTCCATTGTATAGTCATGTCTCTTTTGCCATAGATTAATTTATCATAGGTGCATGGTTTTTTCCTGGGCTTTCAATCTGTTCTATTGATCTGTATTTCTGTTTTTGTCCTGTTTTGATGTCTATAATTTGTAGTATAGTCTAAAGTCAGGGAGCCCGATTCTTCCAGTTCTGTTTTTCTTTCTCAAGATTGCTTTAGCTATTTGGGATCTTTTGTGTCTATGTGCTGTGCTGTAGCCTGCCAGGCTCCTCTGTTCATGAGGATTCTCCAGGCAAGAATACTGGAGTAGGTTGCCATGGCCTCCCCCAGGGGATCCTCCTAACCTGGGGGTGGAACCTAGGCCTCCTGTATTATAGGAAGATTCTTTACCATCTGAGCCACCAGGGAAGCCCAAGAATACTGGAGTGGGTAGTCTATCCCTTCTCCAGGGGATCTTTCCAACCCAGGAATTGAACCAGGGTCTCCGGCGTTTCATGTGGATTCTTTACCAGCTGAGCTACCAGGGAAGCCCTTTGTGTGTCTACACAAAACTATGTTTTGTTTTTGTTATGTGAAAAATGCCATTGTTTATTTGATAGACATTGCATATAATCTGAAGATTGCCTTGGGTAGTATAGTAATTTTGACAATATTGAGTTTTTTCATCCAAGAACATGGTATATTTTTGCATTTGTTAGTGTCATCCTTGATTTCATTTATCAACATCTTTATAGTTTTTGGAGTACAGGTCTTTTGTCTCCTTAGGTAAGTTTAGAAGTGAAGTCGCTCAGTTGTGTCCTACTCTTTGGGACCCCATAGACTGTAGCCTACCAGGCTCCTCCATCCATGGAATTTTCCAGGCAAGAGTACTGGAGTGGGTTGCCATTTCCTTCTCCAGAGGACTTTTCCAACCCAGGGATGGAACCCGGGTCTCCGGCATTGTAGGCAGCCGCTTTACCATCTAGTCCTACATATTTATTCTTTTTGATATGATGATAAATGGAATTGTTTCTTTAATTTCTCTTTCTGATTTTTCATTGTTAGTGTATAGAAATGCAAAAGAATTCTGTGTATTAATATTGTATCTTGCCACTTTACCAAATTCATTGATAAGTTGCAGTAGTTTTCTGGTAGTGTCTTTAGGATTATCTATGTGTAGTACCATGTCATCTGCAAACAGTGACAGCTTGATGTCTTCTCCAATTTGGGTTCCTTTTATTTCTTTTTCTTCTCTGATTACCATGGCTAGGACTTCCCAAACCATGTTGAATAAAAGTGTGCATCTTTGCCTTGTTTCTGATATTAGAGGAAATATTTTCAGCTTTTCACTGCTGAGTATGATGTTAGGTTTATCATATATGACCTTTATTATGTTAGGTTAAGTTCCTTCTGTCCCCACTTTCTGGATAGTTTTTTTTTTTATCATAAATGTGTGTTGAACTTTTTCAAAAGCTTCTTCTATATCTTTTGAGATGATCACATGGTTTTTATTCTTCAGTTTGTTAATGTGGTGTATCATACTGATTGATTTGCATTACTAAAAAATCCTTGTATCCCTGGGATAAATCCCACTTGATCATGGTGTATAATGATTCCTTTTATTGCTGGATTTGGATTGCTAGTATTTTGTTGAGTATTTTTGCATCTATGTTCATCATTGTTAGTGGCCTGTATTTTTCTTTTTTGTAGTATCTTTGGCTGGCAGAATGAGTTTGGGAGAATTCCTTCCTCAGCAGTTTTGTTTTGCAATAGTTTCAGAAGGATAGCTGTTAACTCTTTACATGTTTGATAGAATTCACCTGTGAAGCCATCTGGTCCTAAAGTTTTGCTTGCAGGGGTTTTAAAACCACACTTGCAATGTCAGTATTTGTGATTGATCTGTTTCCTTTTTAAATTTTTAAAAATTAATTTTAAAATTATTTTATATTTTTTGTTGTACTGGATCTTCACTGATGCACACAGGCTTTTTCTAGTTGCAGAGAGTGGGGGCTACTCTCTAGTTGTGGTTCATGGACGTTTCATTACAGAGCATGGGCTCTAGGTGCATGGGTTTCAGCAGCTGCAGCACACCAGCTCAGTAATTGTAGCATATGGAATTAGTTGCTCAATGGCATGTGGAATCCTCATGGGCCAGGATTGAACACATTTCCTCTGCAATGACAGGTGAATTCACTGTGCCACCAGGGAAGTCCAATTGGCCTGTTTCTGATTTGTTTGTTTGTTTCTTTCCCTGTTTCAGTCTTGATAGATTGTAAGCTTTTAAGAATTTGATTTTTTCTTCAGGTTGTTCATTTTACTAGCATAGTTGCTTACTGTAATCTCTTATGATTCATTGTATTTCTGTGGTGTCCATTATAACTTCTCCATTTTCATTTCTAATTTTATTGATTTGAGTTCTCCCCCTTTTTTCTTGATGAGTCTGGCTAAGGAATTATCAATTTTGTTTAACTTTTCAAAGAATGAGTTGGAAAAAACTGAACTCTTTGCCCAGGTCTTTTCTTGGGTAAAGAGAATGTTTGATTTGGTCTAGCAGCCAAAAGAGAGGATTGTGGTGAGTAGAAGGAAACAGGGCTGGGTGCCAAGCTGAGCTGGCTAGGTTGATGCAGGTAGATATTATTTCATTTGAACAAACAATATATGCTTTGTATCTTAATCCATTTTTACATTTTGAATTTTGTTTTCTTTTCGCATGGTTTCTCAGTAAAAATTCTTTTGCAAAAGTCCACACTTACTGAGTCTTTTCATAAAAGTGTGGAGTTAAGAGCACACATTATGGACTTTGGAGACAAACTTCTAAGACTGTTAGCTTTGTGCTTACTATCTGGGTGTCTTTGAGCAAATGTCTTTACTTTCCTAATCTTCCCTATTCATGTTATAAAGTACATTGTGAGGATTAAGTGAGACAATTTCCATAAAGCTCATTACGTGCTATTTGAGTTCAGTCAGTGTTATCTGTGTGTTTATTAATGTTATCTAGTTGAAGAGGCAAGATGGTGCTGTGAGGGTTTTCTGTCTGCTAGCTTTAAGGGAGATACCTTTGTATTTGAGAAAGAAGAGATATGTTCTGCTTTGGGTATGTTGAGTTTATTAAGTCAGTGGGAAATCTGGATTTAATTTTAGATCAAGGTCTAGAGTTCAGAAAGGGACAAAGCAGAAGATTTGAATTTGTGTCTCAAAATGAAGAGGTGGTCATATAAAGAGAATGCCCAAGAAGAGTGTTTGAGATATGAGAAGAGTTCAGTTCAGTTCAGTTCAGTCGCTCAGTAGTGTCTGACTCTTTGCGACCCCATGAATTGCAGCACACCAGTCCATCACCAGCTCCCGGAGTTTACCCAAACTCGTGTCCATCGAGTTGGTGATGCCATCAAGCCATCTCATCCTCTGTCATCCCCTTCTCCTCCTGCCCCCAATCCTTCCTAGCATCAGGGTCTTTTCCAATGAGTCAATTCTTCGCATGAAGTGGCCAAAGTATTGGAGTTTCAGCTTCAACATCAGTTCTTCCAATGAGCACCCAGGACTGATCTCCTTTAGGATGGACTGGTTGAATCTCCTTGCAATCCAGGGAACTCTCAAGAGTCTTCTCCAACACCATAGTTCAAAAGCATCAATTCTTTAGCACTCAGCTTTCTTTATAGCCCAACTCTCACATCCATACATGACTATTGGAAAAACCATAGCCTTGACTAGAGGGACCTTTGTTGACAAAGTAATGTCTCTGCTTTTTAGAGAGGGACAAAAGAAAAGATTTGAATTTGTGTGTCAAAATGTGGAGATGGTAATTCAAAGAGAATGCCCAAGAAGAGTGTTTGAGATAAGTGAAGCCATGTTTCCGGGATGTCTGTCTTTCATATTCAAGGATTATCAGAAGAAATAGACTGTGAAGGGGATCAGAGTGAGCAGCCAGCGATAAATAAAAAAGCAGGATAGGGAAAGGTTGGGGAAGTCAAAGGAGGCATGTTTAACTATGGAGGAGGTTGTCAAGGAAGACAAGTCAAGTGAACCAGAATTAGAGGTGGCCATGAAATCTGGCAATTATTATATCACTTATTTCCTTGGTCAGGGCAGGCAATGGAGCAGTGGTGACAAAGCCAAACTGCTATTGGTTGAAAAATAAAAGGACATATTTACATATTAAAGGAAAAATCAGATGATAAAATTATGTACCTAGTATGACCCATGGTTACTTAAAACAATGAAAAAAGATTTAAGAAATTTTTACATTGGTGATGATCATTAAAGCATAATAATTTCGTTGGTACTACCAACTGTTAATTGTTTTTAAAGAGTAAAAGTTCAAGCTCACCCCCTACTTTTTTTATCATTTGCTTCTCATTCTGTTTATTTGTATTTTATTCTTTTCCATTATATTTTATTACCTGATATTGAAGGTAGTTCCCTATGCTATATGGTAGGATGGTTTTTATCTGTTTTACACATAGTAAGTTGCATTGCCAGTCCCAAACTCCTAATTTATATCTCCTCCTTACCTACCTTCCCCTTTCGTAACCATGACTTTGTTTTCTATATCAATGAATCTGTTTCTGTTTTTTTTTAATTGGAGGATAATTGCTTTACAATGTTATACTGGTTTCACCATATAACAATGTGAATTATTTATTATTTATATATATAAATATTATTTATATATATATAATCCCTCCCTCTTGAGTCTCCCTCCCATCCCACCTCTCTAGGTCATTACAGAATGCCAGACTGGGCTCCCTGTGTTATATAGCAGCTTCTCACTAGTTATCTATTTTACACATGATAGTGTATATACCTCAATGCTACTTTCTTAATTTGCCCTGCCCTCTCTATCTGCTGCTCTGTCCACAAGTTCATTCTCTGTGTCTGCATCTCCATTCGTTCCCTGCAAACAGGTTAATTAGGACTATTTCTCATTACTATGTGATATTTTTCTGTTTTGTAAATAAGTTCATTTGTATAATATTTTAGATTCCACATATAAGTTAAATCATATGATATTCGTCTTTCACCATCTGGGCTGATGTCATTGAGTCTGATAATCTCTAGGTCCATCCATGTTGCTGTACTATTTCACTCTTTTTTATGGCTGAATGGTATTCCATTCTGTGTGTACATGCATACCTTTGTGTAGTGTGTGCCTGTGTGTCATCTTTGTCTATTTATCTGTTGATGAATATTTAGGTTGTTTCCATATCTTGGCTATTGTACATTGTGATGCTATGAATATTTGGGTGCATATATCTTAATGAATTAGAGTTTTCATCTTTTCTGGATATATGCTCAGGAGTGGAATTGCTGGATCATATGGTAATTCTATTTTTAGTTTCTTAAGTAACTTCCATACTACTTTCCATAGTAGCTGCACCAATTTACATTCTCACCAAAAGTGGAAGAGGGTTGTTTTTCTCTATACACTCTCCAGCATTTGTTATCTGTAGACTTAAAAAAAAAATATTTATTCTAATTGGAGGCTAATTACTTTATAGTATTGTAGTGGTTTCTGCCGTACATTGACATGAATCAGAAATGGGTGTACATGTGTTCCCCATCCTGAACACCCCTCCCATCCCCTCCCCATCCCATCCCTCTGGGTCATCCCGGTGCACCAGCCCTGAGTACCCTGTATCATGCATCAAACCTGGGCTGGCGATTCATTTTACACATGTAATTTACATGTTTCAATGCCATTCTCCCATATCATCCCACCCTTGTCCTCTCCCATAGAGTCTAAAAGACTGTTCTAAAGATCTGCATCCCTTTTGCTATCTCGCATACAGGGTTATTGTTACCATATTTCTAAATTCCATATATATGAATTAGTATACTGTATTGGTGTTTTTCTTTCTGACTTTCTTCACTCTGCATAATAGGCTCCACTTTCATCCACCTCATTAGAACTGATTCAACTGTGTTCTTTTTAAGTCTGCCGATGGACATCTAGGTTGCTTCATGTCCTGACTATTGTAAACAGTGCTGCAATCAACATTGGGGTACACATATCTCTTTCAATTCTGATTTCCTTTGTGTGTATGCCCAGCAGTGGGATTGCTGGGTGGTATGGCAGTTCTATTTCCAGTTGTTTTTTTTCAAGGAATCTCCACACTGTTCTCCATAGTGGCTGTACTAGTGTGCATTCCCACCAACAATGTAAGAGAGTTCCCTTTTCTCCACACCCTCTCCAGCATTTATTGTTTGTAGACTTTTTAATTGCAGCCATTCTGAGTCGAGATGGTGTGAGATGGTACCTCACTGTGGTACCATCTTTTCATGTGTTTGTTAGCCATATGTATGTCTTCCTTGGAGAAATTTGTGTTTAGTTCTTTGGCCCACTTTTTGATTGGGTCATTTATTTTTCTGGAATTGAGCTGCAGGAGCTGCTTGTATATTTTGGAGATTAATTCTTTGTCAGTTGCTTCGTTTGCTATTATTTTCTCCCATTCTGAAAGCTGTCTTTTCACCTTGCTTATAGTTTCCTTTGTTGTGTTTCCTTATAAAGTAAGTTTAATTAGATCCCATTTGTTTATTTTTGCTTTTATTTCCATTACTCTGGGAGGTGGGTCATAGAGGATCCTGCTGTGATTTATGTCATCGAGTGTTTTGCCTATGTTTTCCTCTAGAAGTCTTATAGTTTCTGGTCTTACATTTAAATCTTTAATCCATTTTGAGTTTATTTTTGTGTACAGTGTTAGAAAGTCTTCTGGTTTCATTCTTTTACAAGTGGTTGACCAGTTTTCCCAGCATCACTTGTTAAAGAGATTGTCTTTTCTCTGTTGTATATTCTTGCCTCCTTTTTTTTTTTATTTATTTATTTTTTTTACTTGTTTTTGCCATACAATGTCATGATATCACCATGGGTTTACATATGCTTCCCCTCCGGAACCCCCCTCCCTCCTCCCTCCCCCCCGGGAAATCTCGCTGCACCAGTCCCGAGTATCAATCCTGGGCTGGCGATTGATTAGACACATGACAATTAACATGCTTCAGTGCCCTTCTCCCATAACACCCCACCCTTACCCTCATCCACAAAGTCCACGAGTCTATTCTATACATCTGCGTTCCTTTTGTTGTCTCCCATGTTGGGTTCTCGTTACTGTCTTTCTAAATTCCATATATATGCGTTAATATACTGTATTGTTGTTTTTGCTTCTGGCTTACTTCACTCTGGATAATGGGCTCCAGTTTCGTCCATCTGAGTAGAATTGCTTCAAATGAATTTTTTTTTAATGCTGAGTAATATTCCATTGTGTATATGTACCACCGCTTTCTTATCCATTCGTCAGTTGATGGGCATCTAGGTTGTTTCCATGTCTTAGCTATTGTAAACAATGCAGCGATGAACATTGGGGTACACGTGGCTCTTTCAATTCTGGTTTCTTCGGTGTATATGCCCAGCAGTGGGATTGCCGGGTCATATGGCAGGTCTATTTGCAGCTTTTTAAGGAACCTCCACACTGTTTTCCATAGTGGCTGTACTAGTTTGCATTCCCACCAACAGTGTAAGAGGGTTCCCTTTTCTCCACATCCTCTCCAGCATTTATTGCTTGTAGACTTTTGGATGGCAGCCATTCTAACTGGTGTAAAGTGGAACCTCATTGTGGTTTTGATTTGCATTTCTCTGATAATGAGTGATGTTGAGCATCTTTTCATGTGTTTGTTAGCCATTTTTATATCTTCTTTGGAGAAATGTCTGTTAAGTTCTTTGGCCCACTTTTTAATTGGGTTGTTTATTTTTCTAGAATGGAGCTGCAGGAGTTGTTTGTATATTTTTGAGATTAATTGTTTGTCTGTTGCTTCATTGGCTATTATTTTCTCCCATTCTGAAGGCTGTCTTTTCACCTTGCTTATAGTTTCCTTTGTTGTGCAAAAGCTTTTAATTTTAATTAGGTCCCATGATCCTCTATATTCTTGCCTCCTTTGTCGAAGATAAGGTGTCCATAGGTGTGTGGATTTCTCTCTTGGCTTTCTATTTTGTTCCATTGATCTATATTTCTGTCTTTGTGCGAGTACCATACTGTCTTGATGACTATAGCTTTGTAGTATAGCCTGAAGTAAGGTAGGTTGATTCCTCCAGTTCCATTCTTCTTTCTCAAGATTGTTTTGGCTATTCGAGGTATTTTGTATTTCCATACAAATTGTGAAATTATTTGTCCTAGTTCTGTGAAAAATACCGTTGGTAGCTTGATAGGGATTGCACTGAATCTATAGATTGCTTTGGGTAGTATACTCATTTTCACTATATTGATTCTTCTGATCCATGAACATGGTATATTTCTCCATCTATTTGTGTCCTCTCTGATTTCTTTCATTAGTGTTTTATATTTTTCTATATATCATCTTTTGTTTCTTTAGGTAGATTTATTCCTAAGTATTTTATTCTGTTTGTTGCAATGGTGAATGGAATTATTTCCTTAATTTCTCTTTCTGTTTTCTCATTGTCAGTGTATAGGGATGCAAGGGATTTCTGTGTGTTAATTTTATATCCTGCAACTTTACTATATTCATTGATTAGCTCTAGAAATTTTCTGGTGGAGTCTTTAGGGTTTTATATGTAGATGACCACGTCATCTGCAAACAGTGAGAGTTTTACTTCTTTTTTTCTAATCTGGATTCCTTTTATTTCTTTTTCTTCTCTGATTGCTGTGGCTAAAACTTCCAAAACTATTTTGAATAGTAGTGGTGAGAGTGGGCACCCTTGTCTTGATCCTGACTTTAGGGGAAATGCTTTCAATTTTTTGCCATTGAGGATAATGTTTGCTGTGGGTTTATGATATATGGCTTTCATTATGTTGAGGTATGTTCTTTCTCTCCTTAATATTCTTTGGAACTCTGCATTCAAATGGGTATATCTTTCCTTTTCTCCTTTGCTTTTCATTTCTCTTCTTTTCACAGCTATTTGTAAGGTCTCCTCAGACAGCCATTTTGCAAGCATTTCTTCTTCTTGGGGATGATCTTGATCCCTGTCTCCTGTACAATGTCATGAACCTCATCCACAGTTCGTCAGGCTCTCTGTCTATCAGATCTAGTCCCTTAAATCTATTTTTCACTTCCACTGTATAGTCATAAGGGGTTTGATTCAGGTCACACCTGAATGGTCTAGTGGTTTTCCCCACTTTCTTCAATTTAAGTCTGAATTTGGCAATAAGGAGTTTATGATCTGAGCCACAGTCAGCTCCTGGTCTTTTTTTTTCTGACTGTATTAGAGCTTCTCCATATTTGGCTGCAAAAAATATAATGTAAAGACCTGACTCATTTGAAAAGACCCTGATGTTGGGAAAGATTGAAGGCAGGAGGAGAAGGGGACGATAGAGGATGAGATGGTTAGATGGCAACACCGACTCAATGGACATGAGTTAGGGTAAACTCCAGGAGTTGGTGAAGGACGGGGGCCCTGTTGTGCTGCAGCTTATGAGGTTGCAAAGAGTCGGACATGACTGAGCAACTGAATGGAACTGAACTGATGTTCCTTCTATTCCTGCTTTCTAGAGGGTTTTTTTTTTTTATCATAAATGGATGTTAAATTTTGTCAAAGGCTTTTCTGCATCTATTGAGATAATCATATATTTTTTATCTTTCAATTTGTTAATGTGGTGTATCGTACTGATTGATTTATGAATAATGAAGAATCCTTGCATCCCTGGGATAAAGCCCACTTGGATTCTGTTTGCTAAAATTTTGTTAAGGAGTTTTGCATCTGTGTTCATCAGTGATATTGGCATGTAGTTTTCTTTTCTTTTCTTTTTTTGTGGCATCTTTGTCTGGTTTTGGTATTAGGGTGATGGTGTCCTCATGAATGAGTTTGAAAGTTTACCTCCCTCTGCAATTTTTTGGAAGAGTTTGAGTAGGATAGGTGTTAGCGCTTCTCTAAATTTTTGGTAGAACTCAGCTGTGAAGCTGTCTTGTCTTGAGCTTTTGTTTGCTGGAAGATTTCTGATTACAGTTTCGTTTTCCATGCTTGTGATGGGTCTGTTAAGATTTTCTGTTTCTTCCTGGTTTAGTTTTGGAAAGCCATACTTTTCTAAGAATTTGTCCGTTTCTTCCCAGTTGTCCATTTTATTGGCATATTGTTGCTGATAGTAGTCTCTTGTGATCCTTTGTATTTCTATGTTATCTGTAATATGTGTCTTGGAGTGTTTTACCTTGGGTTTATCCTGTTTGGGACTCTCAGAGTTTCTTGGAATTGTGTGATTATTTCCTTCCCCATTTTAGGGAAGTTTTCAACTATTCTCCTCAAGTATTTTCTCATGGCCTTTCTTTTTGTCTTTTTCTTCTGGGACTCCAATGATTTGAATGTTGGGGAATTTGACATTGTCCCAGAGGCCTCTGAGGTTGCACTCAGTTCTTTTAATTCTTTTTTCCTCTCTGCTTCCTTTATTTCCACCATTCTATCTTCCCCTCACTTATTCTACCATCTACCTCACTTATTCTATCTTCTGCCTCAGTTATTCTACTGTTGCTTCCCTCCAGAGTATTTTTGATCTCAGTTATTGCATTATTCATTATTGATTGACTCTTTTTTTATTTCTTGTATGTTCTTGTTCAACATTTCTTGTATCTTCTCAATCCTTGTCTCCAGACTATCTGTAACTCCATTTTGTCTTCAAGATTTTGGATCATTTCTGCTATCATTATTCTGAATTCTTTTTCAGGTAGACTTCCTAGCTCCTTCTCTTTTATTGTGTTTGGTGGGCTTTTATCATGTTCCTTTACCTACTGAATATTTCACTGCCTTTTCATTTTGTGTAGATTGCTGTGTTTGGGGTGGCTTTTCTGTTTGCTAGAAGTCTGTGGTTCCCCTTTATTATGGAGGTTCCTCCCTGTGGGTGGGATTGGACGAGTGGCTTGTGAAGGTTTCCTGATTAGGGAAGCTTGTGTTAATGTTCTGGTGGATGAAGCTGGGTCTCTTCTCTCTGGAGTGCAATAAAGTGTCCAGTAGTGAGTTTTGAGGTGTGTGTGTGTTTGGTGTGACTTTGAGTACCCTGTATATTAATGCTCAGGGCTATATTCCTGCCTTGCTAGAGAATTAGCATGGTATTTCTTGCTATGGAAATTGTTGGCTTCTGGCTGGAGCTTGGTTTCAGTGTAGGTATGGAGGCTTTTGGATGAGCTCTTGTCGATTAATGTTCCCTGGAATCGGGAGTTTTCTGGTGCTCTCGGGTTTTGGATTTAAGCCTCCTGCTTGTGGTTTTCAGTCTTATTCTTGCAGTATCCTCAAGACTTCTCCAAACATACAGAATTGATGATAAAACATCTAGGTTAATGGAGAAAAGATTCTCCACAGTGAGGAACACCCAGAGAGATTCGTATAGTTACATGGAGAAGAGAAGAGGGAGGAAGGGGATAAAGATGACCAGGAAGAGAAGAGGGGGAATCAAAAGGGGAGAGAACAGTCTAGTCAATAATCAAATCCCTATGTGCTCCCCACAGCCTGAAACACCCAGAGAGTTCACTGAGTTAAATAGAGAGGAGAAAAGAGAGGAATGAGATAGAGGGGACCAGGAGGAGAAGAGGGGAAGTCAAAAGGAGGGAGACTGATCTAGCCACTTCAGTTCCCAGAGTGTTCTCCACAGACTGTAATATGCAAAGAGAGTCATAGAGTGGGGCAGAAAAGAGAGGGGGAGGGAGGAGATAGAGGTGACCTGGGGGATAAAAAGGAGAATCAAAGGGGGAAGAGAGCAATCAAGCCAGTAATCACACTCCTAAGTAAAAATGGGTACTGAAGATTGGAATCTGAAAAGTACAAAATTGATAACAAATACTAAAAAGCAAAGATTAAAAATCTAGAGTAGAAGTTAGACTCTCAAAGATACATATTAAAAAAACGAAGCAAAATCACAAAAAAATATACAAAATATATATGAAATTTGAGTATTCTTTGGCATTGTCTTTCTTTGGGACTGGAATGAAAACTGACCTTTTCCAGTCCAGTGGCCACTGCTGAGTTTTCCAAATCTGTTGTAATATTGAGTGCCACACTTTCACAGGATCATCTTTTAGGATTTGAAATAGCTCAACTGGAATTCCATCACCTCCACTAGCTTTGTTCGCAGTGATGCTTCCTAAGGCCCACTTGACTTCACACTCCAGTATGTCTGACTCTAGATGTGAGTGATCACACCATTGTAATTATCTGGGTTGTGAAGATCTTTTTTGTACAGTTCTTCTGTGTATTCTTCCCACCTTTTCTTAATATCGTCTGCTTCTATTAGGTCCATACCATTTTGTCCTTTATCGAGCCCATCTTTGCATGAAATGTTCCCTTGGTATCTCTAATTTTCTTGAAGAGATCTCTAGTCTTTCCCATTCCATTGTTTTCATCTATTTCTTTCCATTGATGTCTGAGTAAGGCTTTCTTATCTCTCCCTGCTATTCTTTGAAACTGCATTCAAATGGGAATATCTTTCCTTTTCTGCTTTGCTTTTTGCTTCCCTTTTTTTCACAGCTCTTTGCAGGGCCTCCTCAGACAGCCATTTTTCTCTTTTGCATTTCTTTTTCTTGGAGATGGTCTTGATCCTTGTCTCCTGTACAGTGTCACAAACCTCATCCACAGTTCATCAGGCACTCTGTCTACCAAATCTAGTTCCTTAAATCTATTTCTCACTTGCACTGTACAGTCATAAGGGGTTTGATTTAGGTCACACCGGAACAGTCTACTGATTTCCCCCAATTTCTTCAATTTCAGTCTGAATTTGGCAATAAGGAATTCATGATCTGAGCCACAGTCAGCTCCCAGTCTTGTTTTTGCTGACTGTATAGAGGTTCTCCAACTTTGGCTTCAAAGAATATAATCAATCTGATTTTCGTGTTGATTATCTGGTGATGTCCATGTGTGAAGTCTTCTCTTATGTTGTTGGAAGAGGGTGTTTGCTATGACCATTGTGTTCTCTTGGCAAAACTCTATTAGCCTTTGCACTGCTTCATTCTGTACTCCAAGACCAACTTGGCCTGTTACTCCAGGTGTTTCTTGACTTCCTTCTTCTTCATTCCAGTCCCTTATAATGAAAAGGACATCTTTTTCAGGTGTCAGTTCTAGAAGGTCTTGTAGGTCTTCATAGAACCGTTCAACTTCAGCTTCTTCAGCATTACTGGTCGGGGCATAGGCTTGGATTACCGTGATATTGAATGGTTTGCCTTGGAAATGAAAGAGATCATTCTGTTGTTTTTGAGATTGCATCCAAGTACTGCAAACTACCACACAATTGCGCTCATCTCACACACTAGTAAAGTAATGCTCAAAATTCTCCAAGTCAGACTTTAGCAATACATGAACTGTGAACTTCCAGATGTTAAAGCTAGTTTTAGAAAAGGCAGAGGAATCAGAGATCAAACTGCCAACATCTGATCAATCATTGAAAAAGCAAGGAGTTCCAGAAAACATCTATTTCTGCCTTATTGACTATAACAAAGTCTTTGACTGTGTGGACCCCAATAAACTGTGGAAAATTCTGAAGGAGATGGAAATACCAGGCCACCTGACCTGCCTCCTGAGCAACCTGTATGTAGGTCAGGAAGCAACAGTTAGAACTGAACATGGAACAACAGACTGGTTCCAAATAGGAAAAGGAGTATATCAAGGCTGTATATTGTCACCCTGATTATTTAACTTATATGCAGAGTACCTCATGAGAAATGCTGGGCTGAAGGAAGCACAAGATGGAATCAAGATTTCTGGGAGAAATATCAATTATCTCAGATATGCAGATGACACCATCCTTACGGCAGAAAGTGAAGAGGAACTAAAGAGCCTCTTGATGAAAGTGAAAGAGGCGAGTGAAAAAGTTGGCTTAAAGCTCAACATTCAGGAAACTAAGATCATAGCATCCAGTCCCATCACTTCATGGCAAATAGATGGGGAAACAATGGAAACAGTCGGTGACTTTATATTTTTGGGCTCCAAAATCACTGCAGATGGTGATTTTAGCCATGAAATTAAAAGACGCTTACTCCTTGGAAGCAAAGTTATGACCAACCTAGACAGCATATTATAAAAGCAGACATTACTTTGTCAACAAACGTCCGTCTAGTCAAGACTATGGGTTTTACAGTAGTCATGTATGGATGTGAGAGTTGGGCTATAAAGGAAGCTGTGCACCGAAAAATTGATGCTTTTGAATTATCGTGTTGGAGAAGACTCTTGAGAGTCCCTTGGACTGCAAGGAGATCCAACCAGTCCATCCTAAAGGAGCTCAGTCCTGGGTGTTCATTGGAAGAACTGATGTTGAAGCTGAAACTCCAATACTTTGGCCACCTGATGCAAAGAACTGACTCATTTGAAAAGACCCTGATGCTGGGAACAATTGAGGGCAGGAGGAGAGGGGGACGACAGAGGATGAGATGGTTGGATGGCATCACTGACTCTAAGGACATTGGTCTGTGTAGCCTCTTGCAGTTGGTGATGGACAGGGAGGCCTGGTGTACTGCGGTTCATGGGATCACAAAGAGTCAGACATGACTGAGCCCCTGAACTGATATGAAATTTGCTTTAAAAATTGGCCCTTTTTTTTGGGAGGTAATAGTAGGTTATGAAAATGAAATTTAAAGGAACAATAAAGGATTTAAACATAAAAAATTAAGAAATTAAAAAATTGATAATATTAAAATATATCTAGGAATATCTCTGGAGTTGTTGCGGGCAGTGTTGGGTCAGTTCACTTTCACATAGTTCATTGTTTCAGCCTATACTTCTCAAGATCTATAGGCCCATTCCAATGTAGTCAGTGCTAACTACAGGGTTTTAACCTGTTGCACCTGTCACTTCCAAGGCGGTTCCCTATGTTTATTTTTGCTTCTTCTTATTGCATGTCTCTTCAGTGTCTAAATTCTGCCCTGACATAAGGGGGCAAAGGTGGTCACTTATTTAGGCTCACTTGTTCAGATGTGTTGTGGGGAGGGAGGAACACTGCAACCAAATATCACTGGCATGTGTGGGGACTGCTCGCAGTGCCTGGGCCACACTGGGTTTGCCCCCACTCGCGGCATGTATGCTTTCCCAGTCTACAGTGCTCAGGCTCCTTTTGCTCTGCAGGGGAACTGTCTAATGCCGGCCCTGGGTTGTGTGCACTCCCAGGTCTAAGCCACTCAGGTTCATGTTCTTAGGTACTCCATAAAGGCCCAGACTCAGCTGGGCCTGCGTTTTGTGCCTTTCCCATGTCCAAGCAGCTCAGGCGACCAGGTGCTTGGTGAGAGCACTCTCCCCAGGTGTGTGGTGTGTCTCATCACTTCCCTGATCCCAGCCGCTTGGTTTCCTGGGTGCACAGCAGGAGCGCTGTCTCAGGTGTGCCAGATATCTCCTCTGGGGAGCTGATCTCTGACTGCGACCCTCCTGGTGGATGTCAACTATCCAGAATCCCAGGAAGACTTGGTAAGCAACTGGGAGCCTGCTTGCAGTTTGGCAGAGGATGCCATCTCTGGGGCCGAGATTGCCCCTTTCCAGCTCTGGCTGTTACCCGCCTGCCTCTCTGCCTCTGGCGGTGGTTGGGCCAGTCCAACATCAACTAGCTCTCCTCCAGTATTCGCTCAGTCTTTTGTTCTCTGAGCAGGCTGGCAGTGCCTTAGGTTAGAGCTTTTCATGGGCAATTTCTCTCTTTCTCTCTCTCTTTTTTCCCTCTCTCTCTGGCTATCCCACAGTTTGGGTTGCTATCTCACTGTTAGCTCCTTCAGATTGTCCTCAGGGCATTCAGGCCCAGTCTTAACACTAAGCAATGCAGCCCACACCTCCCTGTTCAGCCCCCACTTGCTGGTGGAGGACGCAAGCGTCTGGGCTACTTTTCCACTGGGAGCTGTGGTTAGACCTGAAATCTGTGGCTTTTATTTATTTATTTATTGTTCTTCCCCGTTATGTTGCCCTCTGAGATTCCAAAACTCCCCACAGACCCACTGGTGAGAGGGTTTACTGGTGTTTGGAAACGTCTCCTCTTTCACTACTCCCTCCCTGGGATGGGTCTCCATCCCTAACTCTTTTGTCTCTCTTTTTATCTTTTATATTTTGTCCTACTTCCTTTTGAAGACAATGGGCTGCCTTTCTGGGTGCCTGGTGTCCTCCGCCAGTATTCAGAAGTTGTTTTGTGGAATTTTTTCAGTGTTCAAATGTTCATTTGATGAATTTGTGGGGGAGAATGTAGTCTACCTGTCCTATTCCTCTGCCATTTTAGGACTACTCCCTATCTGTAGACTTTCTAATGATGGGAATTTTGACTAGTGTGATGTGATACTTCATTGTAATTTCATGTGCAACTTTCCAATGATTAGCAAGGTCGAACATCTTTTCATGTGATATGGGCTATTTGTATTTGACTATTATTTTTAATTCTTCACTACTTCTGCCAGCTTCTGACTTTCAGACCTTGTTCCCAGTTTCCAATCTGCATTAAACTCCAGAGCTGAACTCTGTTTCCTGTGGCTGATTTTCGGTGCTCTCCAAAGAATGAGCAATTAATTACGTAGCCCTGGCTCTTCCTGCTGCAGCTTGTTTTGTAACAGTATTCCACCTCTGCCCATCCAGCTTGAACCCTGGGGTGCAAATTCCAGTAGAAATGTGCACTCTTGCCAGCAGCTTGGGGGCTGGGATAAGGGTACTGTATTTAGGAGTTATGTGATGGAGACATAGATGTTTCTAAGGAAGCTTAACTGATTAGCCCAATGAAGCCTTAACAAAATTGGAGTGTGCAATGGTTACTATAGGAAACATGTTCCCACAAAATCACTTCCTACTTTTCCATGCTGAGTCATGTCCTGCTTCTTTCATATTCTCAAGTCAGATAATAGCTATTGTTAGTGACACAAAAATATTTTACTAATTACAGAGTTTTACACTCTTGAAGACAAGGTTTATTTTTAAGTTCAATTTTAAGAGAAAGAAGCAAGCCGTAAGTTTGGGGGACTAAATCTTTCCATTTGCCTCAAGCCTTCACAGCACCCCCACTGGTTTGTGTGAATTAGGGCAAATTCCAAACCTTTCTTTGCCTTAGTTTCTTCATTTGTGAAAGAGAATTATGATGCCAAACTTACCATTTGTTGTGAGAAATTCATGTGATAATGGTACAGAGAGTTTACATAGCTGATTTCTTTTTTGTAAGCTTTCTTCAACTTAACTTCATTTTACTTCCAGAAAGTACCTTTTCTTTTTCCTAACTGAGAAGGAAATATCTAAAAATATATAGTCATTCAGTTGAATTGTAATTTCCATCTCAAAATGTTCCTTAATGTCCAATCTTTCTCTGCTCCTCTGTAATTCTGAGCTTGGTCTGCCACCTTCTTTCAGAACTTGATTCTGTAAGTGTGATGTTTTTGAAATATTAATCAGTGCTGTTGTTTTTCCCTCAGATATTTTCTTTTCCATCTTTCTTTCTTTCTTGCCTCCATAAAAATAACAAGCCCATACTCACTGTCTCAAGAGTGGGAGAAAGGTCTGAGACTTCTGTTTTCCTCTTAAGAATTAGAGGAAGAGAGAGACCTAGATCGAAGTGGCTTAAATAGTAAGGAATGTAACTTCTCACTGTTTATCTCCCTCACCACTAAGGATTCCTTGGGTTGTCAGGATACAGATGGATAAGGAAGGGCAGGAAAGCTGGGGAATTTCTGAGGAAAGTCGGGTGTCCTGCTCTGGGTCAAGTCCAGGGCTTTGGCAATAGCTCCAGAAAACTTGTGTGACCTGAGGGCAGAAAGGGCCTATAACTCACTTCCCTTTAGAGGTCTGGGTAGGTAGTGAGACAATAGAGAAAAATGGCTCTGTGGTATTATTCTAGCCAGATGGGACACCTCATAAAGTGTCTCATGCTATTGTGAATTGTGGTGAGGGTAGTAGCCAATGATGCATTTGCATTAGAGAATGGTGCAGAAGGAACAGTACAGACAGAAACCAAAGGATATGTTTTCAGCTTCCCAGATGGACTAGCCACCACAGGCAAGATGTGATCATGGATGGGTCAGCAGGCGCCAGTGTGGGGGGATGTCTTAGAGGTTGGAATGCAAGTGCTCTGTCAATTCTCCATCCCTCCTGCAAACACACAAGACACATAGACACACAGACACACACATGTCAGCCTTGCCTGTATACATCAACCATGTACATATACATGCATAACCTAGCACTAGGTAAGATTCCAGAATTTAGATGAAAACAAAACTCAGGGAAAATTAGATTACATTTCTATTACTGCAGTGAACTGGAGAATCAGAGAGATTTGATTCTGGAAAAAATAAATTGTGTTTCTTACACATCAGGCTTTGTAGACTAAGATATATATCTGCCACAATTTATTAACTATCTTTTCTTTCTATTTATTTCTGTTTTAGCTTCTTTTAAACTGAGATATAATTGACATATTGAAAAATGATCACCACAATAACCATCTGTCACCCTACATAGTTACCAAATATAAAAATTATTAAATTTATTTTTTCTTTGTTTCTTAAAAATTGAGATATAATTGATTTACAGTATTATGTTAGTTTAGGTATACAACACAGGGATTCAAAATGTTTATAGGTTATATTCCTTTTTTAGTTTTCAGAAAATATTGACAATTTATTCTTTTAGTTTATTTACTTTATACATACTAGTTCATACCTCTTCATCGTCTACCCCTATCTTGTCCCTCCCCACTGCCTTCTCTACATTAGTAACCATTAGGTTGTTCTTTATATCAGTAGGTCTGTTTCTTCCCTTCTTTCTTTCTTCTTTTTTCTCTTTCTTCCTTTCCTTCTTTCTCTCTTCCTCCCTTCTTTCTGTTCTCTTCTTTCCTTCCTCCTTCCTTTCTTTCCTCCCTCCCTCCCTCCTTTCTTCCCTTTTTCATTTTGCATTATCCATCTCTGTCACTTTCCCTAGTTTCTTTCCTCTTGGTTTATGTACATACTCTGGACTTTTCTAACATTGATGCCAAAAAATTGTAAAACCCAAGACCTATACCTTATTAGTACTGTCTGTTTGGGGTTCACCAGACTTCAAATAATCTCATTATTCTCTTAGCTCCTGTTTGTGTCAGCTGATATAGAAAATACTAGACTCCCAGGTCCCATTTCATCTACCACTTAAATTCTCATGCGGTTTGGCAAATTTCCAATATTGTACTATGTTTAACTACTCACCAACTCCTGAACTTCTGTTGGACCTTTTGGAACTCATGAGACATCATAGTGAAAATTTTAAAGCACCAGCTGTTTGAATTCTTTTGTCCTTATATTTCAAGTCCACGTTCCGGTCCTCCCCTCCCATGCCCTGTATTACAGAGGGCAGAGCTCCTCGAAACTCCTCTGTTAGCTGGCTGTCATCTAGATTCAGCCAATAGAAAGCATTGATGGGACATTAAAGGGCGACAGGAAAGGACAGGCCAGGGCACCCTTCTTATTCTCTCCCTTTCAGTCTCCTGCAGTGGCTACAGCTTCTCTTTGGCTCTTACTCCTTTTGGCTGACTTTCCTCTGTGGTCCCAGTTCCCACGAATTCCAGTTCCTGCCAGGCGGTCCAGTTTCTGGGCTCTGGTACCATCACCTCCTCCTCTGGGCTCCCCAGCCAAATTAATGATGGGTATACTCTTGCTAATCTCTGAGTTTCTTTACTGTACCTTCAGCTGTTCCAAGAACTTTATAACCAGGTCTTTGTGGACAGGAGTGTGGTGGTGGGGGGAAGAAGAGGGTAAGACAAACTGAGAGAGAAGAATTGGAACTTATATATTACCATATGTAAGATTGGATAGCCAGTGGAAATTTGCTGTATTATGCAAGGAATTCAAATATAGTACTCTGTGACACCTAGAGGAGTGGGATAGAGTAGGACGTGGGAGGTGGGAAAGGGAGGGGACAAACATATACCTATGGCTGATTGAATCACAAGCTGAAATTAAGAATGCAGGGACAAATATCAATAACTTCAGATATGCAGATGATGCCACCCTTATAGCAGAGAGTGAAGAAGAACTAAAGAGCCTCTTGATGAAAGTGAAAGAGGAAAGTAAAAAAGTTGGCTTAAAACACAACATTCAGAAAACTAAGATCTTAGAATCTGGTCCTATCACTTCATGGAAAATAGATGGGGAAACAGTGTCAGACTTTATTTTTTTGGGCTCCAAAATCACTGCAGATGGTGACTGCAGCCATGAAATTAAAAGATGCTTGCCCCTTGGAAGAAAACTTATGACCAATCCAGACAGCTTATTAGAAAACAGAGACATAACTTTGCCAACAAAGGTCCATCTAGTCAAAGCTATGGTTTTTCCAGTAGTCATGTATGGATGTGAGAGGTGGACTATAAAGAAAGCTGAGTGCTTTTGAACTGTGGTGTTGGAGAAGACTCTTGAGAGTCCCTTGGACAGCAAGGAGATCAAACCAGTCCATCCTAAAGGAAATCAATCCTGAATATTCTTTGGAAGGCCTGACACTGAAGCTGAAACTCTAATACTTTGGCCACCTGATATGAAGAGCTGACTCATTTGGAAAGACTCTGATGCTGGGAAAGATTGAGGGTGGGAGGAGAAGGGGTGACAGAGGATGAGATGGCTGGATGGCATCACCAACTCTATGGACATGAGTTTGAGTAAACTCTGGGAGTTGGTGATGGACAGGGAGGCCTGGCGTGCTGCAGTCCATGGGGTCGCAAAGAGTTGGACTCGACTGAGCAACTGAGCAGAACTGAACTGAACTAATTCATGTTGCTATATGGCAGAAACTAACTCAATATTGTAAAGCAATTATCTTCCAATTAAAAAAATAAATTCAAATAAAAAATAATGTTAGTTATAAAGAAAAAGAAAAAGAAAAAAAAAAAGAGCTACCTTGTGTGGGTTTTCTTCTGACCCAATCCCTAAAATACACTTTTTTTCACCTTCCTGCTCTGACTGAAACTAAGATCTGCCTCTGAGGATCCTATTTCCTCAGCAGTACTTCCAATTTAGAGTAGATTTTATATTCTATTGAATCTAGATGTCAGTGAAGTATCTGCTTGTTTCTTATTGCCGTTTTAATACTGTTCTTCTTCCATTTGCTGTAAGGCATTTTAACTTTGAATCTCATTTGAATCTCAATCTCATTTAGACTATGTCATCTACTCTCCTTCATCTTATCCTCCTTGGGTCATTCATTTATGGATGATATTAGCTACTGGCTCTTTGTTATTTTCTTCAGTATGATTCCTGCCTTAATTCTTGGATAGATGAATACTCATGTAAATGACCCCTCCAAGATTCTGCCTTTTCTGCTTCTGAAACTTCTGTCTGCTGATAGTATCACCTTCTACTCTACCTTAACTATCCATTTTCCTGGTGATATTCTGGGCCTTATTATTTTAAATAACTGCAATTCCCTCAAAGTCTTAGTTCAAACATATCCCAGCCTCTAATCACTCCCTTTAGTGACCTGTATTTCCAGGTCACATTCTCTAGTACTCAAATTTCATCAGTACCTCCATCCCAGCATGGTTTTAAGTTTATTGATTCTTCTGTCTTTTTAGTGCTTGTTACTCTCCATGCCTTTATTTCCCTCTTTATCTAGATCTAATTCCATGTCAATTATTACTTATTCCCATGTATACAGCTTCAAATACCTCAAACTGCTCTCTTGCTTTATTGTACTTACTTTTCAAAACTCCATCCCTAATTAAAACCAGTTTTCTGTCTGTTCCACACCTGAATCTGAGCAGGTGCATACATCTGGGCAGAAATATAGCTTTGTGCTTTTCCCCTCTAAGATTGATTAAGCAATTTGGGGTCTTTTGTGGTTCCATATATGTTTTAGCAATTTGTGAAAAATGTCATAGATGTTTTGACAGGAGTTGCATTAAATCTGTGGGCGAAACTTTCAACTAGTATTATTTACCACCTCACTTGTATGTACAAGCTGTCCATGAAGGCTGACTCTGAGGCCAAGTTAGCCTGAATGCAGAAGTGCCACTATGCCAGAGGCTTGGATTGCTAACTCCAGATTTGGACATGAAGAGAATTCTATTTAGAGATCAAGGACTATTATGTATATCGAATGTCTACTTTGTGCTTCCAAGTGTCAGGAATAGAGAAGTTAATAAAATATGGTTCCCACCTCAAAACATGTATCATGTGACTATTGCATCTGTAAACTGGGCACATGACAGTTTTGTCTCTTCAGTCAGCATATTTTATGAACACCTGGTCAATCTCTTTAGGGTTAGTAAGCCACAAGTACACTCCTTTTTGTCTAAACCACTAAATTAATTCCTACCATATGTTAGCTACTCATAACAATACCACCAGAAGCTAGTATAAGAATATAAATATTTGATTCCTTTAAAGATTCATTTCCAAGTTTTCTGAGTAAACTGTATGGTGAATAAATAAAATAAAAGGAGAACAAGATGGCAAAGGAGTAGGTGGATATTAAGTACATCTCTCTCCACCGATACATCAGGAATACACCTCCAGACACAGAAGTGCATGCAGAACACCAGTTGAGAGCAGACAGAAGTACCTAACCAGTGGAAAAGAATATATAGAACCACACAAATCTCAGTAGCATGAAGGAACCACTCTCTTAACAGGAGTGTTAAGAGAACTGGACCTGCCCTCGGCGGGTGGGGTAACTGAAGCAGGGGTCCGATCCCACATCAGGGCAATTGTCTGAGTCAGAGGAGAAACATTTAAGGCTGAGAGTGAAACAGCTGATCTGTGGCCTAAATGGAATGAGAATCAGATATTCCTTGCTACAGCCATACTTACCCCAGTCAGGGCTGAGGGTCCCTGGAAGGTGCAGCAGCCTAGAGCTGCAATTTGGGGAGTGTGGAGCAACCCCGGGGTGAGGGCTGCTGTTGACTGTGGAGAGGTGGATCAAGGGAAGATGACGGAGGAGACTGTGATGGGAATTGCCTGTGGAGGAAAGCTGGGCAGCCATGGAGGCAAGGCGATGTATCGTAGTATCATGCGTAGTGGGTGGAACCATCACCATAGCCTCTGTCTCCCCACACACCAGCTACAGCAGCTGAACAATAGAGAGGCTGGCCCATAAATGACTGATGCACTGAACTACAAAGCAGGAACCTACCCAGGGTGCTCCTTTAAGTTCCTGACATGCTGATTCACAGAGTATGAACCCAGCCAAGGGGGCCCCTCTATGTGGCTGACACGATGAACAACAGAGAAAGACCCCAGGCAAAGGAGCTTTCTAAGTGCCTGAACAGGCAGAGCAACAGAGAAAGACTGGCCAAAGAGGCCTTCTAATCGCCAGCTACAGGAGGCTGGAAAAAGCCAAGCAGCTGCACCACCTTCACACTCAACTCTCACTGGGGAAGAGCTGCCACATGCAAAAAAGTCTTATGTCTATGTGTGCAGGGTCGCTTCGGTAGTGTTCTACTCTTTGTGACCGTGTAGACTATGGCCTTCAGGCTTCTCTGTCGGGGGGGGGGGGTTCTACAGGCAATAAAAGTGGAGCATATTGGTCAGTACTAGTTGCCATACCCTTCTAGAGCACTATATTTCCTGCTGCTCTAGCTGCCAACTCCCCTGGGTACCTGGTGTTGCCAGAGCCCCTGGAATCCAAGCAGCTGCACCACCTCTGAAGGAGGGAACAGACAGAACAGGATCCATCTTGAAAGCAGGCCTCTATCTTAGGCCGGACTGTGAACACTGGGCTACATGCATGGTCACCCTCTTAATGGACTCTGAATTCTGCACCCGGTGTCTATGGAAACAGCCTACCAATGGTAAACCAGACCCCCCGGATGGAAGAGCCTCAAGACTTGTATCTCAACTCTCCATTGCCTAAAGTAATATTCTAATTATCTTTGTACAGAATGGAGTCATAAATATGCTTATGGGGTATGACCACAGGCTTATTGACAATTGTACACTGTTAACTATCTAGGCTTAAGGCACATGAATCATGGATTAACTTTGATTTTATCTCTTTTTTCCTTTGTCCAGACTAGTTTCAGGGAATTTAGGGAGGTGGGTTTGAGCATGTACACTTAGGTTATATAGTTCAGTTTAGTTCAGTTCAGTTCAGTCACTCAGTAGTATCTGACTCTTTGTGACCCCATGAATCGCAGCACGCTAGGCCTCCCTGTCCTGGAGTTCACCCAAACTCATGTCCATTGAGTCAGTGATGCCATCCAACCATCTTATCCTCTGTTGTCCCCTTCTCCTGCCCCTATTACTTCCCAGCATCAGGGTCTTTTCAAATGAGTCAGTTCTTCGCATCAGGTGGCCAAAGTATTGGAGTTTCAGCTTCAACATCAGTCCTTCCAATAAACCCCAAGGACTGATCTCCTTTAGGATGGACTGGTTGGATCTCCTTGCAGTCCAAGGGACTCTCAAGAGTCTTCTCCAACAACACAGTTCAAAAGCATTAACTCTTCTGTGCTCAGCTTTCTTCACCGTCCAACTCTCACATCCATACAGGACTACTCGAAAAAAAAAAAACAAAAACATAGCCTTGACTAGAGGGACCTTTGTTGACAAAGTAATGTCTCTGCTTTTTAATATGCTGTCTAGGTTGGTCATAACTTTCCTTCCAACGGGTAAGTGTCTTTTAATTTCATGGCTGCAGCCACCATCTGCAGTGATTTTGGAGCCCCCCAAAATAAAGTCAGCCACTGTTTCCCCATCTATTTGCCATGAAGTGATGAGACCAGATGCCATGATCTTAGTTTTCTGAATGTTGAGCTTTAAGCCAACTTTTTCACTCTCCTCTTTCACTTTCATTAAGAGGCTTTTTAGCTCCTCTTCACCTTCTGCCATAAGGGTGGTGTCATCTGCATATCTGAGGTTATTGATATTTCTCCCGGCAATCTTGATTCCAGCTTGTGCTTCTTCCAACCCAGTGTTTTTCATGATGTACTCTGCATATAAGTTAAATAAGTAGGGTATATAAGGTTTTCCAAAAAAACTGCTCAGGGTCCTTGGCTAAGAGGAGACTCTGTCTTGGGCCTGTGGATGTAATAAACTGAACTCCACTACTTGTGATATCCTTCTGAGTGAGTTTCCTGGAACGTGTGGCTATAACATCTCCACACCTGGCTCTCAGGCAAGCCCAAGTCCTCCAGGGAAGCCTCAGGAGAAAGCCCCAGTGGACGACCCACATGTAGAGGTGGAAATAAAATCACAATTGAAACCCAGGGGCAGTGTGGCTAAGAAAGAAGACCCAAAACCTTCCCACCAGCTGTACAAGCTGCATATTAAATCCACATGATCAATCAGGCAGATTCTGTGTCTTTGAAATATATAAAGGGTCATTGAGAGTTCCCACAAAAGAAAACACACTAGTTCTCACAGCTATGGGCATTGGAAGAAACAACTCCTAGGAACATAACCAGATTAGAATCTGAGCTGCCGCCACAGCAGGACCAGGGATCAGCACGGTGTTGGAGGACATCCTGGGGAGGGGAGGTGGTCTGTGTCTCCCAGCAAGGGAAAGGACTCTGACAGCAGTGACTCAAGAAAAACATTTGTTATTATGTTTTGACTAGCTCTGTAGATTCTTTTGTACTTCTTTCCTTTTTTTCCCTTACCCCTCGACCCGTTGAAGTTGTTGATTTTATTAGTACTATGAAATCTAATTAAGCTTTGGAGGTTTTTTTTTTTTGTTTTTCCTTTTTAGTCACATTTTTTATTGCTGTTATAAACCTCTACCTCTACATTGAGCTTTTACAGTTCTGCGGAGTTTTCCTTTTTTTCCTATCTCTTTTCTCTTTTTTTAATTTTAATTTTTGAAACCTATTATTATTTTTCTACATTTTTCTTTTGTTTGCTTTTCCTACTGTTCTTTTCCCCTTGCAGTTAATCTTTAATGTACATAAATCTTCTTTATCTATCTCTATTTAACTTTGTATATCTATTCTTTTCTTTCTCTCCTTTCCTCTCAACGTATTTGTTAGTTTTATTTTCATTGCTTTATTCCCCAATTGGCACCTTGCTTTAGTTTTGTTTTCCAGTTTTTGCTTTACTTGGTTTTGTTCTGCTGATATAATTTTTGGTTTCTTTTGTTCACTGGGTTGATCTATTGTACTTTTTTTTGTTGGATTGTTTTGATTTTGCTAATAAGTGTTTATGTATATGTGTATATTCAGTCATGCTTTTTATTATCACTATAAATGTCTGTCTCTATGCTGGGCTTTTGTAGTTCTGTAGAGTTTTCCTGTTTTTTTTCTTCTTTCATTTTCTTTTCTTTTCTCTTTTTTATAATTTTAATTTTTAACCTTTAAAAAAACCTATTATATTTTTCTACATTTATTCCTTCATTTTCCTTTCCTACTGTACTTTCCCCTTGCAGTTAATCTTAATGAATATAAATCTTCATCTACCTCTATTTAACTTTGCATATCTTTTCTATCTTTTCTTTATTTCCTTTCCTCTCAACATATTTGTTAGTTTTGTTTTCATTGCTTTATTCCCAACTTGGCACCTTGGTTTAGTTTTGTTTTCCAGTTTGTGCTATAGTTTTGTTCTTAACTGATAAGTATAATTTTGATTTCCTTTGTTCACAAAGCTACAGTCATCAAGACAGTATGGCACTAGCACAAAACCAGCAATATAGACCAATGAAACAAGATAGAAAGCAAAGAAATAAACCCAAGCGCCTATGGGTACCTTATTTTTGACAAAAGAGGCAAGAATATACAATGGGTGAAGACAGCCTCTTCAATAAATGATGCTTGAAAAACTGGACAGCTAGAGGGGTGGAATGGGGTGGGAGATGGGAGGGAGGTTCAAAAGGGAGGGGATGTATATATACATATGGCTGATTCATGTTGAGATTTGACAGAAAAGAACAAAATTCTGTAAAGCAATTATCCTTCAATAAAAAATAAATTAAAAAAAGAAAGTAAAATACTTAGCTCTGCCTTCTACTAGATAAATATATTTATTAAAAAAGTAATATATGTATATGTTTGTTATATGTATGTATTTATATATTTTAATCTTGAGCATGTCACTTTGCTTTTCTATACTTTATCAACTATAAAATGGGGTTGCAAATGTTCTACCACACCCCGAGTTTTATGAAATTCAAAATGCATCTGCTAGTTTGATATTTAAAATGGTCATGGGAAACATACATTCCAGAGAAAATAACCTCAACTCTTTGTTATAAATTTTGTTCAGTAAAAAATGTAAATAAAGTCTGCCAGTGAAACCCAAAGGTGATGGCTTGAAGGCACTGTTGGACATTATCAAGTTATGCATCTAAACTAGCAATCTAATAAATTACAATAAATCTAATGATAGTTAAAAAAAAGCAAGTCAGTCAGAGCACTTAACTCAAGACCCTATAGTAATTTAAGCTCAGCCAGAGTAAAAATCAAGCTCTTTCCAAGGGCCTCAAGTCCCTAGGACATTTTTCTGCCCAACTTTATTAAATTACTGACCTTAGACATTGCTCCAACCATCTTGGCCTCCTAGATGATTCCCCCTTAAACTAAGTACATTTATATTTTAGGTACATATACTTTTCACTGGCTCTTCCCTTTGCCTGGAATTTCCTTCCAAATAAGTACCTTACCTTCTTAAAGTCCTTGCTCAAATCTTACTTTCATAATGAGGCCAGTTGGACTAATGGATTTAAAAATTGCAATGTCCTCAGCCCTCGGGTTACTCTCTCACCCTGCTCTTTTTCTTTTTTACTCCCATGGAACTCGTCACCTCTTAACATTCTGTATAATTTATTTTTTGTCTGCTTGTTATCTATCCAAATAGTACATGAGTTCCATGAGGGTGGACTTTTATGTCTCCAGTAAAATGAAATGTTCCTGGAACATAACAGTTACTCAATGATGATGACTAAAAGAAAAATGTGAATGTTGGCACATAATCCTGGAATAATGTCTAATAACTCAGAGAAAAGGAAGGTTTTCCAATATCTTGGGTGCAAAAGTATATTCTCCCAGGATGGGAAAATTTCACTTCTCAAATAGGTGAAGTGAATCATTGCTATAAGTGTTGAAGTAAGTGACAGAACTTGGAGTCTCTGGCCTGTACTAATTCCTGCAGCAACTCTGGGTACCTGTAGATCTCAGTTGAGCCCCTTAGAATGTGGTCTAGCCAAGGACTTATCCAGAAACATCTGCCCACCTGGTACCTGGGAACTTGGTAAGAATGAAAATTTCCCTTCCCTGAAGGTGGGGCCTATGAATCTTCATTTTAATTTAGCATTTTTGTAATTATCTTAAACAAGAGCCACAATTAATGGGAAAACTGGCCTAATTTATGTACACATCAAGGGCATTAGTTTTCACAGGAGATTCATGTCCGGTCAGGGTTTTAAAGACATGTTTCATGATTGCTCCATTCGCACAAAGAGGTAGAATAGGCTTCCTTGGCAGTGGGGAATGTTGAGGGACCGACTGCTTAATTCTTTTGATCTTGAAATAAAAAGAGTGATTTACCATAGAAGCAAATTTATTTAGCAATATCAGAGGATTGCAATTCAGGACACGCAAATCATGGTGACCACAGGCAAGTCCAAAGAATAGAAGAGAAGGGCTCACTTTTATAGAGCAAAAAAGAAAGTTGGTAAGAGTTGTTTCAAGGAACCCAAGGTGGTAAATGCCTCTCAATGGCTGAACTGTTGCTGGAGAAGGAGAAATTCTTTCTTCTTCAGGCACCTTCCTTTTCAGGGATCTGAGTAGTTAGTGAAAGCTCCTCATTTATGACTCTATTTAAATGTTTCCTTTATTTATTTTCATAACTCCCAGTTTCTAGGAGGCTCTCTTCAAATCGTTTAAGACAGATGGATTTCAAAAAACAATTAATTCTCAACATGAATTCATTTCTGGGCATTCCATGGCTGAGTTTCTGCATCTTGTCAAAAGAATTTTTGAGGAAAAATGGAGCGATTTAGAACAGATGGCTCAGTGACAGGAGTTATTTTGGCTATGAGAAGTATCTTTAGATTCTGATTCTGAGCCAGCCAGGCACATTGCTTTTCTGAGAACACCCGAGGTTTTTGTGCCTTGTTGCACTTCCTGCAACCTCCATATCCAAATTCTTACCCTGGGCCAATGTCTCGGTTAACTGGCAAAGATTATGCTAGACATTTCCTGCTCTACACACAAGTCATGTCTTTAGTATCTGTCTGGCTTTGTTATCTTTTTTTCTCCCCATCTTTATTTTAAAGAAAAAAAAATCATGCAAATATTCTGGAACTATTATCTAACCTGAAGCACTTTACTTTCTTTAATAGGATCCTAGAAGAACCCATTCACTCATTTGCAACATCCACGAACTTTTTGTCATTGTGGGTCTTCTATTTCTTCTCTCCTCTTCCCTGCATTCTGTTTCTTCTCATCTCTTTCTTTCTCCTTTGCACTTTCTTGGGTAGATAACTTTTTCTTTCCAATGTTCTCTCTTGATTTGGGCCTTCTTTTCTCTTGAGCACTTTAGACTCATAGGATGTTGGAAGCAGCAGGTCCTTAGAGATCATCTGCTTCAAGACTCATCTTTAAGGTGAAGATGCTGAAGCCCAGGCAGGTAACAAGATTTGCCCAGAGTTCACAGAACAGGAGCCCTGTCCTCTGATCCCCAGGTCAGTTCTCCTCCACAGCAGGCTCTCTTTTCTTCTCTTTCTCTAAAGCAGACCTTTCAGTTAGCTAGCCTAGGAGCCACATTTAACCCATGGGCAACTTTTGTTTGGCTGAATATAAGTAAAAAGAAATCATGTGTCATTATTTAAGAATGGAGGATTTCAGAAAAGATCTGGAGGTGGACAGACCACGATTCCTGGAGCTGAGAGCTCCAGTTCAAATCCCAGTTAGACTTCTTACTACGTGGACATGGAAGAGATAGAGGAATATAGAGAATAAACAGCAATATGTATAATGTGCCCCCAACAGCGTTTGGTACTTGGCAAGTGCTGCCTGTGTCTGTTGCCATCTACCTCTTATTCTTATGGTCATGCTCTTGTGAAGCTTGCTTAGAACCAAGCAGCCTAACCCACGTGTGTACCCTTCCTGTCCTTTGTGCGCAGCTCCCTCACACGCCTGTGTGTCTTCCAAGCACCAAATCTCTGACTCTGAGTTTTCCATCAGAAGTTTTAAGAGTAGTGAAATCTTACAAGCTCACTCTTATCTAGAGGGACAGTCTGTCTGGAGTTTTTTTTTTTTTTTTTTAAGTATGAAATAACAACATTAAAGAAGGAGAAATGCAGTTGTGTTACTTCAGATATGTGGAATAATGCTGCAATCAGGGCCTGCCGAGCTGGGCTTGTGATGGCTCGGGTGGTGTGTTTCAAACTTCAGAGGTAGACTCATTAGTGGAAAGGGAAACCAGTTGAGGAAGGTGTGACTAGAATTTTAAAAATGGAATAAAGTAGATGTGTTTCATTTTGTTCTACATTATCAGGACAAAAATTGTTTTATGGAATCCTTTTCAATTGCATATTTATGTGTGTATTGGGATAGGATGAAACATGAATTTCTTACTGTGAGTCTTCATCTAGAAGTTAGACAAGCTTTCTAATTTTTAGATAATCTTGTATTTTAAAAAGAGTAAAATAAAAATCTTGTATTTTAATAAATTTTAAATATTATATTTAATTTATAATTTAAAATATATTTAAGATTGAAATAAAATCTTGTATAATCTTGTATTTTAATGATTAGATAGGAATAATTCTTAATTGGCAGTATTAATGGATTTGATAGGATACACCTAAATTCCTCTCTTTTGAGAAGGCTTGTCTTTATATTATTTATTTGCCTAACAAACCACTTTGTCACAAGTTCGGGGAAAATTCCGTTAGCAAAGGATTGTGTAAGAGGCTTGTCATCTAGCAGATTTGCGGAGGTGTTCTAATCATAACATATTCTTAAAAATAATAATAACCTTGAATAATAAATCTTTTTTCTGGTTCTTATCCATGAACATGAGGAAAGTTTGAGACTATGCATAGCTTATGTTGTCAGTGTAGAGGAGAGGATTTAGCTGTTAACAATTCTTTATTCTTCTATCCTGTGCAAATTCCTCGTGCCATTTCAATCAGTGCTTTCCAAGGCCTATATTCTGGCTACCTGGCAACAGACACTGTAAACATATTCTATGAGCTGAACTTTCAAGAAATCCTCTTTTCTTCTTTGTGGCACCAAGACTTGATTTCACTTTTATAAACACAAAGAAGGAGGTCCTCAAGAACTGTTTAAGGCTGAACATGAGGCCACTTTAAACTTTCACCTTACAACTTGAATTCCTGGAGGAAGTTTATCTGATAAAGTAGCCAACTATCCCCCCAAATGTATACTTATTTCATATAGATGTACTACCATACTGATGCATCATATGTATTATGAAACACATATAAGAGTAGAAGTAAAAAGGGAGAAGATGAAATAAACCAACTTTCAAATAATTTTTAAATGATAAAAAAATCTTGCCAAAAATAATATTTATTATAGTGAATATCTTTGTTATTTTAAAACAATGTGATATTGAGAATCGAAGTTCTAGTTTTAAGTATAGTTCATTTCAGCACTTAGTTTTAGTGGCATAATGTTATAGGTGGAAAGGATACCTCACATCGATATACAGACCCTAATGAAGAAGTATGTCATTAAATGCTATTGCTTTATATGATACTTTTTAATCTCAATGCATCAATTATGCTGAAGTTTTATTAAAATTCAGCTTGTAATATCTCATAAAATTCCCTTATGACAATCAGTTACTGTTTTAAAATTCATCAAAATAGATTCAATATATTCTGAAGTATTTCATTTGGAAGATTTTTATTTGGGTTAAATAATTCTGTTCCTATATTTTAAAATGTGCAGATATGAAAGTTGTTATAAGTGATACACATCATTTATAGCAACACAAACCAATAATGCTGAAAATATTTCTTAGTATTCACTTTCAGAATCTTTTTTCTATAATTTTTATTGAAAATCAGCTACTGCCTTACTCAGACAGGTTTTGCTGGCTTATTCATTTAAAAAATTAATCATTAAGAAAAAGTCAGCAAATTTGGATCCGTTGTGTTTGTGAAAGAAAAACTGGGTATCTTATCAGTAAGTCTGATACCTTTTTAGTACTTTGCCATGAAATAATCAGGGAATTTTAAGCCCTTTAAAAGATTTTCATCATTACTCTCCATCTTATTACAAAGTATTGCAGAGATCTTGTTTTCATAAAATCAGTTGCATTAATGACATTGTGTAGTACTTTGTGCACTTCCATTTCATTTTCTGTGCTGTAATTGCTTGTCTTTTAATGATAGGGTACATAAATTTCATTTGATTTGCTCTCTCCAAAACTTACTCCAATAATTTAAATTATTATTATTTTTATTACATTCAAAGCTTTCAATCCATCAAGAGTTAGTTTAAATGATTTTCATTCATACATCAGAGAAGTAGTTAACTAAGTAGAATAAATCTTTGCATATCCTTTTAGCTTAGTTGTTCACAAGGAAATTAGTGCTACATAAATGTTGTTATTGGAAAAAAACTAGAGTATATAATAGGTATAGACATGTTAAAAATATATATTTTCATCCAATTTTATAGTAAACCTCCCATACTCGTTCATACTTATTTCTTTAAATATGCAGTATGTTTATATTTTCTGGACACTACTGAGTGACTAAATTGATACTGATACTGATATATTTTCCAATAGTATTTTCTGACAAAAAATATATTTTAATTCGTAGCCATATTATTTCTCATATTTTGTCAGCTGTTTTTACTGTAGGAAGGACAATCTTTACTAATGGTACATAGTTTTTCTTTTTGTGCTTAACTAGGGAATTTAGTATGTATTACATATTTAGTGAAATATTATAAAGGGCTGGGTTAAGTACTGCATGGTATTTTGAACCACTACTAAAAAATCTTTGACATTTGTCATCATGTTCCATATGATGGCTTTCAAACTATCATTAATGGTTCAAGGTACAGTATCTACTTATGGCAAGGTAAATCTTTAATGATGGTGAATATAAATGTGTATTTCACAGACTCTTCTTGATAATTTGAATTATTTGGGGCCAATTCTTGTTAGGTTAAATCAGTGACAACTTACTTGGAATGAAAGTAAAAAGTCTGACATTGTCTTATTGCTTTAAGTTATTTGAGGCAAATGGGCTTCCCAGGTGGCACAGTGGTAAAGAATCTGCCTGCCAGTGCAGGAGATGCAAAAGATGTGGGCTTGATCCCTGGGTTGGGAAGATCCCCTGGAAACCCACTCCAGTATTCTAGCCTGGAAGATTTGAGGCAAGCCATTCAAATTTTTTTCCATTACTTTATTATGGAATTTTGCAAATAAATAAAAAATAAAAGAGTATAATGAACTTGATATGCCTTTCACCTAGTTTTAGTAATTATCACTGCATGGTATATCTTATTCCCCCTATATATATCTTCCTATTCACCTCACCTCAGATTATTAGAAATCAATTCTCAGACAATGTATCCTTTTACCTGTGTGTATTTCCATATATACCTCCAAAAATGATTATAATATTAAACACATTAAAATTAATGATACTTTAAAATATTATTAAATATTTAGTGCTCAAATTTCTGCTATTGTTTTAAAACTTCATTTTTATTTTTGAGATTAAAGTAATATGTTAAGGATACATTTTGGGAGTAGATGCTGCAGTACTTTCTGTTTGACTGGTTTAATGTGGCAGAAAAGAGAGAGAAAGAATTTGAAGGTAAAAATTTTCTGGGTGAGTGAGGATACTGTATGCTGACATGAGGAGAAATGTAGAGGTGGTGAGAGTGAGGAAATGAAGACTTCAGTTTAAGATGTGTGGAAATATCAAGATGGAAATAACGAGTTGACATTTGGATGGATAAACCCAGAACTCACAAAGGAGGCATGACTGAGATATAGACATTCGGGAATATATGTGGCAGAGATAATATCTAAAACCATGAGAATAAGACAAAACAAGGTAAGACTAGCATAAGAGGGCTCAGAACTAAGATTGGCCAATTCTAACCCCTTAAAGAGAATGAGAAGGTCTATGCTAAAAAATCAAGGGGGTGTGTGCAGAGGAAACCCTGAGAGAGATGGTTCAGGAAAGCTATAGGGGTCAACAGTGTTGGGTACTGCAGGGATGTTTTAGGAAATGAGAATGAAAAGTCCCTCAGTTATTCTGAGACCCTGCTCCTCCACTTGCATAATTTCTAGTGCTGAGAGAGTCACTTCATATACCTGAGTCTCAATTTAACCACCTGAAATATGGTGCTTATGAAAGATGGTGTTGGATGGTCGGGGTAAGGGGTGTTGGTCAGGAAGTGCTAGGCATTTCATCCAGCACTGTAAGTGGGTTAGTGTGAGGAAAAGGTGATATAGGCAATTTTCTTTGTGTGTGTTTAGTTGCCAAGTTGTGTCCAATTCCTTTGGGACCCCGTGGACTATAGCCCACCATGCTCCTCTGTCCATGGGATTTCCCAAACAAAAATACTGGAGTGGGTTGCCATTTCCTTCTCCTGGAGATCTTCCCAACTGAGGGATCAAACCCTCATTTCCTGCATTGCAGTTGGATTCTTTACTGCTGAGCCACTGGGTTCTACCAGCTCTATAAATCTGTAAGGTGTGAGAACATTGTACCTTATGGGACAGACAAAGGGATTTTCCGAGTTACTCTGTAAATTACTAGGTAAATATAAAGTGACATTTTTGTTTCTGAGACAATAAATGTTGAAGAGAACTTTTTCTGTGTACTGGTTGTGGCAGATTAAAGGCAGATGCAACCATGATGTTTATCTCACATAGAAGAGTCTGGAGACCAGATTATCAAGGCTGTGATCCCAAGTGTTAGTGCATCAGCATCTTAGAAGTTTCGAGGTCCCTAAGGCTTTAAGATTTGTTTGCCTCTAGTGTTATTAAGTTATGGCCACTAGGAAATTCTGTCTTATCTTCATATCACAGAGCTATCTTGAAATAATGAATACTCTGAAACCCCCATTTTAGTTCAGGACCCTGTACTTCCATCCCTCAGTGCTACTCTCAGAACCTCCCACCCCTGTCCCTGTAATTTATTGTCGAATAGAGGCGGTAGAGAAAAGAGGAGGATGATCCCCATTCTGCAGGTCCTTGCCCTAGAGATGGTGCTGAGGCTCCAGCTGCGTTTTGGTACCTTGTGCAGGAAGAAATCAAATCCTCAAATCCTCAAGTGATCCCATGCATTAGGGAAGCAAACCCAGGGTGCTTGGGGTCAGGAACTCAGTTAGTGTGTTTCTCATGTGCAGGAACCTGATCTTGGGTCCTCACACAAAACCTTGTATGCAGTAAATGCTCAATAAGTGGTGTTGGAAAGAAAAGAATGCCTTACCCATTCAGGCTGCATGCATTACTGGGGAGGCAAGGCCAGCCTTTGTCATTGGCCTATGATGTCAGTTCTATGGGATGATTTTGAAGTTGCTGTCAATCACCCTGTTCCCCCAGTTATTATGCTTCTGGATGATTGCAGTTCTACTTTTGGAATTCTACCAATAAAAAGTCTTGTTCTCTGACAAAATGCATATGTGCCCAGGAGAGCAAAATTTCATCATCAGATTCATATATCTTACTGAATTTGAGTTTTTTGGATCTCTCCTGAGAGGAGAGTTTGACTAAGGATATTGAGAAGAGAGAGAGAGTAGGAATGATGAAGGGACAGGGGAATGGTAGCTACAAAATATCTGAGTTTACAGACACCACAGTTGTGCCTAGAACTGGTGCTGATTGGTAGCTTCACAAAGCAGCTATTCAAGGATAATGTATATTCACTATTACTCATTTTTCCCCACTCGTTCCTTTACACTTCAATAGGAATACGGGCAACAGGTCAAGTGCCACATACACAGGCAGTCTCATATTTTTAACACAGTCACACCTAGATGCACAAAGAGCACAGGAAACATTTTTAGTCTTGCAGCCCCACTTCCCTGCAACTGATTGATTAGCACAGTAACATGAGCAAGCACTAAGCCCCGGGCTTCAGGTGACACATTCAATTAGTGACATTCAGGCATGCAAAGAAAGATAAACATTCTGGTAACAGGCAATTGCAAATTACAGACTAATGAATGCAATTTTGTTTTCACAGATTTTCCCATTTTACTCTATAACACTGGGATCAACATTCATTAGCTCAGAAGGTTCTAGGTTCAGGCATGCTGGCAAGGCATCAATATAAAATAAGCGTCTGCATTTGCTCAATGTGTATGCCAGATTAGATGGAATTACCAAGCTTAATCTGACCTCTAGTGGCATTTGGTAATAATGAGCACGCTTGAAATACATCTAGAAGCTTTGCTGTGGGAATCCTGCCATGTTTTATTTTAAAACTGGAAGAAACCTTAGAGATGATCTGCTTGGCAAGCGTCCCACCCACTGCTCCATTCTACAGGTGAGGAAACTGAGGTCTAGAAATGCTGAGTGAGCTGACTGAAAGGATGAAGAGCTAACTGATGGTAAAGACACTAATGATAGAATCCAGGCTTTTACATTTCCATGCAAATATGACACTGTCATCAAAGAAAAATCAATATGAAAATATGTTTAAATGTCGACAAGGATAAGCTGAGATACATAAACTTAGTGGCTTTCTGTATACTATGAGTCAAAATCATCAAGGCACTTTCAGCTCAATATCTGAATATTTTAGTTGAAAGCATGTGGAAACTCAGTCAAAATTACTGACTGCAGTTGAAACATTCTTTTTTAATGTTTGATACATTGATTCTAATAGTATTTTTAAAAATTAATTAATTAATTTTAATTGGAGGCTAATTACTTTATAATATTGTAGTGGTTTTTGCCATACATTGACATGAATTAGCCACGGGTGTAAACGTGTTCCCCATCCTGAAGCCCCCTCCCACCTCCCTCCCCATCCCATTCCTCAAGGTCATCCCAGTGTACCAGCCCTGAGCACCCTGTCTCATGCATTGAACCTGGACTGGCGATCTCTTTCATATATGGTAATATACATGTTTCAATGCTATTCTCTCAAATTCTCCCACCCTCTCGCTTTCTCCCACAGAGTCCAAAAGACTGTTCTATACATCTAGTCTCTTTTGTTGTCTCGCATATAGGGTCATTGTTACCATCTTTCTAAATTCTATATATATGCATTAGTATACTATATTAGTGTTTTTCTTTCTGACTTACTTCACTCTGTATAATAGGCTCCAGTTTCGTCCACCTCATTAGAACTGATTCAAATGAATTCTTTTTAATGGCTGAGTAATATTCCATTGTGTATATGTACCACAGCCTTCTTATCCATTCGTCTGTTGATGGGCATCTAGGTTGCTTCCATGTCCTGGCTATTGTAAACAGTGCTGCGATGAACGTTGAGGTACATGTGTCTCTTTCAATTCTGGTTTCCTCCCTGTGTATGCCCAGCAGTGGGATTGCTGGGTCATATGGCAGGTCTATTTGCAGTTTTTTAAGGAATCTCCACACTGTTCTTCACAGTGGCTGTACTACTTTGCATTCCCACCAACAGTGTAAGAGGGTTCCCTTTTCTCCACACCCTCTCCAGCATTTATTGTTTGTAGACTTTTTGATAGCAGCCATTCTGACCTGCGTGAGATAGTACCTCATTGTGGTTTTGATTTGCATTTCTCTGAATAATGAGTGAGAAACATTTTTTTTTAATTTATTTAGCTGCCTCGGGTCTTAGTTGTGGCACTTAGGATCCTCATTGCTTCAAGTGGGATCTTTCACTGCAGTGAATAAACTCTCTAGTTGTGGCCCGCATCAGCTGAAGTTGTTCAGTGGCGTTTGAGATCTTAGTCTCTGACCAGGGATCAAACCTGTGTCCCCTGCATTGCAAAGAAGATTCTTAACCACTGCACCATCAGGAACCCTGTTCCTAATGGTGAATTTCTGTTTTTTTTTTTTTCTATGAATCTATTCTTTAGAACTATCATGATAATAATCAATACATGGAATAGTTGTGGTGATTTAATTAGAGGAACATTTGGTCATTTGAATCAATACTCAATTCCAGATTTTGGGAATGTTCAAATTGGGACAAGATATGAGTCTTTGTGTACTTAGTTCCAGGCTTCAATAAAATTGCAGGTGATGTAAAGTAGGGGAAAAGAATGCAGGTTTCAAGTTTGAACAGACCTGGGTAGAATTCTGGCCCATCTCTGTATTAATTTCTATTGCTGCTGTAACACATCACCACAAACTGAATGGCTGAAACAATACAAATGTATTCTGTATCTCTGGAGGTTAGAATTCCAAGGTGAGTCTCAGGGGCAGCAAGGTGTGAGCAGGGCTGGTTCCTTCTGGAAGCTTCAAGGGAGAATTTGTTTCTCACCTCTTCTTCCTGGGGCTGTTGGCATCCCTTGGCTTCTGCCTGTACAGTACCCCAGTCTCTTTCTGTGGTTGGTCATATCACCTTCCCTTTAGTAGCCAGATTTCCCTTTTATAAAGACACATATGATTGCATTTTGAGGACACCTAGATAATCCAAGATAATCTTCCCAACTCAAGATTCTTAATTTAATCACACCTGCAATGTCCATTTTGCTGTATTACCTCACAAGTTTTTGGGATTAGGGCATGGACATCTTTGGAACCATTATTCACCTGCCACAGTCTCTTACCGGCTATGTGATTTTGGTCTGGTCATCTTGACCTCCTTCCTTATAATTGGTTGTGAGGGTTAAAATAGAAGATGAATGATGTATCTAGCGGGCTGCCAGGTACTCAATAGACGCTCAGCAATATTCCCTATTTTACCTTCATTTAATTAGTAGATAAAATTTCTAACAGTGTAGTATGCACATAAAAGAGGAGATGAATTCAGTGTAGTCCAAGATCTGTTTCCTGAAGTGAGATTACCATCACTATTAGTGGACATCACCAATCCTCAAAATGCAGTTTCTCAGTCTAGCGTTTCCCAGGTGATGGGCTCCTCTCTCCAGCCTCCTGAATTATGCATTTTGCATTCTGATTTTGAAAACTTGGTTATTTTCTTCATCTCATTGCCAGGCTCTTAGTTTGTATAGATAAAAATTTCATCACTGGTAATCAAATTAACTGTATTTTAAAATGATTATGTCCTGTGACAATCAATTACACAATTCTAGCAGATGGCATATAAAGTGTGTGCTGAATGGAATGATCACTATATTCAAGTCTACCCAGTTTTACAGTTTCTACTCAGCCATGGACTTGGTCCACCTAAGAGAGACACTTAAAAAAAATATACTATTGTATTTGGCTCTATATGTATTTCTTTCCTCCTCTTTTTTCTTTTTTTAGTTATTCCTCTTCAATATGACTTAAAGAGGATGGCTGTAGTAGAACTCAGTTTCCTTTATTGGAAATGACTCATTGATAGTCATTTTGATAGCCTTACTCTGGAACTCTTCTTTGGTGATGCCATAAATTACAGGTTATGACTGTAATCATCGCTAAATCTGAGTAGTCTACTTGGGTAGCATAGAGTTCACAATTTTAAAGTTTCACGTCTTCAAATGGGTAAACAGTCTATAGGCTTCCCAGTGATAATACCACCACTTTGTAGGATACCATGTATATAGGGTTCCAGACATTTCTGTGACCTGCCAGGTCCCTGAAGGCATTTCTCCAGGGCAGGAACAGATATCTGAAAAAGAAAGTGAGGAAAGAAAGACCTTTCAAAGACTCCCCCCACCTCCTCTAGCCAAAACACTATTTCTTATCTTGAACTACTATGGACACTGCTCTCTGTGGCTATCTTTACCCTCCGACGACCCTTTCTCTTTCAGTGTTGCTTACTCGCATTAGAGTTGCTGCCCGCTGGTTCCGAAAATAACTGGTTTAGGGCTGCAGCCAAGTTACTCAAAGTGCATAGATCCTATACATAGGAGAGAAGTGAAGTAATCTGCAAAAATACCTTAACATTCTGTGAGTCTATGCTTTAATGATTTTGTCGGAGGAAAAGGTTAACTTTTTGCCAATAAAAAATCCATAATAAATCTTGAGAAGGAGGAAAGGGTTGGATGTGCAGGTGGAACGACCTTGAGAGAGAGAAGAGAAAGTCAGAGCAGCTCATAGAATCTGCACTGGTGACTCTGGAGCGAAATAAATTCATTGGGTCCTATCTCCTGTTTTTGCTTTGCTCTGAGCTATTTTCCATCTTTATCAGATGGCCATTAAGAGTTCCTCAGCTCAAAAATTCTTAGATTCTCTGTTACAGCATCTCTGCCTGATGTCTATGCAAGTTAGATCCCAGAGAGCACATTTATTTATTAGCAACAGCTTCTGTTTCTTCTGTCAGTCCTTTGTGCTGTATTTTTTGTGTGTGCTGCACTGCAGCAGAAATTCTTGGCAAGAACAAAATATTCTAAAGGTAGAGTTTTCAATAGGAAATACTGTAAACGCAAAAGCATCAGTCATCGCTAAATCAACAACTTCAGAGTGTGTAGCTCTAGCCCTAGGCTTCTAAAGATACATCAAGGTATTTGTTTTTCCATAGTTCTGTGGATACTTGCCCCATGAGAGGCAGAGGTATTTTCCAGCCACAAAAGCCTGAATAGATTTGCAGTTACAGACTTGGGAAAAAGACAGCGCGGATTGCATACTAGAGGGAAGGCTGAGCTGCAGTTGACTCTTCTTCCACTAGATGGAGGTAGAGGAGTGCAGAAAAGTATCCTTGGGTTGTTTGCAGGTTGACTGTGCAGAAACTAAGGGGGAAGCTTATCTATCATTAGGTAACATGACAGGTTTTATCACAGACAGAATGCATGAATCTCATACCTTCGAACACTGGTGGAAAATACTGGCTTGAGGTCTAAAACTGTTGTAAGATCTTTTGTTCAGTTCAGTCGTTCAGTCGTGTCCGACTCTGTGACCCCATGAACCCCAGCATGCCAGGCCTCCCTGTCCATCACCAACTCCCGGAGTTTACCCAAACTCATGTCCATTGAGTCGGTGATGCCATCTCACCATCTCATCCTCTGTCGTCCCCTTCTCCTCCTGCCCTCAATCTTTCCCAGCATCAGGGTCTTTTCATATGAGTTAGCTCTTCGCATCAGGTGGTCAAATTATTGAAGTTTCAGCTTCAACATGAGTCCTTCCAATGAATGTAGTCCTTCAGTAGTGATTTCCTTGATTCACTGGTCTGATCTCCTTGCAGTCCAAAGGACTCTCAAGAGTCTCCTCCAACACCACAGTTCAGAAGCATCAGTTCTTAGCTTTCTTTATGGTCCGACTCTCACATACCATACATGACTACTGGAAAAACTACATGGACCTTTGTCAGCAAAGTAATGTCTCTGCTTTTTAATATACTGTCTAGCTTGGTCATGGTTTTTCTTTCAAGGAGCAAGCGTTTTTTTTAATTTCATGGCTGCAGTCACCATCTGCAGTAATTTTGGAGCCCCCCAAAATAAAGTCTGACACTATTTCCATTGTTTCCCTGTCTATTTGCCATGAAGTGATGGGACCAGATGCCATGATCCTAGTTTTCTGAATGTTGAGTTTTAAGCCAATTTTTTCACTCTCCTCTTTCACTTTCATCAAGAGGCTCTTTAGTTCTTCGCTTTCTGCCATAAGGGTGGTGTCATCTGCATATCTGAGGTCATTGATATTTCTTCTAGCAACCTTGCTTCCAGTTTGTGCTCCATCTAGCCTTGCATTTCTCATGATACAATCTTCATATAAGTTAAATAAGCTGAGTGCCAATATATAGCCTTGATGTACTCCTTTCCCTATTTGGAACCAGTCTGTTGTTCCATGTCCAGTTCTAACTGTTGCCTCTTGACCTGCATACATATTTCTCAGGAGGCAGGTCAGGTGGTCTGGTATTCCCATCTCCTTCAGAATTTTCCACAGTTTATTGTGATCCACACAGTCAAAGGCTTTGGCATAGTCAATAAAGCAGAAGGAGATGTTTTTCTGGAACTCTCATGCTGTTTTGATGATCCAACAGATGTTGGCAATTTGATCTCTTGTTCCTTTTCTAAAGGAACTTGCCTTTTCTAAATCCAGATTGAACATTTGGAAGTTCATGGTTCATGTACTGTTGAAGCCTGGCTTGGAGGATTTTGAGAATTACTTTGCTAGCATGTGAGATGAGTGCAATTGTTCTATGAAGACCTATAATAACTAACACCCCCAAAAGATGTCATTTTTATTATAGAGGACTGGAATGCAAAAGTAGGAAGTAAAGGTACACCTGGAATAACAGGCAAATTTGGCCTTGCTGTACAGAATGAAGCAGGGCAAAGGCTAATAGAGTTTTGCCAAGAGAGCACACTGGTCATAGCAAACACTCTCTTCCAACAACACAAGAGAAGACTCTACACATGGACATCACCAGATGGTCAACACTGAGATCAGACTGATTATATTCTTTGCAGCCAATGGTGGAGAAGCTCTATACAGCCAGCAAAAACAAGACTGGGAACTGACTGTGGCTCAGATCATGAACTCCTTATTGCCAAATTCAGACTTAAATTGAAGAAAGTAGGGAAAACCACCAGACCATTCAAGTATAATCTAAATCAAATCCCTTATGATTATACAGTGGAAATGACTAATAGATTCAAGGGATTAGATCTGATAGAGAGTGCCTGAGGAACTATGGTGGAGGCTCATGACATTGTACAGGAGGCAGGGCTCAAGACCATCCCCAAGAAAAAGAAATGAATAAAGGTAAAATGGTTGTCTGAGGGGGCCTTACAAATAGCTGAGAAAAGAAGAGAAGTGAAAGACAAAGGAGGAAAGGAAAGATATACCCATTTGAATGCAGAGTTCCAAAGAATAGCAAGGAGAGATAAACAAGTAATCAATGCAAAAAAAAAAAAAAGAGGAAAACAATAGAATGGGAAAGACTAGAGATATCTTCAAGAAAATTAGAGTTAACAAGGGAACATTTTATGCGAAGATGGGCACAATAAAGGGCAGAAATGGTATGGACCTAACAGAAACAAAAGATATTAAGAAGAGGTGGCAAGAATACACAAAACTACACAAAAAAGATCTTCATAACCCAGATAACCACAATGGTGTGATCACTCACCTAGATCCAGACATCCTGGAATGTGAAGTCAAGTGGGCTTTAGGAAGCATCACTAAGAACAAAGCTAGTAGAGGTGATGAAATTTCAGCTATTTCAAATCCTGAAAGATGATGCTGTGAAAGTGCTGCACTCAATATGTCAGCAAATTTGGAAACTCAGCAGTGGCCACAGGACTGGAAAAGGTCAGTTTTCATTCCAATCCCAAAGAAAGGAAATGCCAAAGAATGTTCAAACTACTGCACAATTGCACTCATCTCACATGCTAGCAAAGATCTTTTGATTCTATGCAAATATTATATTCCTCTGTCATCCTCAAATTTCAGTCCCCACCTTTGCCTGACTTGTGCATTTTTTCAGTATTTTTTTCAGTTGGACCTACTACAGGCCTTTGCTTTCAGCCCACGCCAGCCTCAAATCCAAAGGAACCCCCCACAGCAGGAGGGGTAGCAGCTGCCTCTGTGTAAGGTGCCTTTCATAAGCAGAGCTGTGGTCATACATGGGAAGCTTCTGGTTTCTCAGGAGGTATTAATTTCTGCCTCTTACTGAGAGTCCCATGGTTAAGAAATTCATAGAACAGGAAAATGATTTAGATGCTGGTTCAGGGCTTCCCAGGTGGCATCAGTGGTAAAGGACCCACCTGCCAATGCAGGAGACTGAAGAGACACAGGTTCCATCTCTAGGTTGGGACAATCTCCTGAAGGAGGGCACAGCAACCCATCCCAGTATTCTCACCTGGAGAATACCATGGGAAGGCAGGGGTACAATGCGTAGGGTCGCAGAGTTGAACAGGAGTGAATGGTTTAGGACACAAGCACAGGCAACAAATACCAGTGATATTGGAATATTGACCAAGACTAAATTCACCTACAATTGGTAAGATACTTGAGTGCTAACTAGTATCCCAACTTTCTTTTTCTTTCAGCTAGTATTCCTTCCTTTCTTCCATTTACCTCCTCTGTCCTGCTCATTCTCCCCCACTTCCTCTCTATTTATGTCCCGCCCCCCACCCCAACTCCTTTCTGTTTCTCTCCATCTCTCCCTTTCTTTCTCTTCTTTATGGTCCAGAAGATCTTGGACCTGAAACCTGAAGGGTACTCTGCCAGCTTTGGATTCTCTCACTCTGTTTTCTCTCTGCTTTCACTTTGTCTTGGATTTTACTTGGCCCTCTTTTGAACTCCTCCTCTGATGGACACCAATCCTCTGTCCTCTGCCTGGAGACTACAGTCCTATAAACACAAATAGCTCACTTAAATAAAACTAATATTGTCAGTCTTGTTCCTATGCCTCTGCCCCTAGAATGTATCTCCTAATGTGTAGATATTATCTTGGTCACTTCCAAACCTTTTAATGAAATGTAGGGCCAAATAAATAACCCTGGGAATGGAAAGGAAAGGAGGCAGACAGAATGTGAGACATAGTCTCAGGTGCGACTCTTTCAAAAAAGAATATTTTGGTGCCTTCTATTTTATTTTAAAAATGTGTTTGAAATATATGTCAGACTTATATGCATTCTTTTTTAATTTTAATATATTGAAGTGTATTTCATTAACTTGTCATTGTGCAAAATTGCTCTAGGAAGGTTCATCGTGTTTACCCTGTGACTCTGAGTCCTTCCAGCCAAACCGGTGGTTACTCTTCATGTTTGAATTTTTCAGTTAAGCTTAGATAGGAGCAGTGGTAAAGATGATAGGTTTTGGAGTCAGACTGAACTAGGTTTATCCCAGCTCCTCCAGCTTACTAGTTGTGTATCCACAGGTACAATCAGGCCTCTCTCAGCCTCATTTTTCCCATCCATGAAAAGGAATAATTGTGATCGCATAGAATTGTTGTGAAGGTTAAATGATAGAATGTGCACAGAAGGACAGAAAGTACATAAAGCACTTAGTATGGTACCAATACAGAGCAAGCTAATAAACATTACCAGTGTTAGGAACAAGTCATTTGGATATTACACTGAAGCATCCATGTGTTCTCATTTGCTGCATGTAAACAATCTGGTCTTTTCAATGGTACCAAGTTAAACATGGATGTCTATGATGTTAAGGAAACCTAGAAAATATCAGAGTTGCTTTAGTGTTGTTCCTTGTGGTTTGTACTTCTCTCAGTTACTGTTGTTTACTCACTCAGTCATGTCCAACTCTTTGTGGCCCCACGGACTGCAGCATGCCAGGCTTCTCTGTCCTTCACCATCTCTTGGAGCTTGCTCAAACTCATGTCCATTGAGTTGGTGATGTTATCCAACCATCTCATTCTGTCATCCCCTTCTTCTCCTGCCATCAATCTTTCCCAGCAGGGTTTTATTTCTAATGAGTCAGCTCTTTGCATTAGGTGGCCAAAGTATTGAGTTTCAGCTTCAGCATGAGTCCTTCCAATGAATATTCAGGATTGATTTCCTTTAGGATTTACTGGTTTATCTCCTTGCAGTCTAAGGGACTCCAAGAGTCTTCTCCAATACCACAGTTCAAAGGAATCAATTCTTCAGCGCTCAGTCTTTCTTATGGTCCAATTCTTACAACCATACAGGACTACTGGAAAAACCAGAGTTTTGCCTATATGGAATTTTGTTGGCAAAATAATATCTCTGCTTTTTAACATGCCATTTAAGTTTGTTATAGCTTTTCTTCCAAGGGGCTAGTGTTTTTTAATTTCATGGCTGCAGTCACTATCTGCAGTGATTTTGGAGCCCAAGAAAATTAAGTCTGCCACTGTTTCCATTGTTTCCCCATCTATTTGCCATGAAGTGATAGACCTGGATGCCATGATTTTAGTTTTTTGAATGTTGAAGTTTAAGCCAGCTTTTTCACTCTCCTCTTTCACTTTCGTCAAGAGGCACTTCAGTTCCTCTTTGCTTTCTGCCATAAGGGTGGTATCATCTGCATATCTGAGATTAATGATATTTTCCCCTCCAATCTTGATTCTAGCTTGTGTTTCATCTAGCCCAGCATTCCATATGATGTATTCTGCAAAGAAGTTAAATAAGCAGAGTGATAATATACAGCCTTGATGTACTCCTTTCCCAATTTTGAACCAGTCCATTATTCCATGTCTGACTTCTCTCAGTAAGACAATTTATATAAATAAAACATTGTCATTTTGGAGTATGGAATGAAAGTGGAGTGAGAACAGGGCTTGTTTTTTACTCTCATAGCATAACTTCTTCATTCTGCAGTGATCAGGAAACCTGAAATTTGGCAGCTAGTTGATGCCAAAAGCTTTTAAGGAACCTGGGGAAGATAGCATTTCAAGAAACACAGAAGAGGAATAGTTGACTTTGGCTACAGAACTCAGGTTTAAAGTCTGGTTTCTAACCTCCTGTAGTGACTAAATTCCCTTTATCACCCTGTGCTTCCACACAAAGTAGTGTTAGAAGCCAAATAAGATTCAGAGGCCAGCTTATACTTCATGTTAGCATAATAGATTTTGGAGGAGTATCTGAGAAATGGTCGTCTTAAACGATCTCTTGAATGAAGCTTATAATATAGGAGAAGTAGGGAAATGTGTTTGGTGGCAACCTGGTTCCAGTTTGTGCTGCACTGAGTAGAAAGATGCTGCCTACATCAAACGCAAGTTACCATCTAGGCACCTACTAAATTTAAGGCATTGCCTTAGATTCTCTGAAGTATAAAGAAATGGGACACCCTGGCCTGGCAGTTACATACTTTGCATATGAGTGGGAGAACAGCATATACTCCTACAACACTATATTTACCACAATCACTAATGTAAACTCTCTTCACACAAGGAATCTCTTAAGCTATTAATTCAACACACAACGTATATATAGGGTCCAAAGCATATGTGTGGATTTGATTGAACAAGATACAGCTCTTGCACTTAACCATCTCATCTTTTAGTTGGAGGGAGGCACATACAGATAACTGATACAACTTCTAAAAGAAGGTGCTAGTTCTGCCTGATTGGGTCAGGGGAAGCCCTAATCTGAGTGCCTGAATGGAATCATGTCTTTTTTAAAAATTAATTAATTAATTTTTTCCTTTATATTATCGTGTTTGTTTTGCCATACATTGATATGAATCCGCCATGGGTATACATCATGACTTTGGAAGGCATGTGGTTGTGGCCAGCAGAATGGCTTGGAATAATTCTGGTGCTGCTGAGGGTTGGTCCTGCAAATAGAAAGGAAAAGATGACTGATAAAGCCATTTTAGGTGGCTCAGTGGTAAAGAATCTCCTGCAATTCAGGAGATACAAGAGAAGCAAGTTCAATCCCTGGGTTAGGAAGATCCCATGGAAGGAAATGGCAACCCACTCCAGTATTCTTGCCTGGATAATTCCATGGACAGAGGAGACTGGTGGGCTACAGTCAAGAGTTGGACACACCTGGCAACTAAATAGCAACAAATTTCACTTTAAAATCTGAAGAAAGGCTTGCAGGTCTCTGTGACTTACTGGGTGAAGAATTTGGGGAGAAGGAAAGGTTCATGATGATTCCAAGGCATGAGCTGGGTACCCAAAAGAATGGTGGTGTATCATGGCCACAAAAGGAGAACAAAAGAGTGCCCAACTAACATTGGCTTTGAGAATAATATGTGTTTAGATTTTACAGGTAAGCTCTGAGATATAATTTCTAAATATATATTAAGGAATATATTAATATCCAAGGCTGTTAGATTTGCATTAATAGATCTTTACTTTCAATATCCAGTGACAATGTCTAGCATGTTTAAGTTTGTAAAATTAAAGTGTACTTGGGAAAGGTGATCAGAATATGTTAGAAAGCAAGTTAGATTGAATTAAAAATATTTTGCAACATATACTAACAGAGATATAAATCAAGGAGATGTGGAAATGCTAATTGAGTGGACTGAGAAAAATGAAAACTAGAGTATGCTCCCCAGAAGTTCTTTGTGATAGGAATCATTAATTTCCACAAATTTTCCTGACCTTATTATTTAAAAGTCTCTCAAATCTGTTTCCTTGCCTTTAATCATATTTTTTCTGATATAGTTTCAGTTTTCTTTCTTCATCTTCTAGGTTATTAGGAAATTTCTAACTTTGCTCTTTGCTTTCAGTCTCTATCCCAGTCCATTTTCCTCACTGTTACCAGAGGGATCATTCTAAAGGGCACAAAGCCATATCACACCCTTTGTTTAAACTCCTCCATGGTCCCTTTCTTCTCTAGCATTTTATCATTCTTTTAGATTCTAATATCTGTACTTCTGCAGCTGACTTGGGTCCTAGACAGTTATATGCACATTGATCTCCTCACTAAGTTGTGTACTCTTTGAGGCCAGGGAAAACGTCTTACTTACTTTTGTATTTCCTGGGTCTAGCGCCATATCTTTCTTATAGTAGACTATCAATAAACATGAATTTGTTATGGACTTAACTGTGTTCTCACAAAATTCATATGTTGAAGATCTAACCTTTAATGTGACTGTATCTAGAGACAGGATATTTAAGGAGATAATTAAGTTAAGTGAGTCATATGGGTGAGGCCCTAGTCCAATGCGATTAGTGTCCATATAAGTGCAAAGATAAAGAACTTTCTCTTTTCATGCACTCACAGAGAGAAAAGGCCATATGAGGACATAGGAAAAATGTTGTCTGCAAGTGGAGGAATTTCACAAGTTACCAACCCTAATGGCAGCTTGATTGTGGACGTCCAGACTCCATAACTGTGAGAAAAATACATTTCTGTTATTTAAGTCCCCTGACTGTGGTATATTGTTAAGGCAGCCTGGCTGACTAGTACAGAGTTGAACTGGGGAGACATGAGGTGTTGTCTCTAGAAGCCATGGCCATGAAAGGTCACTATCAGTTCCTCTAGGGTATTTGGTGATGCAGATCATCTCCAAGTTTGTGTGATAAAAACAGAGCAGCAGGAAAGTGAATCTTTGGCTGTGGTCTAGATCCTGATATTAATGATTTGTTCTTCAATAAGCATCTGAGAGAACATTCAGGAATTGTAAACAAATGTACTCACATTTGTTACAAATTGTAAACAAATGCTGTTCTTGAGTTGCTAAGTCAGGTTTAACTCTTTGCTACTCCATGGACTGCAACATGCCAGGCTTCTCTGTCCATCACTCTCTCCCTGAGTTTCCTCAAATTCATGTGCACTGAGTCGGTGATGCCATTCAACCACCTAAACCTCTTTCACCCCCTTCTCCTCTGGCCCTCAATTTTCCCCAGTATCAGGGTCTTTTCTAATGAGTTATCTCTTTGCATCAGGTGGCCAAAGTATTGGAGCTTCAGCTTCAGCATTAGTCCTTCCAATGAATTCAGCATTAGTCCTTCCAATGAATATTCAGGGTTGATTTCTTTTAGGATTGACTAGTCTGATTTCCTTGCAGTCCTTAAGACTCTCAAGAGTCTTCTCCACATTATGAAAGTGTAAATTCTTTGGCATTCAGCCTTCTTTATGGTCCAGTTCTCACATCCATACTTGACTACTGGAAAAACCATAGCTTTGACTATATGGACCTTTATTGGCATAGGGAGGTCTCTGCTTTTTAAAACATGGTCTAGGTCTGACAGCTATTCTTCCAAGGAGCAAGAGTCTTTTAATTTCTCTGTAAGAAAGGCTTTTAAAATTTCTTCTGTGATCCTACTTTTCCTATACAAAGTGCTGGGATGTGATGATGATCCAAGGGAAGTTGATACTGTTAGAGGAAAGAGCAAAAGGATTGCTGGGAATCTGAGAATGTGTCTGTATGTGTCAGGACTCATAGGGTTTTATAGGCTCATGAATCAAGCCTGTGGTGTCCTGATTTTGATTTAAGATTATCCACTGGGGAGCAGATTTTGTTTTGAACTTTGCTTAAACCTTCCTGAGCAAAGAGATCCTTCAGATATGCACTGTGAGTTTCCCTGCATGGCAGCACAGGACACTTGGGGGTTGAATGTTCCACATAATTTACTGTGTGCTTCGACTGGACACACATCACTGCTCTCTGCATGGCACAACAGTATTTAGATAGGTGCTGCTGGCAATCTGGCCTTCTATTCTCTGTTTGGTTGCTGCTCCATATTCATTCTGAGAATTAAGATAGAGAGAACATTAGAATTATGATGAAAAAAAATAAGAATAAGCTGTCTCACAAACCGTCAATCTTCAAACCAAAAGTTAATGGGAAGTTTCAAAGCTGAGTCTTACTTTTGCAGTGGCCAAAAGTTTTTAACATCTGCTGTGTATTTCCTCATCTAATTTATTTCATATATTCGATCAAATTATACATGTGTGTTTGTGATGCAGCTCTCCTCTACAATGATGTTGGTGAGGTAACTCTATTATGAGAATAATACTTATTTAGATTTGCTTGATGTATTATTTTGAGTGCTTTCCCATCTTCTATTTGATTTATACATTGCTAATCAGATTTCAAGTTAACACAAAATCAAGTTTGATATCATTCATTGTCTAGTGCTACACAGCCTGGCACTCTCCATATTTATTCACCAATGGTCTATTCAATAATTATGGTAGAATTTAGAGAAATAAAAGTTTTGCGCATGTTTCTGATAGAAGACCAAACATATTCCAAATATACATTTTTATAAACATCTGAACTGAAAGGAACTGAGATAATTAGGAAAGAAAATGATTCATACTGGTTCTTTTGTTTTATGATTGTGTTATCTGTTTAATTTTCCTTTAAAATCTGTCTTTGGTTGAGTTTCATCCCTCTTAAAGTGACTGAATATCATGTAACACAAGGGTGTTTGATCTCTTGTCAATTAGAAATTCTCAGAAAATTAGAACCTTTATAATTACTTCATGTGATATATAATTGGGAAGTTTGGACAACAAAAATTAGTATTAAATACTTTTTGTGGTTTACATTTAACCTACATTGAAAATTGTTTTCTTAGATAGGACTGTTTAGAGGACACCATCATCATAACTTAGCTCATCCTTGAAAGTGCAAAATATCTTATTTTTCCATAATTTTGTATATTATCTGTGAAAGGAAAAGTATGGGAAAAAATAGAGTGTACTATGAATTAGTTTTCTATTTACTGTTAAAATAAGTTTCTGTATTTTAATGCTTGTGACTGACTCTGAAAATGGAAAATAAAACAACTGTGTTGGTTTATTTTATCAGCCATTAAATATATTTTGTTGCCTGGAATTTGGTTTAATGCTAGTGAGAAGAAAAGCTACCACGAGTTAATTAAATTCTATATATCAATAAATTAAAAATTTGATTAGTGTCATTAGTAAGAACATGTCTATGGTGTTATAGCAATTAATGAGCTCTTCTGTCATCTGTACTTCCTGTCTCCATTAACAGTTCCTACTTCTATTACAAAAGTATTTGAAGAGAGGAGGGAAAAAAATCAGTGATTGCTGCTCAGTTACACTTCAGTTACCTTCCTGCTCGGTGACACTTCAAGCTCAATGAGACCATGAAAGAAGCTTAAAATGGCTTAGTTTGGGTAGAAGGCAACCTTAAGGGTGTGTGGATCTCAAACCAGCACGAAGAGCTGGGTGAGAGTGCCTCTGTCAGGCAATGGCCACCAGGTGGCAGTGCACCTCAAGGAATCAAGGGAAGATGGCTCACGGGAGCAGCGCTGCCAGAAGTCTAACTGAGCACTATCTGCTTTAAGCCAGAGAGAGAATTGAAGATCTGAAAGTGTTCAAATATGTCAAATCTTGCAGAAAACCTTGGAAAGACAGTCTCTTGCCAGTTGCAGACGCTAGATTGCTGAGACTGAATCTTGGATGTTTCTGAATGGACCACTGATGAGATGGTGGATCCCCTGAAGGCAGCTGCAGCCCGCCATGTGCTTGAGGCTCCCTGTGGGGCTCTGTGGGGCCTCAGCTTCCTTTCTTCCTAATCCGCGCTTTCTCCTGGGGTGATCCCATTGACTCCGTGGGTTTCAATCTCATTTACACCTCTGATGGTGACCCCTGGATATAACTGCTGGCTACTCACACAGACGTTGTTAATTCCAACTTACCTTTAATACCTGGATCTCTGCAACATTGTCCTTTTAGGGTGTTTGCCAGGTTACCATTTAACCAGTCCTGAAACCCAGAAATCTGGGATCATTTTAAAACTCCTCTCTCTTCCTCACTCTTGATATCCATTCAGTCTTAGGGCCTGTTGATTCTCTTTATGTCCAAATGTATCGTTAACCTGCTCACTTTTACTGTGCCTTCATCCCAGCCCTTGATCCCATGCAGAACTTCAGACACAATCTCTGTGAATGCAGTTTTGCTCCCTTCCTATCTGTTCTCTGCAGCCTGAGTGATCTCCACTTTTTCTCTTCGCCTTGTCTCTGCCCCTGTCCACTCAGTCCCTGGGAGCCCATAACACCGATTCTCTTTTAATTCTTTGTTTTTCCCAACTTCAAAGCCTTGGGCCATGGCATTACCACTGCTTGGAATGCCATTCCTCTCTTCTTTTCCTAATTAGCATTTTATCTTTCAAACCTCACCTCAAATGTCACTTGCTAAGGAGACCTTCCCTAACCCTGCAGACAAGGTCAGACCTTCCTCTTGGATTATTTGCTGCCTCCCCTGTACTGTCTGTGTCACACTTGTAATAGCTTGTTCACTATTTCCTGCTAGACTATCAATTCTTTGAGGAAAGAGACCTTGACTGTCTTATCCATCACTGTATCTTCTGTGCCTTGCACAGTGCCTGGTTGAGAGATATCTTTTGATTCACATTTGTAAGATGAATGACCTCATGAGAATTAATGAGCTAACAGACATAATACAATTCTTTTTATGGTGGCTATTTTGATGGAATATTTGGGGTACACAGGGATGAAGTGGGCATGCTTTAAGAATTTACTGTGAAGGGTGGATGTGGGGCATGGTTAGAAAACTCAAACTATGTTTCTCCTGAAGTGATCTTTCTACAGTGTTCTGGGAAGTCTTACTAGCTCCTGATGCTGGGGTTGGGGAGTGTAAGCAGAGGGAAGACACTCTTGAGAGTAGATGCATGGTTGGCTCACAGTTTTATCTTACTGGGCTTAAGTTGGTTGTGCTAAGAATAGTAATATGATGCTTTTCTGGTAAGTGGCCTGAGGTGACCCCTAAAAATAGTTCACTAATCACTTAACCCAGGAATTGCCACAAAACCATACAAATCAATAGGTTCTTCATGTTCACAGTAAAAACACTCATGACACTGCCCAGGCCATTAAGGATGTGCCTGTCTAAAAAGCCACCAAGCATCTGAAGGATTTGCTCAAATTCGTAACTCAGTGGACATTTATTTGAGCAGACTTGAGGAGATAATGGAGGACAGAGGAGCCTGTTGAAGCCCATGGGGGTCACAAGAGAGTCAGATGTGATTTAGTGACTGAACAATGACAGCATCTGAAGGATGTCACTTTTCATTCCATCCTTACAATGGTGGAGTTGGTAGGTGCACCCAGGTCAAACAGTGGGGTTGGATGCAGGGTTAGTGGTGAAAAAAGAGTGCTGAATTTTACTGTACATGCTCAAAAATGCAGAGAGTAATGCTAAACCTAGAGGCTTAGATGTAGATTCTTTGGTCTTTGAGCAAATCCAGTGGACAAGGCCCCTAAGATGCAGCCCAGGACTAACAAAGCTCATGGTCTGATCAACCCATACATGAGCTCTCCCTGCCACATTGAGATGATCCTTACTGAAAAAGAGCAGGTTGTTCCTAAACCAGAAGAGGTTGCACAGGAGAAAAAGATATCACAGAAGAAGCTGAAGAGACAAAAATATTAGCGTCTCCTGGAAATAAATGCCACAAAAAGTGCAAATCAAATTAAAAAATATAGTAATATGAAGTAAAAAAAAAAAAGGAATAGTAATATGATAAAGAAAGGCCCTTTGGCCCTTTTCCTGCAAAAATTTAGGGGCAGAACATACTTTATTTGGACAATCTGGAGTAGCACCTTCTAATAGAACTGTCTGTGATAGTGGAAATAATTTATATATGCATATCCACTGTGGTAGTCATTACTCATATGGGACTTTTGAAATCTTGAAATATAGTAAATGCTTTAATACTGAATTTTTTTATCCTGTTTGATTTAAATTTATATTCAAATGTAAATTTCAACTAATTTTATTTAAATTTAAGTATGGCTGATGTCAGCTGTGCTGGACTGAATTAGGTAGGTCGAGAGTACCTGGGTGTGCTGAGACTGAAGATGGCCAAGTACACCGAATGTTTGGCATTTGAGCACCTTGCATTACGAAGACGCTGACATGCTTTTATTTATACTGATGTTCCCTTTCTAATAAGCATGTAAAATCAAATATTTCCAGAGAAAAAGTAAGTTGCAGATATTTTCTCAATAGGAAAATGTAAGGGGCTGTTTCATAAGCCTGGATTCCTTTCATTCTTAGAGTGTGCTGTCATCTTATAATTCAATGTAATGGCTGTCATTTCCCATCAGATAAAAAGAGATGCCTCAAACCTACTCCAAAAGTCACTGTCACAGAATACTGGGGTTGGGACATCATCCTGCCTTCTGGGATACCAAATAGTAAGCCCTCGGAACAAAGCAGCAGCTGTGTGCCTTCTGGAATCCCAGTGTGTCCCGTTAATGTTGATAAAAATAACCCCTTGATGATTTTATGGCATGTTTTGTGACATAAAAGCACACTACAAAATTGAATGCATGTTTCCAACACTTGTTCAAGTTCACTCAGTTGTTAGAACAGTGCTTAATCTTTCTCATGCTGAGAGTACATGAAAAGTACATAACCTTTTCTTACGTACATGCGAGAAATACAAGCCTGTGTTTATGTGGCACTCCGGGGTAAGTGGGCAGGCTGTGCATGACTGGAGGCAGCTGGCCCGGTGGCTTTGAAGAATTCAGGCTCTGCCCACCTCTGCTAAGAACTGAGGAAACTGCTGACTCCGCACAGCTATGAGGCTTGTGTCTCACTGAAATTGGGAAGCTCTGGTGACTTGGTGCTCACCAGGTCTAGGACAGTGCTTCATAAAATTTAATGTGTATGTGAGTCACCTGGATATCTTGTTAAAGTGCGGATTTTGATTCAGTAGATGGGCAACTGGGCCTGAGATCCTGCATTTCTAACAAGCTCCCAAGAGATGCTAATATTGCTGGTCCACTGACTGAATTTTAAGTTGTTAGGTGCACAGATTTGATTTACAGTTTGGTCAATTTTGCGTTGAAATGTCTTTCTTCATCACTACAAAGCTTATTCTTACTTTCTACCAACCCTGATGTTATACTATCAGACCAGGTAAGAGTGGATGAAAACATTGACACAAGCTCTTTTCTGGGGCTAGAAAAATAGCTGGTGGTCATGTGTTTGCATTATTAGTGGAAAACTGTATCAGGTTAGAGTACAGCTCAGAAACAGGCAGACACAGGATTCATTAGCTTAATAGTTCTACATCAATCCACTTTTAAGCCCAAATAAATGATTTTTTTAAACAAGGTGGAGTAACTGTGGGAATAACTCTGGACTAGGTAGGGATTGGGAGACCTACGTCCTGGATCTAATTCTCTTCTGACTAATTAATTCAGTATAGGGAAGACATGACATTTCTTTGAGCCTCAAATTTCATCTTTCAAGCATGATCCATGCTGACTATGGAGATGCAAGCTCTTTTACTTTTCTCCCTCACACAGGTATTTGTAATGTCACACATGTCTGTGATGACCTGCCAGCTACTTAGTAGCAGCCAGCTGGGCTGTGATGAGAGGAGAGTGACTACTTTGTAGAATAAAGAATCAATTTAAAAAATAACAGTTACACTAGGTTTGTGCTTCTGGCTTTGTAGCTTCACTTACTTAAATTCCAGTCTGTTAATTCCACAGGTATAAGGTGGCCAGGTATAGAGTGGGTACTGTACAAATTCTTGGTGATAGTGATAATGATGGTGGAAATTATTCTGCGACTGTAGCCTGGAGTTGGGCATAAAGTAGTTGCACAGTATGGAGAAGGAAATGGCAACCCACTCCAGTACTCTTGCCTGGAGAATCCCATGGACGGAGGAGCCTGGCGGGCTACAGTCCTTGAGGTCTCACGAGTCGGACACGACCTGGCGACTAAACCACCTCCACCAGCAGGTGTACAGTGATAGCAGGCAGAGGAAACAATGGGGCAGGTGAATGGTGACTGTGGAGTCCCTGAAGAGTCTTTCTTTCTTTTTTTTTTTTTATTAGTTTTGCCATACAATGACATGATATCACCATGGGTTTACATATGCTCCCCCTCCAGAACCCCCCTCCTCCTCCCTCCCTCCTCTCTCCCCCCGGGAAATCTCGATGCACCAGCCCCGAGCATCAATCCTGGGCTGGCGATTGATTACACATATGATAATTAACATGTTTCAATGCCATTCTCCCATATCATCCCACCCTCACCCTCATCCACAGAGTCCACGAGTCTGTTCTATACATCTGCGTTCCTTTTGCTGTCTTGCATGCTGGATTCTCATTACCGTCTTTCTAAATTCCATATATATGTGTTAATATACTGTATTGTTGTTTTTCCTTCTGACTTACTTCACTCTGGATAATGGGCTCCAGTTCCGTCCACCTGAGTAGAACTGATTCAAATGAATTTTTTTTTTTTTTAATGCTGGGTAATATTCCATTGTGTATATGTACCACAGCTTTCTTATCCATTCATCAGTTGATGGGCATCTAGGTTGCTTCCATGTCCTGGCTATTGTAAACAAAGCAGCGATGAACATTGGGGTACATGTGGCTCTTTCAATTCTGGTTTCCACGGTGTATATGCCCAGCAGTGGGATTGCTGGGTCATATGGCAGGTCTATTTGCAGTTTTTTTAAGGAACCTCCACACTGTTTTCCATAGTGGCTGCACTAGTTTACATTCCCACCAACAGTGTAAGAGGGTTCCCTTTTCTCCACATCCTCTCCAGCATTTATTGCTTGCAGATTTTTGGATTACAGCCATTCTGACTGGTGTAAAGTGATACCTCATTGTGGTTTTGATTTGCATTTCTCTGACAATGAGTGATGTTGAGCATCTTTTCATGTGTTTGTTAGCCATTTGTATGTCTTCTTTGGAGAAATGTCTGTTAAGTTCTTTGGCCCACTTTTTGATTGGGTTGTTTATTTTTCTAGAATGGAGCTGCAGGAGTTGCTTGTATATTTTTGAGATTAATTAATCTCAAAAATATA